>CM037023.1:18748203-19348566 GCA_020875875.1 Dioscorea alata
CCAGATTAATCTATGATCATTCTCCTATTCTATTGACTACTTCTAGGACTGCCAGTAATCGTTGTAGAATTTTTTGGTTTGAAAATCATTGGCTGGATTATAATGATTGCATATCCATAGTTAGAAATACCTTAAATTTCCATGCTCATTCTTTTCCTATGCATGCTTTTGTTCATATCTTGCATAGCCTCAAGTCTAAGTTGCTGTCTTGGAAGACTTTGGGTTCCTGTAATCTTGATAGGGATATATGGGCCCAGAATTTAGTATCCAGGCTTTAGAAATAGGCAATATTACTAATCCCCTTGATGAGTCAATTAGCACTAATCTTAGAATCCTTCGTAACAAGCTTAAAGCTTTACTTAGACAAAATGAAATAAATGGGCTCAGAGGGCTAGGTTAAACTGGGTTCATAAGGGTGACTTGAATACCTTCTTTTTCCATAAAAATGTCAAAATTAGGAAGCATTTTAACTACATCTGTCACGCCCCGACCCGCGGGCCCACAGGACGCGACAACCGCCGCGGCGATCCCGAGGAGGGATACCCCGCCACTCAGCCCTCGTGACGCCGCAAGGCTAACAAATACACCTGGAATTCAACAATATCTCTTGCAGATATTGAATAAAGGCTAACAATACATAACATGAGTAACAACAACAACAACAGCTATTACAGCGAAATACAGAAGGTACAGAGGTTTCCAAGTACACAAGGAAGTAATAAGCATAACAGTAGGAAATGATGAAACACCAAACATGCAACAGGGTTTTCTACACACTAGTGGATCCACAAGTCAAACAACATGTTCCATGACAACAAACATACATGAACTGAAGGAAGTACAATAGAAAAGATAGCAGCAAATGCCCAGCACACTGCCACACCGCCGTACCTACTACCTGCAAACAGACTGGGAAGAGGAAAGAGGGGATGAGTAACCACAGTTACTCAGTGAGGGGGGTTAGCACAACTCTAAAAGAAAACATACCAGCAACAACAACAATAGTAAAATAATAATAATAATAATAATAACAATAATAATAATAAATTACCAACATAAATACTTTACTAAAAGCAATACTAGTTTAGAAACATCAGCACACATCATGGAAATCTTTAAAAGAAGTAAAACAACATAATGCCAAGGTTTTGAAATAAATAATCAAAATACGGGTAGCAACTCAAATATGTGGGAGACTGTCCTCCTAAAAGCAACAGCTGGGCTTCGCCCCCTCACCGCACATTCAAGATAATACTACAAAAGAAATACACTAGATAAATCTCAAATTTAGTATAAAGCAATACCCAACACTCACCCAGCATAATGTGGTCTAGAAAACTCTCTAAACCTTCGCCGTGGCCATGGCTAGGTTCAGAGCCGTCAAAGTACTCATGTCTTTGACGTTGACCCATCGGTTCACCGGTTGGTGACTCCGGCTACCCGATGAATATCCAGTCAGGGCTCTACACTCCCACCTGAACCTGGCCCTCGTAGTAAAAAATCCGGTCTACCACGCCACCTCAACAGGCTGGCCGTGGGGACCGCCTACCGTAGTAGGGCATCACCACACAAACCCAACAATAACACAAGTCCACGAAAAACACCATTGCCAACAAATACCCAACAATTACCAACACCTTCACATCTCCACGAGGAAATAATAAAAGAATACAAAGGAAGCTCAAGCTTTAAAACACCAAGCGATAAACAAAACTCAATATAAGAAGCAACACAGGAAATCATTTTCCTTCAACCATTTGAAATGAGTTTCAAACCCCGGATTTCACAAAATCAATTATTTCCACAACAAATCTCAGGTTTTACACAAAACCCAAAATTTCACAACTCATTGAAGTGTATTAACATCAAATCAAGCATTACCAAGTCAAATACTAAATAAAACATTCAAGATTTCATTCAATGCCACCATCATTCACCAAAATGCCAAGCCCGTATAAATCAAAGAAATTGTACTTGAATCATGATATAAGTATATATATATATATATATATATATATATATATATATATATATATATATATATATATATATATATATATAAATGTAAGTATGATCAAGTCTAGCTATCGGTATTCTTCAAATAAAGCTATGCTAAATAAACCCACTCACAGAATTGGTGACTCTCTTCCCCGCAAGCTAACCCTCGGCTACTCCTTTGCCTCGAGCCAAACCTTCTTCTCCTTGCCAAAGTACAAGAAAACACAAATACTTGTTAATATAAAATCCTAGGTTTTCTAGCAAACAACCCTAAATTAATCCTAGGGTTGGGCTCAAAGCTAGATCTAAAGGTTACCAATGAATTCCTAAGGATTATAGCTACAATCTAATCCAAAGAAATTAAAGAAACGACTAAGGATTGCCGGTGCTACAGTAACCTCGGGTGCTACAGTAAAACCCGGCCTTAAACAAGTGTATTCTCCCAAATACAACATCAAACAATGAGGTTTTTCTATACAATAATCCACCACAAAGAATCACAACCTCAAGGGCTTCAATTTAAGCTCAAAAACATCCACAATCAAGTAGAAAATCCAAAACTTATTCTAGGTTTTCAAAATTCTCTAAAAACAAGAAAATACAAGAAAATACGGAAAGAAAAGGTTGAAATAAAGGCTTACCGTATTCAAGAGGATGTGAGGAGGAGAATGGAGGTTTTAGTTCGCCGGAAAAGCTCGCCGGAAAATCCAAGAGAAGGGCTAGGGTTCGGCCAAAGAAAGCAAGGAAAGAAGAAGAAGAAAAGAGAAGGGTTTTTAAGAGAAATTCGTGCTGCTACAGTAACGGTCTGCTACAGTACTGGGCTGAAAAATCTATAGAAATGGGCTGGTTATTTCTGCAGTGAAAACTGGTTATAACATTCTACCCCCCTTAAGAAAATTTCGCCCTCGAAATTTCCTTACCTAACAAAAGACCTCTAATACTCAAAGTTTAACAATACACATGCATCAAGCTGAAAGATAGATATTGTACCTGGGTTCATGTCCACTTCACACTTGGGCTCCTCGTTAGTCAGGGCAAAGATTCTGGTTTGAGATCTAGTCTGCGCACGCGATCCTCCTGACTGAGGGATGTTGCTCGCTGCTACGGATCTAGTAGCGGTAGTCTGTGCCTGAGTCGCGGGCTGAGAACTTCTAGACTGAGTAGGACGTCCTGGATTAAGTCCTGGTGTAGGTCCCCCGCCGGTCAAAAGTGGACACTGCGTCTTGATGTGATCCACTTGTCCACACTGATAACATCTGCGCGGTTCTCGACACCGTCCCTCATGGAACTTATGGCAATTCCAACACTGTCGCATAGTTCCTACTGATCCTGTTCCTGACATACTGCCTGAAGGTACTGAACTCTGCTGTCCACTGGTCTGGATTGGTGGGGCCCTGAAGAAACCAACTGAAGGTGCACCAACGGACGAACTCTCACCTCTGCTCTTCTTCGAGGGTTGACTCATTTCTGCACCTCTTCTCTTACTCATGCTTTCTCGGAATTGTCTGCCTTCCAGAACCAACTTTTCTGCTCGAAGGGCCAACTGTAAGACTTCCTTAAAGCTCTGGTTTCCTGTAACCGACATCCTCTCTCGGACGTTGAGGTTCAATCCGGCCTCAAACTTCGAACACAGAACTTCCTCAGAACCTACCAGTTCGGGTACAAAGTTTGCTAGGTCCTTTAACTTTGTCTCATACTCTGTCACAGATCTGCTACCTTGGGTCAACTGCATGAACTCCTGCCTCTTCTGGTCTCTGTGGAAACAAGTGTAGTATTCCTCGTCAAATTCTCTCTGAAAATCTGACCAACTCAAGACAACGGGGGAACGGCCTTTCAAACTCTCCCACCAAACTCTGGCTCTGCCATCAAGTAACCTCGTAGCGACCTTGAGCCGCAACTCTTCTTCTAGAACCATGTCGTCAAAAGTAGCTATCACCCGCTTTAACCACTCTTTGGCCACCAGAGCGTCACTCGTGCCATCAAAGGAACTGCAGCCTAACTGTCGGACTTCCTTCAGGAGCTTGGACAGGAACAAGCTCTGACTGGTCCTACTGTCCTCTGCAGGGACTACGAGAACTGACTGCATTTGGGGCGGTACTGAAACTGGTGGCTGCGCAGTCGGTACAGACCCTCCATACATGCTCCAGAAACTCATGAAGTCTCTGAACTCCTGATAGGTCGGCTGCCTATCCTGATTGTCCCAATATGCTCTGAAGGCCTGCATCGCATCTGGAGACGGAGCTAACTCGGGCACTGGGGCTTGAGGCACAGGTTCAGGCATTCCTGGAGCGTGCACCGACGCTGCTACAGCAGGTGCATGCCTTGAACTGGCCTCCTGCCTAGGCGGTGAAGGAGAGGACGGTGGAGATAGCACTCCACGCCGTCCACCTCTAGGTGGTGCAGTAGTAGGCTCAACAGTAGGAGCAACTGCTCCACTGCGCGTGCGCGGGCGTTGTGCTGGCATTTTCAATGAAAAGGACACCAAAACAACTTTCAAAATCAATTCCTACATGCAACAATGCTACATGCTCAATTCTAACTGGATCCACTAGTTACTACAGAAGGCAGTCAACAACAAGAACAGGCTACGGTTATCAATCTAAACCACTAGCTCTGATACCAATAAAATTGTCACGCCCCGACCCGCGGGCCCACAGGACGCGACAACCGCCGCGGCGATCCCGAGGAGGGATACCCCGCCACTCAGCCCTCGTGACGCCGCAAGGCTAACAAATACACCTGGAATTCAACAATATCTCTTGCAGATATTGAATAAAGGCTAACAATACATAACATGAGTAACAACAACAACAACAGCTATTACAGCGAAATACAGAAGGTACAGAGGTTTCCAAGTACACAAGGAAGTAATAAGCATAACAGTAGGAAATGATGAAACACCAAACATGCAACAGGGTTTTCTACACACTAGTGGATCCACAAGTCAAACAACATGTTCCATGACAACAAACATACATGAACTGAAGGAAGTACAATAGAAAAGATAGCAGCAAATGCCCAGCACACTGCCACACCGCCGTACCTACTACCTGCAAACAGACTGGGAAGAGGAAAGAGGGGATGAGTAACCACAGTTACTCAGTGAGGGGGGTTAGCACAACTCTAAAAGAAAACATACCAGCAACAACAACAATAGTAAAATAATAATAATAATAATAATAACAATAATAATAATAAATTACCAACATAAATACTTTACTAAAAGCAATACTAGTTTAGAAACATCAGCACACATCATGGAAATCTTTAAAAGAAGTAAAACAACATAATGCCAAGGTTTTGAAATAAATAATCAAAATACGGGTAGCAACTCAAATATGTGGGAGACTGTCCTCCTAAAAGCAACAGCTGGGCTTCGCCCCCTCACCGCACATTCAAGATAATACTACAAAAGAAATACACTAGATAAATCTCAAATTTAGTATAAAGCAATACCCAACACTCACCCAGCATAATGTGGTCTAGAAAACTCTCTAAACCTTCGCCGTGGCCATGGCTAGGTTCAGAGCCGTCAAAGTACTCATGTCTTTGACGTTGACCCATCGGTTCACCGGTTGGTGACTCCGGCTACCCGATGAATATCCAGTCAGGGCTCTACACTCCCACCTGAACCTGGCCCTCGTAGTAAAAAATCCGGTCTACCACGCCACCTCAACAGGCTGGCCGTGGGGACCGCCTACCGTAGTAGGGCATCACCACACAAACCCAACAATAACACAAGTCCACGAAAAACACCATTGCCAACAAATACCCAACAATTACCAACACCTTCACATCTCCACGAGGAAATAATAAAAGAATACAAAGGAAGCTCAAGCTTTAAAACACCAAGCGATAAACAAAACTCAATATAAGAAGCAACACAGGAAATCATTTTCCTTCAACCATTTGAAATGAGTTTCAAACCCCGGATTTCACAAAATCAATTATTTCCACAACAAATCTCAGGTTTTACACAAAACCCAAAATTTCACAACTCATTGAAGTGTATTAACATCAAATCAAGCATTACCAAGTCAAATACTAAATAAAACATTCAAGATTTCATTCAATGCCACCATCATTCACCAAAATGCCAAGCCCGTATAAATCAAAGAAATTGTACTTGAATCATGATATAAGTATATATATATATATATATATATATATATATATATATATATATATATATATATATATATATATAAATGTAAGTATGATCAAGTCTAGCTATCGGTATTCTTCAAATAAAGCTATGCTAAATAAACCCACTCACAGAATTGGTGACTCTCTTCCCCGCAAGCTAACCCTCGGCTACTCCTTTGCCTCGAGCCAAACCTTCTTCTCCTTGCCAAAGTACAAGAAAACACAAATACTTGTTAATATAAAATCCTAGGTTTTCTAGCAAACAACCCTAAATTAATCCTAGGGTTGGGCTCAAAGCTAGATCTAAAGGTTACCAATGAATTCCTAAGGATTATAGCTACAATCTAATCCAAAGAAATTAAAGAAACGACTAAGGATTGCCGGTGCTACAGTAACCTCGGGTGCTACAGTAAAACCCGGCCTTAAACAAGTGTATTCTCCCAAATACAACATCAAACAATGAGGTTTTTCTATACAATAATCCACCACAAAGAATCACAACCTCAAGGGCTTCAATTTAAGCTCAAAAACATCCACAATCAAGTAGAAAATCCAAAACTTATTCTAGGTTTTCAAAATTCTCTAAAAACAAGAAAATACAAGAAAATACGGAAAGAAAAGGTTGAAATAAAGGCTTACCGTATTCAAGAGGATGTGAGGAGGAGAATGGAGGTTTTAGTTCGCCGGAAAAGCTCGCCGGAAAATCCAAGAGAAGGGCTAGGGTTCGGCCAAAGAAAGCAAGGAAAGAAGAAGAAGAAAAGAGAAGGGTTTTTAAGAGAAATTCGTGCTGCTACAGTAACGGTCTGCTACAGTACTGGGCTGAAAAATCTATAGAAATGGGCTGGTTATTTCTGCAGTGAAAACTGGTTATAACAACATCTCTCACATTTTGGATAGCAATGGTAATGTGATTACTGATCATGACCAAATCACCCAAACCTTTGTGGACCATTTCACTCACCTTTGGGAAGATAACAACAATACTTCCTTTGATTTCATTTTAAATGCTATGCCTGATGATTTGCCTACAATTTCCAGTAGGGATAACACTTTTCTCACTAAAGAGGTCACCGAGGATGAGGTGTTCATTACTCTAAATTCTTTTTGCTCTTGATAAAAGCTGTGGGCTTGATGGTTTCAATTCTGAATTATATAAATTTTTTTGGGATCAAATTGGTGACCATCTTTTCTTAGCTATTAAAACTTTCTTTGAAACTGCCAAAATGCCTAAAGCCTGGGGAAGAACTTATGTGGCCCTTCTCCCTAAGATTGATCATCTTAAAAAAGTTTCTGATTTTAGACCAATTTCTCTGTGTAATGTTTGCTATAAGATTATTACGAGGATGTTGGCTAATCGTCTTAAAGGTATTATTGAAAACCTGATTAGTTGGGAACAAAGTGGTTTTGTTCCTGGACGAGCTCCTATGGATAACATCATTGTAGTCTAGGAGATAGTCGATTCTATTAATCAGGATATTCCCACCCCCCTAGAATGATTGTTGAGGTTGATGTTGAGAAAGCTTATGATATGTTAAATTGGCATGTTGCTCTTGTTGCCCTTACTAAATGGGTTTTCTTAGCATCTGGGTTTCTTGGATCAGGTCTTGTTTGAGTAATTCCTCTTTTTGCCCTTCTGGTTAATGGGCAGCCTTCTCCTTGGTTCACTTCCTCTAAGGGTGTTAGGTAGGGAGACCCCATCTCTCCTTATATGTTTATTTTAGTCTCTCAAATTCTATCTAATATGCTTAATAAAGCCAGAGCTTTGAATCTTATCCCTAGTTTTTGCAAGAATTTAAAATATGGCTTCAATCATCTTATGTATGCAGATGACCTCATTTTGGTCACTTCTGCTATTAGAAGGGCTACTAGAAACATCCATGTGTGTTTGAGCATTTATTCCTGTTTGGTTAAATCAAAAAGTTGTTAATATCATTTGTCATATCTTAAGTTTCAAGAGAGGCTCCTTTCAGTTTATTTACTTAGGGGTGCTGATTTCTCTTCAGAAGTTAGCAGTTTCCCATTTTGATAATATGATAAGGAAGGTTAATAAGCAAGCTGCTAGTTGGAAAAGTGCTAAAATCTCTAAGGCTGGTTAAGATATTCTGATCAATAGTTCAATTATGGCTCTTCTTTCCTATTATCTTACAGTCTACCCCATTCCAGACTCTATTCTTGATAAACTTTCTCATTATGCTAGGACATTCCTATGGGATAATTGTTAGTGTAAACCTTAGCCCCAATACATTGTAAGAACTCTTATTATTTAGATAATTATTATGAGGCATTGTTTTATCTATTATTATTTATGTGCATAATTAATAAGATAAAATATCCTTGAATATTGGTTCTGCTCAAGTTATCAAATGCGTGATTTGGATAGTAAAACCTTGAAGCATAAACTAGAGCAATATTCTAAATGCCCCTAGTCAATTATTTTCATGGGAATGAAAATAAATTAAGACTAGTATGTCTTTCGTGAGATGGCCTTGTTTTAAGGGTCATAGGATATGCGATATCAATTAAAGGACATAGATATATGTTAGGGAACAGTGTACCTGGATCGATTCGCTCTTGAGAACACTACATGGTTGTAAAGTCATAAGTGTTTTTCTCAAGCAATTCTTGCACTAGAATCCTTCGACCTGAAATCATATGGATCTCTGACAGGGGCCCGAAAGTGCACGGGTTGTCGTAGTAATAAAATATCCTGGTGAGTGGGTAGTCGAATCCACAGGGAATAGGTATTTCAGACACAAGATTTCACCATTTAGCTAAGTGATGTGCGAGAGTGAAAATTGGTTCAATGTGTGTGCACAAGAGTAATTAAAAGCAAGAATAAAGCAAAAGAAATACGGAAGGTGAAAGAGAGCAAGCAAAAGTAAGTAGAGAAGGAACAATCAATGAATAAATTGGGTACCCGGACAAGCTACTCCTAGGACTTATGCTTCTAGTGCAAAACAATGCTATTATACTCTCTTATTAATGATTATTGACTCGAGGATATCCTTAAACACACGTTCCCAAACCTAAGGTCAACCATGACTAATCCCAATTCTATGCCCCGGCATTAGGTTTCACACGACCCTTGACTCTTGCTGACCTGCCAACTAAGCCCTAGGGGAGTTCGTCTTCCTAAGCCTCACACTATGTGGAATTGCTTTAAATTCTAGGGATTCCTAGTGATAAACCCGGTTCCTATGTATAGTTCTAATCCTTTGGTCTAGGTGAGAGAACCCTAGTCTAAATCAAGCCCAAGTACTAAGATTCACTTCAACCCTTCACTCTATTGCTCGCGCAACTAAGCCCCAGGGGAGTTTATCTCCTAGCACTTCACTCTATCCTGACCGCTTGTGAATCATGGAACACGAAGATAGGGAGAATCACATCAGAAGGAAAAGGGGACGTTCCGCTACCTCACGACTCACCCTCTCAACCCTCTCCAATCCTAAGTAGTCTAACCCTGTAGAAGTTGTCACACCTCCAAAAGATTTCCTAGATTGTTCTCCACCCTAGTGTCACGGCTAAGGGCCGGAAAACAATAACAAGATGCAATTAAGATTGAAACTCAATTTTATTCATCAATAATGGAAAAGCATAATAACAATGTCAAAGAAACATAATAACCCTAGGGTTTACAAGTCCGAATACCCACAAGGGGTTTAGCTCCTCATGGAGCTATACAAATCCATCAAAATAGGAAAATAAACACAAATTGAAAGCATTGATGAAAACCCCCTTGTGTATGGTGTGGCCGTGGTCGTGTGCAGTCGCAAGACGTCGGTGACGATGACGATGACGCGCTTCGAACCTCCACAAAATCCTCTCCGAAACCCTAGCAGTGCTCCCTAGAAGATAGGGCAAAAGTCTCGCCAAAAAAGATCCAGAAAGTCTCAAAAATGCCTTTTTATAATGCTGAGTCGTGGCGGAAATTCGGCTGAATCGGGATTTCACACGGCCGTGTGGAATTTTCGAACAATTGTTTTGCTGATTTTCACACGGCCGGTTGTTGTTTTGCTGATTTTCGGTGAATAGCAAACAGTAACTTGCTACAGTAATTTGCTCCAGCAACTGCTACAGTACTTAGCCGAAATACTCCCGAATTCATCATTCTTCATCGAGGCCGTTGAATTGGGCACACAATCACCGGTAGATCACGCCGATTGCTTCAAATCATCTTTGTGGTGACATTCTCCTATGCTACACAAGTTAGACCTATTGTGAATGTGACTGTCTTTGTGCCCCTCCAAAGGAGGTTGGCACACACCCACAGGTCTAGACTTGTGCCTTGTTCCTTGCTTAGTCCAAGAATCCCCCAACAACGGCGAACACGATCTAAATTTGCTCTTTTCTTCCAATCTAACTCCACAAACCTACAATGCGCAAAATAAACACAAATGCACACAATTAGTGATAAAATCTGAATAAAGTAATGCTCAATGTAAGATAATAATACTTCGCATTATTATAACACAAGCACTTATCAATCTCTGATGAATCCTTACATGCTTTGACTTACGCCTAACGTCATTCGTAACTATGTGATAAGTACGGGTATGATTGGGCATGTCACGATTCATGCTGAGAGACATGAGTGAAGTGAAGGGATTGTCCCTCTCTGTAGAGAGAGTGAATATCACTGGCCACTTGATTAGTAAGACTGAGTAGTGCATGGCCACGCCCAAGGGAAATGATAAGAGTTATCATTTACTTGACCTAGTCAGTTCACTAAGAGATCAAGAAATTAATTAGCATTAAAATAAGGGTGACTTGCTCCATGCCTTATGCTAATTAAGATATTCAATGGCAAAGGATTGTATGAGGTTGCGATAGGTTTCATTAATTCTTAAAATTGACCTTCATTTAATATTGGGTAATCGTATTATCTTGCTAGAGAATAATTATGATTTATGAGCATTAAAATTGTTTAAGCTCATTGCCAATGTTAAATGGGCCTACAGGATCGTACACCAAGAATGCCGGGATCAAGGTTCAGTATTTGTTACTTATTGGACCACCTATTTAGGTTTTTGGTGAAAACCCTAAATTAGGTGGAACGAATAGCTTATTCCGGTTGGGTCTTATTAAGTGTTGATCCAATCTAATCGATTTGGTTAATTAAAATGGTTTAATTAATCAAGTAAGAAGAGATTCCAAATTTGATTAGGTGTGAAGGGTTTTTTCATAAATTAGGGTTTTGGGTTTCCAATATAAATAGATGGTCTAACCCTAATATGAACAGGTGAAGAAAAATAGAGTAATTGAGAGATTACCTCTTAAGAAACCCTAGCTGCCACCCACTCTTCTCCCTTGGCCGCCGCCGCGCCTACAACCCCTTTTTCTCTTGAATCTCGGGTGCTTGCTATTCGAACCAAGAAACAAGTGTTGTTTCTTGAGGTACTAGCATACCTGCTTGATTCCCAGAGTCGTTCATGTGTACGTGATTGTAGAGGGGAGTCGCGATTCGCAGTCCCTTTTCGATTTTGGGGAAACAAGGGTGCGTTAAGAATTATCATCAAAAGAAAGGTATAACATTTAATTATCTTTTTATTTAGAATTTAATCCTAGTTCTGGCATGCATTAGGGTTTTATCATGTTTACTTGCCATTAAAATTTTGTTATCCACTGCGTATTGGCATGTATTTTCATGTGATAATTCCCTTGTTAGAGTGATAAGATCCCAACAATAATGGCAGCAATGGTAGCGGCATAACAGTGGTAAGTTGGAACAATACTACTCTTGGTAAATCTGAAGGGGATTTGGGTCTTCAAAACTTGAGATTAGCCAAGCATTTCTAATGGCAAAAAATATTTTCAATTATCTTAATAGCAAGGAGTTTATCTGGATTGATATTATTCAACATAAATATGGCATGCAGAATATCTGGAACTTCTCTCCTCCTCCCAAATGCTCCTGGTTTTTCAGGAGTTTTTGCCCAATCTTTGGATCAATGTTGTTAATCCTTTTCAGATTTTCCTAATGTAGAATCCTAGGCTTTTTGAAATTCCTTTGAGTGTCAAGCCTACCTCATTAACATGGATGTGGACTGGGAGAATTTTCCTTTCTCTGAGTTTCACAATGACTTAGGATGGAATGTTCCTATGTTAAACTTTGCTTTTGGTAAGAACATGATCTCTCTTGTTATTAACTTGGGCAAGATTGATTTTGATGGCCCCCACCACTGAGTCCGGTTTCCTAATGCTAAATCAAATAAAATCTCCAATGTTGTTTACCATTTTTTTAATAGCATTCATGTTCAAGATGAGCTTTGGTTTGGTCGGAATAACATTTGGCACCTTTATGCCTCTCCGAGAGTGAAGACCTTCGTTTGGATGCTTTGTCATGGCAAAATTAAAACTTCGTCCTTTCTTTATGCCCTGAATTTAGGCCCTTTAAACAATTGTCCCATGTGTGATCTTCATGTGGAGACTGTTGAGCATCTTTTTAATCAATGTGCTAAATTGCAACAGGTCTGGTGTATTATCGCTGACCTTACTGGCCTGTCTCTACATGGGTTTGATGCAGTTACTACTGGCTGCTGGCTTGTTTTCTCTCATGATAATATTTCTAAGTTAACAGCCTCTTTTATTGCTACTGCTTTGTTGGTATTTATGCAAATCTAGATGTGACTACTTATTTCAGAACAAACCTCCAGATTATACTAACATTGCCAGAATAGTAGTGGATCATGTCAAGGACTACTCTGTCTCCCCTACAACCTAAAAAAGCCTACAATTTTTCTTTGCAAACAAACCTCAAGCTGGGTAATTACATTTGTATATCGCTGGCACTTTGAGGAGCATCACAGGTAAGGCTAGGCTTGGTTCCATTTCCTTAGATTTTAATGCCATGATTATTTGTGCAAGTATCAGTCAGCAGATCGCCTCTTCTAATGTTGAAGCATCTGGTGCTACTTTGATTATGGCTCTATCTTGGGCAAATTCTCATGCCAGATGCATCCAAAAAGTCTTCATTAGTGACTCTTGCTTGTGGTGGGCTTTTCAGGTGTTGTATAAAGAAGTTAATTGGAGATTAAATTAGAAGCTCAATGAAGTGAAGATACTGTTGTCTCAACTTATGAATCCTCATATTATTTTCATTCCTGCTGACTGCAATAGACTGGCTATGGACATCACTGGAAAAGGCTTCAATACTACTTGTCTTTCCTTGTTTCATCAAGGAATTGATAACCCCATATGGCTCATGGATGTTGTTAAAAGTGCAAGCTGTCATTTGCTTTAGCTCCTTTGTAGTACTTTTGTTAGCTTAGCTTTCTTTCATCCTTCTTTCCTTTTCTTGGTTTTTTACTTCAATTGTTTGTTTTAGTTTGTTTTTAGTTGGTTGTAACTGGTTTTTTTTTTCTTCAATAAATTAGCTACTTTATAGCTCTTTAAAAGAAAAAAAATAGTATAACAATTTTTGTCTGTGAAACTCAAAATTATATCAATTATATTGAAAATCTTCCCCAGTTACTTAGATATATAATATGAAATTCAAATCTTGTTTAACAAAAAACAAAAAACAAAAACATGAATTAAAATCAATCATTCTATCCGAATTTGCTCGTCTTCAGCATGTAATACATCAATGAATCATTGCTTACCATCCTCTTACTGGAATGACTAGGTGATTTTCTTTCAGCCTGGTTAGAGAAAGAACTTGATCCACTTTTATTTGAATCAACATTTGTAAAGTTTGACTATGATGCATTATCATTCCATCCTGCATTACTATACGCTTAGTTTTCAGCAACATCAAAACATTCTGTTTCATTAGAATGCTGCTTGACAGTATGATCGCCCCATTCGGTTTGATTAGAGTACATCTTTAAGTAATCACCCTAATTGTCAACTCCGTTGGAGTACGGGTAAGAGGTGAACTCATCCCATTCGACTTCATTTGTGTACGGAAATTTGTCTGTCATTGCCTCATTCTGCAACATTGTTGTCCTCATTTGGCATTTGGTCACCATTCCTACTAGGGAATTCTTGTTTATTGATGTATTGAAGAGCATTGTTGAAATTATCATGAATCTCTAGGGGAGAAGAACACAACCATGGTCTACATAGTATCGTAGCAATGGATCCCAGTATGGGTCCTGCAAAAAATAGTATTTCATGAGTAAAAATCTCAAGACACTATGCAAGGTATCAGAAAGGAATCGAATATGCCTCTTAACCATAAGACATGGCACTTTATGAATTCAAATTTGATTGAAAGTAAAACAACAGTAAAATAATTAAATATGCAGACAAAAACTTAGAATTGAAGAACATCCTTGCTCAATAAACTAATGAGCTTTGCATTTAATGTTGCTAGTAATTCATACAACATTTTAAATGGATATGAATATATAAATTTTTATGGGACAATGTTATTAAATCTATAGTGATAAAATGCATCTATCAAAGAAGTTTGATCTAATAGAAAGTATCATCTAAAGAAATTCAAATGTTTAGCTAGCAAGATTTAATAATTATTCTCATCTAGAAGGAAATCTATGATAAGCAAATCCAAACACCTGTGATCGAAGAATAATAAAGAATAAATTTAATTCTTCTTGGACAAGTAATCATATAGCTTCAAAACTCAGAATTACTAAGAAATAAATTTGTAAAAATCTCAATTTTAATTATCAAGCAACTTACACTATAATAGCTTGTATTAAGAAACAAACTAGTGGAATTGTTGACATAAGAATGGAGTTGGTAACTAAAACAATGCATGGTTAGTGCCTAACAACAAAGGGCAAACAAGACTCTTTTAAATTGAACCAACTACTCCAGTGGTAAAGCAAATGAAATTAAAGCTACTAATTCACATAAAAAAAGAATAAAAAAAGAAGCAGAATCTATGCTAATAAGTAACACTAACAATGAATTACCATGAGAATGA
Organism: Dioscorea alata; assembly: GCA_020875875.1. NCBI lineage: Eukaryota > Viridiplantae > Streptophyta > Magnoliopsida > Dioscoreales > Dioscoreaceae > Dioscorea > Dioscorea alata. The sequence continues at coordinate 18,763,241 of CM037023.1, forward strand.
GCCATGCCTTAGTGATGATGTCTGGATTTCCAACTATAATAAGCAAAGATTTAGCACGAGTAATGGAAACATTAAATCTTCGAGGGTTGCTAAGGAAACCTAAATTGTATACTCGGTCAAACTCTTTGTGTTTAACACTTGATCTGACTGTAGATAAAAAAGGTCCATCAGCATGACAGAAATTGGTAAGGATGAGATTCTTCCCTTTTTGATATTTTGAAGAGTAGAGTATTCTTGGGCCAAAGCATAAGCTTTTCTAGGAATAATGCCAAGATCGGGGAACTCATTCCTAAAAACTGCATTACAACAGGTTTTCCAAATGTGCCAGGTAGTTACCACAACAACTGATTTGACAATGTTAGAATATACACTGTGATCAGCCTCAATCCATAAACTAGAAGCAAAACCATCAAGGAACAAAACATTTTTTCCAACCAGATTGCTAACATTGTTCCAGATGGCTTGAGTTTTAGGACAAAGGACCATAAGATGTTCAGCTATTTCATAATTAAGACCATAGAAGATACAAAATTCTTGAGGGCCAATGTTCAAAAGCATGAAGGAAGTTAGCAGTCTTAAGCTTGCCCTTGAACACCAGCTAGATAAAGTACTTCGCTCAAGGAGCCATCCTCAGAGACCACAAAATTTTCCAACCCATCCAAGGTTCACAATCATTAGAACAAGTAATTAAATGCTTATAAACCACATTGGAGAGTTTATTTTTGTGAGATTTGGGAAACCAAACCCATTGCAAAGGAGCGTTTGGATTAATGGTTGCAAAACTAAAAGCAGGAGAATTAAAATGTCACCCAAAAACCAATCTGAACTCAAATAAATTCTAATGGATATCAACAATAAAATCAACAATAGAAATATCATAAAAATCTAAATCCATGTTGAGATAAGTTGGTTTAAAGGCCAAAGGAATTTCAAATCACCAAGGATCATAAAAAAGGAAACAGAGTTAGGATTAACATCCTTGATCCAAATAAAAGATTTGAGAGAAAACGCAGTACCACATAAACTCCTGAAAAAACAAGAACAGTTGGCCGGGATACAATCCTTCTAGATATTGAAATTACCATACTTATGAATAACAAGATCCACCCAAATAATGTCATGCAAGTTCTAAAACCTGAAAGCATGCTTCGCCATCAAAGCCACTTTAGATATTTTCAAAGTTTTAATATAAAGACCCCACCTTAGACCGATCAAAAGTAGTATCCCGGGTGTTAACCAAGTGTATGGCACTTTGATTGCCACTAGAAGATCAAAGAAATTTCCTAGCACAAGTAGAAATCTTATCCAAAATACCATCTAGTACAGGATATATAGAGAGATAATAGAGAGGAATAGAAAAGAGAGAGGAATTGATGAGAGTAGTCTTGCCAACACTACTAATATTAGATTTTTTTCCCAATTAGCAAGAATTCTCTCAATTTTCTCCAACATACTATTAAAATGATGCATCACAAATTTCTTGGGGAAAATAAGCACTCCCAAATAAATGAAAGTAAAGGAACCAACTTTAAAGGACAAAATAGAGCATATACTTCTCATGATCCTCAAATTAGCCCAAGAAGGAAAGAAAATCTCAGATTTAGTGGCATTAGCAAATTGACCAGTTAGTTGCCCATAGATATTAAGGCAAAGCTTGATAAAACGAGCAGAGTTCCCTGTAGCATAAGTAATGAGAATCAATTCATCGGCGTACATAAGATGATTAAAATCATGTCTAAGATTGCTATTAAAACCCAGGATCATAAGATTTTTTAGGGCAAAATTCAGAAGGGCAGTAAGGTTTTGAGAAACCAAAATAAAGAGATATGGAGATATGGGGTTCCCTTGCCTAACTCCCCTAGAAGAAGAGGTCCAAGGAGTGGGCTGACCATTGATAAGCAAAGAGTAAGAGACTAAACTAAGACACCCCTTAATCCAAGAAATCCACCAAGAAGTAAAATTTATTTTAGTCAAAGTGCCAAGAATAGCAGGCCAGGTCAAGGTATCATATGCCTTTTCAATATCAATTTTAACTAACATCCTAAGGGGCTCATCAACTCTCTATTCAAAGAATGAGCAATCTCCAGAATGGCAATGATATTATCAAAAGCATTCTGACCAGAAACAAAACCATATTGTTCCCGACCAATATGATTAGGCAAAACATGCTTCAGGTGATTAGCCAACAGTTTGGAAATAATTTTATAGCAAACATTGCAAAGAGAGATCAGCTAAAAATTAGAAACCAACTTGGGATTGGGTTTTTTTGGGAATAAGTGTTATATAAGTCATACCCTAAGAATTAGGCACAACAAAATTACTGAAATAATAATTAATGGTCGAAAATAGATGATCCCCAACCTCATCCCAGAAAAATGATAAATTATACATTCAAACCATCAGGTCTAGGACTTTTGCCTAAAAGGAGAGACAACAAAGTTTGGAAGACTTCATTTTTAGAAACATCGCGAATCAGAAAATCAGAATCACTAGAAGAGATAGAGTTCAATTCATTAGGAAAGGCATGAAAAACCTCAGAAATGTCTTTTGGGGAAGGATCTTTCCACAGCTTACCATAGAATCAATAAAAACCTGCTTAATGCCATGTTGATAAAAAAAACATTACCATTAGTATCTATAGTATGAGAAATAGAATTAACATGCTTGCGAATACAAACACAATTATGAGAGAACCCCATATTATGATCTACATCCTGGACCCACAATAACCGAGCCTTCTAGGCCTATTTACTAGCACTCTGCCTTTGAAGAGCAGCATATTTTTTATAGAGAGACATCAAGGCAATCTGGGTACATGCATCAAAAGAATTACCAGTATCATGCATTTCCAAAGCAGAGATTTCTAATTCAGTATTCTTAGACTATTCTCAAGAGAGTTAAAACCTTTAGAGTGCCAGAGAATAATCTTATTTTTAGTACGAGCCACCAAGTAAGAAAAAGCATGCATAAGGTTAGAATGAGGTTGGAAATTCCAAGCATCTCTAACAATAACATGACAGTCTAAATAATACAACCAATAATTATCAAATCTAAACACTTTATTTTTGTGAAAACAACGAGAAGAAGATTTAAGAAGGAGGAGGGGCATGATCAGAAAAAAGCCTAGGAAGGTGATTAATAACATAAGCATCAAAATTAGCAGTCCAAGTAGTATTAACCAGGCAACGATCCAACCTAGCCCAATGACGAGCTAGACCAGATTGATTGTTGCACCAAGTAAAGTCCGGTCCAATAAAACCAACATCTAAAAGATCATTGGAGGCAATGAAATTAGAGAAAAGTCTAGCTTTATGGGTATAATAACGAAAAAAGCCACCTCTATGCTCATTATCATGCAAGTTAGAATTAAAATTGCCAATAATAACCCAAGCAAGATTGAGGGAGGACAAACCTGGCAAGTCCTGCCAAAGGAGACACTGGCCCCTAACTAGGGTATCATTATAGATAATAGAAATAACCCAATCTTGCGTTATTGATATTAGAGATAACCAGGTGTAGAGCTTTATGGGATATGGCAACTAGGGTAACGCAGCCAATGTGTCTTTTCCTTAAGGTGATAATGCCTCTGGAGTAAACATTAGCCACTAATACAGACCATGCCCGATCCTTCCTCAACTTACCACAAAAACACCACAACCTGTCTTCATTTGCACTTATTTCCATCAAACAAAAAACTAGAGGATTAATTTTTTTTTAGAAGCTTACGAATACGGGTAACGGTATCCCCACCAGACATCATTTTGCAATTCAAACAAATAATGGACATAAGATCCATGATAATAAAAAAATAAAACTGAAAAATAAAAAAGGGAAAAGACCTCCTAGTTGACGATCATCTGGAAAGACAAAAGAATTACATACAAAGAAAGTAGAGGACTAGACTCCATCACCACTTCTTTCAACTCTCCTTTTCTTGTGGGAATCCATTAGAGTTTGGAAATTCTTCTGAATAAGAGCCTCCCTTCTCAAGCTTAACTGGACTTGATCAAAGGTCATGGTGTCATCTAGCTCTTCCTCATTAGATTCAACCTCATCACAACCTTCCTCATTTTCCCTCTTCGACTCACTCATCTCTTGATCTCTCTATTAGTTGTTTAAGAGGGAAATGCATGGAGAGCATCAGAAACTCGATCAACCAACATGAGATGCCGATTTGCAGGATATTCAAAAGCTTCCTCAACTTGAAGACTAGAAGACAACAAAAAAACAAGAGGGGACGGAAACCCTAACCCCTTTACCTTTCCTCTCAGAAGGAGAGCCCACCAGGGAATAGCAAGTTTAAGGGGCCCGAGAGTCTGGGAAACTGGAGCTAGGATCAAAGAGCTATTATATGAGCCGCTAAGTCTATCTCAAGCCATTGGATAAGTGTCTAGCACAGGATCAAAGGGCATTATCTCCTCTTGGATCCATGTCGCTTCCTAGGCTAAAGAGTCTTAAGGGACTATGTGAGAACCAAGGTGGCCACCCCTACTTCAACCTTGCATACCCCTATGTGTCGTCCAAGTAGTTGCAGCATGAGAACCAGGTGAATTAGAATTTTCAACGGGTGGCCCCCTGTCACTCACGTGAGCCAACATTCTAGCCACCACCATGCCCTCTAGCACGGCAATGCCGCCGTGTGACCAACATCCACGGCCCAAAATCCATTTTCGATGAATCCAAGACCTAGACATCAAATAAATCACTTACCTCCATCGTGACCTTAGAACCAACCTAACCACCAGTGACCTCTAGTCCTCTCTGGTCACTAGGACCAATTTGAGGAGGCTAAGAAGGAGGGTTCTAGTCGTCTGATGATCGCCGACTGTAAGTGTTTAATTTGTGTCCAACCAACCCACAAAGATAACAAAATGTAGGTAGCTTCTCATAAAGGACTACAACAAAGACCGGATGTTCTTCATCACCAATCCATAGACCTCACTTCAAGGGTTTGGATAGGTCAATCTTTACATAAACCTGAACAGATCTTGATCGGGACAAAGAAGTGGTGTAATCATCAATCTTAAGAAGCCGGCCAAAATGAGACGTAATAGTTTCCAAAGTTTCACCATCCCATAAGTTAATAGGAAGATTATGGAATTGGATCCATATAGCAGCAGTGGTAAGCTTAGTAAATGTAGGTTCAAAGCAAGGATGCCAAGGTGAAGTTTGTAAAGTAACTCTATTGACAGTCCAAGGACCCTCAAATAGAATCCTCTGTATAGCCTCATGTGTCTCACACTGGATCAAGAGATACCCATTTAGAAGATCTAAAACAAAGACTTCATCGACTTCCCCCACCTGGACTGATGATTAGATTTAACAAGATCAAATGGAGGTGATTTTCTGAAAAACTTACCATACAAGGAGTGTTAAAACCTCATCTTTGCCTTATTCTTTGCTTTAGGCTCCGTGAAAACAAAATAAGTAGTAGTCTCCTTAAGTTTCATCAGCATTGGACCTGCAACCAATGGAGAAGGCTCAGCATTATTCCTCACCACTACTGTGATCTTTGCCCAGGTAGGCGAAGGAAGATTCTGTCTTTCACTTTCCATGGTAAGTGAGGACGATGTCAGAGAATCGAGCGCGAGGAGGACAAGAGCACTGAGAGGGCCATAATTTTTTTTTTTTTTGGACATTTAAAGAGCATATCCTCAAAGAAACAAAAACGAATATAATTTGGATTTATTCCTCATACAGCAGGGTGTTAGCATTTAACCAAAACACTTTATTCTCTCTAACACCAACATCTTCCTTGATAAGAAGTCTCTCCAAGACATGGTCTACTGCACTGTTTGAGGAGGCGTAAACAAGAATGCGTGCCTTCTTAATTGGTCATGTATATCTCCAAAATTGCTTCAACCAATGTCATCATTTTAACAGTATGAGGTGGTCCATGAATTACATATGGAGGGCTTCCTCTACAACCAATAATCATTTTGACACAGTGCATGCCTGCTTCTTATTAATGTCTGGATTGAAGGGTTGCCATTTACACGCCTTCATAATCCTTTTCTGAGAAGACTCATCATGAAATAGAAGCTCTGGCCCCAACTTTTTCGCAACATAGACTGCTTGGTACATTCTTCTTAAGTTCACTCTATTGTATAAGAAACTAACATTGTAGAGACAATCATCATGATGACGTAGGCGCAAATCCTTATTAAATTTCAGGAATATTTCATCAACCTCAACTTTGTCTATGTAACCCTGCACAACAACACCAAAAAGTAATAAAAAGGAAATGTTATTCCTTAATCAAAAATATATTAAATCTGACGCAAGTAATTGCAGGTAATTTACTAATTAAGAAAGATAAGTGTTAAACTTGATACCGTGGACCTGTATCCTTAGGATTCTTAATCAAAGCCTTGGCGAATATATAGTCTCCACAAACAAAAGATGGTTTTTTTTTCTGCCAATCCAGGAACCTCAAGAGACAAAAAATGGTTACCCCTCCTACTCATGGTCACAGACTCCATGTCATGCCTTCTCACATCGTTCTATCATGATAAATTCCTTGTAAGATCAATAGAACATTATTAAAAAAAATTCTTTGTTTTTTTTATCATATCACAACTCACCTCTAAGTGAATTTCTTCCATTGCAATCAAAATACTGAAGTATTTTGCATAATTACCACGATTCAATCCTTCCACAATGGCATCAGGAACTTGTTTATTCTCAATCATTTCATGAACAACTAGTGGTATTTCTTATTGAGGAAGCTTGTACTTGAAAAAAAGTGTGCATTTGTCCATGGTGGGCAAGAACTAGCCACATATTGGTCACAGTTAAATTTCTTCCTCCCCAAAGGAGCTAGCTCTTAAAAAAGGGTTATTGGAAAACAAGGACTGTGATCAAACCTTATCTTTAGCTAATAGAAATGGCACTCACTTAACTTTCTCATCTCCAACATCAAAATGCAAAACAGATGCATGTAAACCAATATCTTTTGGTTTGCATGACAACCAAATAGTGAGAGTACTACTTGGCTCAAGAACTTTATCCTACAAAGCAGTCAACCCCACAAAGCTACTAATGGTTCTCTTATCGGCACCAGGTGGCGGAGGTTCCATCAGTGAGAGGATATAGGCATCCTTAGGATTAGATGAAAAGATCCTAACACTCCACAATTCCACTGGATCACTAGTAGTGTTTTTGATAGAAATAGAACCACAGGATGTTTCTCTAATCAGAGCAGACTGAGGCTTTCCATTAATAAATGGAAATGGTATTGAGATCACAATAGGACCTTCTTCATATGGATCAAAGTTATGTAGGGATTTGTCATCCACACAATCTAAAAACCCAACCCAACTCCTTCCTTGTCTCCAATAACTGAATATTCTTCGACCCAATCATTATCACCAACAGTGCCCATTATCAAACCAAACTAGATGTGCCGCAAGTAATCCTACATGATGTTTGTAGGAATGAGAACCCTTATAAACTTGGCTGGGTCATGAGTTGGAATGGGTCGTCTATCAGTCAAGTGCCTTAATACGCATTTAATATAATAATCTACTGTCTATTTTAATGATAAAGAAAAACATTTGTATGCTTATAAAGCAATAAAAAACTTGTTGGGATATTATGATTGGATCTGCTAAAGGAACCTCCCAACTTGGTCCACCAGCCAGGGCTTTCCATCGTTGCAAGAGAAGGTGATAGGCTTGTTATTCGGGTTGTTAACCACATTCAGGGCCTCATCTCCTCTTGTCCTCATCTCTTCCTGTTCTCATCTCCTCCCTTTTCTCTACCTCTCCCTCTTTGCTATGGCAAGTGGGGTAAAGGCCCCTGCTGCTCCCACTTATTAAGCTCCAAATACCAGGTCGCAGATTGCTTTGCGGGCTGCTAGGAACACTGAAAATTCTCCTTTGTATAACCCCAAGTCCTAAATAAACTCAAAGAAACTACATTGGAGTTCATTTGGCTTGATGGTGACGCCCTCTCTAGAGCTCGTATGAGGTTTCAACATTCTCTCTACAATAAGTTCTTTGGTAAACCTCCTCCGTTCGATCAAGTTAAGATGTTTTTGATGGCTAAATGGGTTAAGATTAGTGAGGTTCTTATCTCTGATCTTCCCAATGGTTTCCTATTGATCCAATGTGCCTCTCATGAGGTCATGCAGCATCTCCTTCTCGGTGGCCCTTGGTCCATTAATGGGATTATCCCCATGGCAACCATTCTTTGAGCCAGTTTTTGCCAAGCTTAATATGGTCGTTATTTGGGTATAACTTCACAATCTTCCTGTTGACTTTTGGGACAGTGAATCACTTAAGTCCCTTACCCCTCATATTAGCCCTCTCCTTAAAATGGATGATCTTATAACATCATTGACACGATCTAAGTTTGTTCACATCTATATTGAGCTTCATCTATCCAAAACTTTGAGCTAAGGTTTCTGGATCAGCGATGATCATCATAAGGTGTTTGTAATTATTCTCTATGAAAGACTGCCTACTTTCTGTTATTCTTACAATGGGCTTGGGCATGATACCAATTCTTGTCCTCGAGCAACTGCCACCGAAAAAATTAGAGTTTTTCCACCGCCCGTGACCCACAAGGGATGACAGTCAACCCTAGTTCTTCCTTCGAGCCTGTTGCTCGGACAGGTGATTCTGTTTCTACTCATCCTGAAATGCCTACTGGAGATAGCTCAATGATTTCCTCAAAGTTGCCAGCTGATACTAACTACGACCCGTGGATGCTTGTTGCTCGCTAGTAAGGCCGTGCATATGGTTGAGGTGGTAGCATCCATGCTACTCACATGACTGCTGATGTGGCAGCTGCTGGGCAAAAAGAAGATATCAAATCCTAGGACACTGTTGCTCGAGGTGCTCGGTGGGTTGTGGAGGCCTGGACATGGTGTCTCTCTCGCTTCTCATGCCCAATGCTCCATTTCTCTTGATGACAATTTAACCCCTTTTCCAGACACTACTTCTATGCCAAATAAATTAATTAAGATCATCATGACAAATATTTCTCAAAACTTTGATATACCTGTAGCTTAGGATTCTTGAGATTCTAACACTAGCATGCTTCCACCATAACAGCTCGGAACCCTTTCCCATGCGCCCTTTTCCCAACAATGTTCTGATCATGGAAAGTCACCTATGTATTCCTCCTTGGGTTCTCCGTCACCTGTCATGCGCTCTTCCATCTTGAAGTTCCCTAAGCAAGCCTCAGATAATCTTGACACATCACACCCGATATTAGTTGACAAGATATCTGAAGCTCTGCATAAATCTTCTTCCAATGAGGATAGTCACAGTGAAGAGGATTCCCAATCAAACGATGATGAAGAAATGTCGGTAAATGACAAACTAGAAGATGAAGAATCAAATGACTTGATAACCCTTGACCAGTTCCAAGAAGAAGCACGTCGTGAAGCCCTGATCCGTAAAGGCGCACAGGATATTTTGGCTTCCCATAAGAAAGGAAGAGTTGAAGATGGAGGAAGGAGCTTCTGATTTCTTAAACTCATCCTCTTCCTTTATTCCTTCGGTCTTTGATACTTCAGGGGTTTTTTTTTCCTCTTTTCTTATTATATTTATTTTCCTTTTTTATCTGTGCTTTCATGACTTCTGCTTATATTGTTTGCTGGAATTGTAAGGGCATCTCTAAGAGGGCTACCTCTAATCAAATTCTTAGATTTATTCAAAAACATTTACCTCTAATGATGTGTCTTGTTGAGACTAAAGCCAATGAAGATCGGGTGAGTTGTTTTCATGTTAAACTTCCCAAAAACTGGGATTGGGTGGTGATCCTGACCAATGACTACTTTGGTGACATTTTGGTTGTCTGGGATAAAACTTTAAGGTGGATCTCTCATGTTGCTACCTCTCGATGTGCTCTTCATCTTATTATTTCTCACGCATCCTCAGGTAATTTCATTATCACTATCATTTATAATGCTTTGAGGTTACGAACTCAATGCTCCTTATGGAACGAGCTTTCCAAAATGACATCTTTGTGTATCCCTTGGCTCATTATAGGAGATTTTAATGCTATTGTCACCAACACTGAGTGCAAGGGAGGTAGGTTTTCGTACTACTCTAGAAAAGCTCAGTTTTTTTCTTAATTTTATTAATGATAACAATCTCTTAGATTTGCATTATATTGGCACTCATTTCACCTGATGCAATAACCAATCCATTCTGCTCGGTGTTGGGCTAGGTTAGATCGCTGCTTGGTTAATATGGATTGGTCCACTAAGTTTGCTTCTTATACTCTCAAGCATTTACCTAGAATTTTTTCCGATCATGCCCCCTTCTTCTTAATATTTGCTTGCATCCCCTCAATAAGCATAGAATTTTTCATTCTAATAACTACTGGCTTGACTATATTGATTGTAATCTTGCTGTTAGAAGAGCCTGGGATTTTTTCGCTCATGGAAATCCCATGCAAGCTTTCTCACACTTAATCGTTCGCACTCATGATAGTATTAATGCCTGGCGTTCTTCAGGTTTTAATTCTCTTAATTTTGTTCTTAATAATGTTAAATCTGAGATTATGTCCTTTGAAATGTCTTACTGCCCTATCCTTGATACCCATCCTCATATCTTGGATTTTTATGCTAAGTATGTTGCCCTTCAAAGATAGGTATCCATTCAATGGGCGTAGCGTGCACACATGATGTGGGTATGCAATGGGGACCATAATACCATTTTTTTCACAATACTGTTGGTGTTTGAAAGCATTTCAACTTCATTTCTCAAATATCTGATTTGGATGGTAATGTCTTTAGTGATCGCATTGGTGTTGAGCAAGCTTAGCTTAGCTTTTTGATACACCCCTTGCGTGAGTGTTCCGTAAGTGCACGGGTCGTCATAGTAATAAAATATACCCTGGTGAGTGGGTAATCTTATCCATAGGGAATAGTGCTTAAAGACAAAAGTTATCACTATTTAGCTATAGAGAAAACCGATGGTGAGAGAGAGATCAATATTTGAATGCAAAAGAAATTAAAAGAACGTAGAGAGAGCAATAAAAGTAAAGAGAGGTAATCGATGAGAAAATGGGGCACCCAGACAATGCTCACCCTAGGATTATTGTTTCAAGTGCAAAACTAATATTATACCTCCTAATTTATGTTTAACGAGTCGTGGAAATTTAAAGACACACAGTCCCAAACCTAAGGTCAACCATGACTAGCCCTCTACACTATGCCCCGGTGGAAAGGGATACTCTCAACACCTCACACTATGTGGGATTGTTTGGTGTTTTGGGGAATCTAAGTGATAAACCCTATTTCCTAATATAGTTCTAACCATTTGGCCCAGGCGAAAGAACTCTAGTCACAATTAAGCCCCAGTACTAAAATTCACTACAACACTTTACTCTGTTGCTCACACAACTAAGCCCTAGTGGAGTTAATCTCTTAGCACTTCACTCTATTGTGACTACAAAGGACTCTTGGAATGTGGAGGTAGGATAAATCACGTCAGAAGGGAAAGGGGACATTCCGCTACCTCTCAATTCACCCTCTCGACCCTCTTCAATCTTGTTTAGTCTAACCCTAATGAAGTTATCACATCTTCAAAGGATTACCTAGATGGATTCTCAACCCTAGTGTCACATCTAAGGGAAAATCATACAATTAACATTCAAGATTGAAACTCAATTAAAATCAACAATTAAAGAAGCATAATAAAAGTCAATGAAACAAAGTCATCCTAGGGTTTACAAGTCCAAGCACCCACTAGAGACTTAGTTCTCCATAGAGCAACACAAAATCAACAAATAGATTGAAACCATATGTATAGAAACCATAAAGAAAACCCCCATGTAGTCCGTATCGATAGTCTTGTGGAGCCACCTCGTCTTCTCCAAAGGTTATCTAGTCAAACCTAGGGTACACTGATAAGTGCTCATGTTATAGTAATACAAAGTGTTATTATCTTACATTGAGCCTTACTTTTCTCTTATTTTATCATTAAATGGTGTGTATTTGTGTTCTCATGTGCATTGTAGGGTTGTGGAGTAAACTTAGAGGAGAAAGAGCAAAGTTAGGTCATGTTCACCGTTGTTGCGGAGTTCTTGGACCAAGCAAAGAACAAGGCACGAGTCTAGACTTGTGGGTGTGTGTCAACCACCTTTAGAGGGGCACAAAGGCAGTCACACTCACAAAAGTCTAACCCGTGTAGCATTGGAGAACTTCGCCAATGAGGATAATGAAGCAATAGACATAATCTATCGTTGATTATGTGCCCAATTCAACGGGCCCGATAAAGAACGATGAAATCGGGAACATTTGATGCTCGAGTACTGTAGTAGTTATTGTAGTAATTCATTGTAGCAATTACTGTAGCAGTTTATTGTTTATTGTGCCAGAAAACTGATTCCAGAGAATCCACATGGGCTTGTGGATATTCCACACGGCCGTGTGGATGCCCAATTTCAGCCGATTTTCAGCTGCTACTCAGTACTATTTAAAGGACTTTTTCGGGACTTTTTGGGGATCTTTTTCGCTCTTTTCTTCATCAGTGTTGATTTAATTCGTTCTTTTTTGTTATTTCACTTGGTTTGTATGATTAAATTGTTTGCGAATATACTTAGAAAGGATTTAGAACAAATTGATGTGTAAAATGTGAGTTTTTAGCCCCACGGCCGTGCGGCTGTTACGGCCTGAAGATCCACACGGTCGTGTGTATTCCTGCAGATTGAAGTTTGAAGTGAGTTTGATCATTTTTCTTTTTAATCTTGCAAGTATGGTTTCTAGATCGAAGAAATCGGCCGGTAAACGTCCTTATGAGCAGTCTCCATCCCCCAAGCAGATAGATTTTGTCGTACCCGAGCATCAGGCTCAATTTGAGCGATTAGCGAGAGTCAGGTTCAGTCAGTTGTGGTATCCGGATTTGAGCGCAGCTAGAGGGATACATGGGGGAGATAGCATCACTGACGAGGTAGAGGAGTTACTTACGGTGGGTAGCTAGCACCGTCTATTGTCCATTCAAGAGCCGGCTATTCGATCGCTCACACTCGAGGTTCTATCGTCCTTTGTGTTTGACCGGGGGTATGACAGTTTTGCTGATGTGGACACCATTCAATTTCGCACACTCGGTCAGCATTTCAGCATGAGTGTGACGCAATTCTCCATCAGGATGGGGCTATATGATGAGGCGTTCACAAAGACAGAGGAGTATGAGCAGCTCCCTACCGATTACCCGGGGAGTCTGACACCTCAGAGGGCATATGGAGTATTATGTGGTGAGGGTCAGTACAAGCCGGGAGTCTCCAAGGTGACGTGCCTATCCCGGCCAGCGTACAGATATGTACATGCCATTATAAGCCGATCAGTGAGTGGCAGAGGTGATAGTACGGGGGTGCTGAGCCGGCAGGAGCTGCTCTACTTGCACTAGTTGGTACAAAGTGAGCCACTCCATCTGGGGCACATCTTAGCAAAGTACATACACTGCAGGGTCAGTACCCCAGATGTGGAGTTATCTTCTCAGGCCCTTACATTACTCGACTCGCCATAGGTATGGGTCTTAGGGACGGAGTTCGAGGGGCCGAGAAGACTACTGTACCAGCCCCCCTGAGCATTGAGACGATAAGGCTAATGGGTATGATCCGCAGAGGTAGATCAGGAGTTTATGTATTGATCTCAGCCCAGCCAAAGCAAGCCGAGACAGAGGGAGAGCAGGCTGAGGGTTTGCAGCCAGCATTAGAGCCACATCAGGCGCATGCAGATACACAGGTACCACCTACAGCACCAGAGCCATCTCCAGTGCTCAGTTTTTCCCCTTCAAGAGGCCAGGACAGATTAAAGCGCCTTGAGAGTGCTGCGGGGGTACTATAGATAGAGGTGGCCGAGGTTTGGGCTACACAGGTTGTTCAGCACTCCGAGACGATGACATAGTTTGACGCTATCCGACAGTTACTCGAGAGAGCTGTGTCATCACCATTTGTAGTTCGGCCCCGAGCTTCCCCTGCGCCACCTTCACCGGCCGTATCACCACCAGTTGATCCAGCAACACCTGCTGAGCCGTCTGAGTTTTCTTTTATTTGATTTCATTTTGTACTTTTATTTCATAGTTTGGACTTGTAGTACTCAGAAAGGATTCTCCTTCTAAGATTTTTTTCCCGTTGCATTTATCCTTTTCTCGAGTTGTATTTCATTGCTATTATCTTATATACTCGAGTTATTTTGTTTTTCTTGAGTTACACTGAACCCTTTCCATATTTGTGCAGATGGTCTTGGATGTTTGGAATTTGAGGGATAGACATAGCCACGGTCATGGGACCGTGTGTGCTCCACAACCCATTGAGACCCAACTCTCAATGAACATAGCTCCATCGAATACAACACTTGGAGTTCAGGGTAGTAATGTTTCAATTTCCCACTACCACATTAATTGCTTTAATTGTTATACTTTTCATTGTGCTTGCATGAGTACATTAGGGATAATGTACATCTTAAGTGTGGGGGGAGTTCACATTGCACACACCTTAATTGTGCGTTCAATTGCTTATACTCATGTAGCCTGTAGCTGTTCACCTTAGTTGCAACGGTTGTATTCTTAGAGTTTAGGAGAATTTTTAACATTGTTTCTCATCATGCTTTATTTTTATTTGAATTTTAGGGAATTTTTGCTCAATTATCTCATATTGCACTATTCACTCTTGAAATCTTTTGGGAACTCAAGCTCGATGTTTTTAAGGACTAGTTTATCATCGTTTTTAGTGAATTCTTAGTTTTGTTTTAAGAAATACATAGAAAAAAACTTGTGAGCTTGTAAATATTTGTTTAGTTTTAATTGTGCATTTAGGGTGGAAAGAGCTACCTCCTATGAAGTATCTAGCTACTCTCATAAGTTGGATACAAGTTATGCCCTAATTAGAGAAAGAGCTATCTCATGAGATGCGTGAAAGCTACTACCCCGGTAGAAAGAGCTACCTTCTCGAAAGTGTAAAAGCTACCTTTGGCGGCCGCCTAGGAAAGGGCAACCTTAAAGGTTGTGTAAAGCTACTACCTCCCTACGTTTGTATATAAATAAGTCCTTGTAACAAGAGTTTCAGGAGTACTTTTTGGGTTATCTAGAGTGAGTTCGCACACACTTACACATTTTCGAATTGTTGTCCTTTTTTATTCAAGTTTTTAGCTAGAGCAATGATATCTTTATGCAATGTTTTGATTACCTCTTACTTGTAGAATATTTCTATTGCATACTTTTGGTAAATCTAAGACTGAGCACTTTCAATTGTTCTTCCCAAATACTTTAATGTGTTATTTTTGCTTGAGGACAAGCAAAAGCTTAAGTGTGGAGGAGTTTTATAAGTGCTCGTGTTATAGTAATACGAAGTGTTATTATCTTACATTGAGCATTACTTTTCTCATTTTTTATCATTAATTGGTGTGCATTTGTATTCTCTTGTGCCTTGTAGGGTTGTGGAGTAAACTTAGAAGAAAAAGAGAGCAAAGTTAAGTCATGTTCGCCGTTGTTGGGAAGTCCTTGGACCAAGCAAGGAACAAGGCACGAGTCTAGACTTGTGGATGTGTGCCAACTTCCTTTGGAGGAGCACAAAGGCAGTCACACTCACAAAAGTCTAACCCATGTAGCATTGGAGAACTTCGCCAATGTGGAGAATGAAGCAATCGGCATGATCTATTGTTGATTGTGTGCCCAATTCAATGAGCTCGATGAAGAACAATGAAATTAGGAACATTTGATGTGCGAGTAATGTAGCAGTTATTGTAGTAATTCACTGTAGTAATTATTGTAGCAGTTTACTATTCACTGTGCACAAGAAAACCGATTGCAGAGAATGTACACGGGCATGTGAAAATTCCACACGGCCATGTGGATGCCCGATTTCAGCCAATTTTTCAACCGCGACTCAGCATTATTTAAAGGACTTTTGTGGGACTTTTTGGGGATCTTTTCGCCTATCTTCTTGGGGGGTCGCGGCTAAAGTTTGGAGAGGACTTTGTGGAGGATTGGAGCGAGTTCTCAGCATTGACATCAAAGCCCGTTATAAGATAGCTATTGGGGGAGCTTTCGTCGGCACCGATCCGGCGAGGTGTGCCCTAGGCTTGACGAGGGGCTTGGAAGAAAGGACGGAGCGACCTCACAAGACCATCGCCATGCATCGCAAGGGGGTTTCATCTATGTTTTCTATTCTTGTTTATTCATACACATTGATGGATTTATATAGCTTCATGGAGAGCTAAACCCCTTGTAAGTATTCGGACTTGTAAACCCTAGGATGATATTGTTTCTATAGTATATTATTATGCTTTCTTAATTGATGCATTTAATTGAGTTCCAATCTTGATTGCTTATTGTATTGATTTTCCCTTAGCCATGATACTAGGGTCGAGAATCATCTAGGTTGTCCTTTGGAGGTGTGACAACTCCTATAGGATTAGACTACTTGAGATTAGAGAGGGTTAAAAGGGTGAGTCATGAGATAGCGAAACGTTCCTTTTCCCCTCCGGTGTGATTTTCCCTACCTTCATGTTCCAAGAGTTCTTAGCGGTCAAAGTAGAGCGAAGTGCTAGGAGTTCAAGATGAACTCCCCTGGGGCTTAGCTGCGCGAGCAACAGAGTGAAGGGTTGTAGTGAATCCTAGTGTTGGGGCTTAATTGAGACTAGGGTTTTTTTCACCTGGACCAAAGGGTTAGAATTATACTTAGAAACAGGGTCTATCACTTGGAATCCCTAGAACGTAAAGCAATTCCACGTAGTGTGAGGCTTAAGAAGATGGACTCCCCTCGGGCTTAGTTGATAGATCAACAGAGTGAATGGTCGTAGTGAAGCCTAATGTCGGGGTATAATGTTGGGATTAGTCACGGTTGACCTTAGGTTTGGGACCGTGTGCTTTAGGATGTCCACGACTCATTAAACATCAATAGGAGAGTATAATACATAATCTTGCACTAGAACATTAGTCCTAGGGGGAGCTTGTCCTAGTACCTCTTTTTAAATTGATTGTTCATTTTTTTTACTTTTTGCTTGCACCCTCCTATCTTCCAAATTTCTCTTTCATTTTCTTATTTCTCTTGAATACTCTTGCACACACACATTGATTTTTGCTCTCACCATTCGTACTTCACACTAGCTAAATAGCAAATCATTATGTCTATAATCCCTACTCCCTGTGGATTCGCCTACCATCTCACCGGGGTACTTTATTACTGCAACAACTCATGCACTTTCGGGTCTCTGTTATACACCACGCCGAATCGATGCCGACGAAAGCTCTCCCAATAGTCTCCTCCAAAGGAACTCAATGTTGATGCCGTTGAACCACTCCAAAAATCTTGCAAAAACCTCCCCAAACCCTAGTCGCGCTCTCCCCAAAAAGGCGAAAGACAGGAAAAAGATCCTCAAATAAATCTCAAATCGCGGTATTTATAGGGCTGAAATCGAGCATCTACATGACCGTGTGGAATCTCTGGATTTTGATTTTCTATTCGCTGTGAACAGTAATCTACTATAGTGAATTGCTACAATACTCGCACCAAAGTTGCTCGCGACTTCATTTCTTCATCGAGGCCGCCAAGTTGGGCACATAGATAATGTCACCTCTTGCTTTCGACACATTGATGAAGCTCTTCAATGTTACACAAGTTGGACTACATGAGTGTGACTGTTTTCGTACCCCTCCAAATTGTATAATCCCTTAAGCACTTTGGAGGTTGGTACACACTCACATGTCTACAACTTTGCCTTGATCCTTGCTTAATCCAAGAGTCTTCTTAACCATTGCGTTCAATACATATTTTTGCTTTTTTCCTTCCAATTTGTCTCCACAACCATGAATGCGCAAAAGAACACAAATACACACGAATTAATGATAAAACCTAATAAAAATAACACAAATACACACGAATTAATGATAAAACCTAATAAAAATAATGCTTAATGTAAGAAAAGTATATTTTGTATTACTTATACACGAGCACTTATCACTTTTACTCTCAGTTATGGTCTAATTCTTCAAATGAATATTTTATTGATATTTTAAATGCTTTACCGGATGACCTTCCTAAGATTTCTTCTGATATGTGTGATTTTATCACTAGGGAGGTTTGACAGGGGTCTGAAAGTATACCGGTTGTCGCAGTAATAAAGTAGCCCAGTGAGAGAGTAGTCGAATCCACAGGGAATAAGGATTATAGACACAAGAACTTGCTATTTAGCTAGTGTGAAGTACGAATGGTGAGAGCAAAAATCAATGTGTGTGTGCAAGAGTATTCAAGAGAAGTAAAAAAATGAAAAAGAAATATGGAAAACTGGAGAGTGCAAGCAAAAAGTAAAAAAAAAATGAACAATCAATTTAAAAAGAGGTACTCGGACAAGCTCCCCCTAGGACTAATGTTCTAGTGCAAGACTATGTATTATACTCTCCTATTGATGTTTAATGAGTCGTGGACATCCTAAAGCACACGGTCCCAAACCTAAGGTCAACCGTGACTAATCCCAACATTATGCCCCAACATTAGGCTTCACTATGACCATTCACTCTGTTGATCTATTAACTAAGCCCGGGGGGAGTCCATCTTCTTAAGCCTCACACTACATGAAATTGCTTTACGTTCTAGGGATTCCAAGTGATAGACCCTGTTTCTAAGTATAATTCTAACCCTTTGGTCCAGGTGAAAAAAACCCTAGTCTCAATTAAGCCCCAACACTAGGATTCACTACAACCCTTCACTCTGTTGCTCGCGCAGCTAAGCCCCAGGGGAGTTCATCTTGAACTCCTAGCACTTCGCTCTACTTCGACAGCTAAGAACTCTTGGAACACGGAGGTAGAGAAAATCACACCGGAGGGGAAAGGGGACATTTCACTACCTCATGACTCACCCTCTCGACCCTCTCCAATCTCGAGTAGTCTAATCCTATAGGAGTTGTCACACCTCCAAAGAACAACCTAGATGATTCTCAACCCTAGTGTCACGACTAAAGGAAAATCAACCCTAGTGACACCTACAAGTCTAGACTTTCCAAATAGGTAGCAATCTTTCCCGTGTAGCATTTTTCCCCATGCTTTATGGTGCTCAATGCACACCAGAGGAAGTATTAACAATTTAGTGCTTTAACCAGCTAAATTACTTCCAATATATGTTCCGTAAATAGTATGAATAGAAAATGTTGAACAATATAATATCGACAATCTGAGGGAAAATTCATGGTCATTTCATAAAGCAAAGATGGCATAATGCTCAATCAGGAAATCGGCAAAGATGTCAATTGATTGGAAATAATTTTTTTTATATCATATCCACATGATCTAGCTCCTAGGTTTCTCAAATATAGTAATACAATATAAAATTTGTGGTTCAAACAATTACTACTTGACCCAGTTATGCCATCAAAAATTGACATATTTTAAATGGTTGTTAACACCAGGAAAAGCAAGGGAAAACAATGTCATCTCCATAATCATATACAAGTAAGATGGCTATTGTGAGTACAGATGGCAAGGAAGCGATTCGACCAACCTCAAACAAGAAACTATGAGAAAATAAGGTTCAAAGGAAAAGTAATATCGCATAATAAACAAATGAATTATTCAGTAAAACTAAAAAGAAAAATAAAATGAAAAATGAAAAACATAAAAACTTAAGATAAATGAAGATAAGAAAATGACAATATTATTTATAATCTAATACAGAAAATTAAAAAAGTTAGGAAAGCATCCACTCCCCACTCAAGCTATACAATAAACTATTGAGAAAGCTTACTCAAGAAGTTATCTAGGAAAATCAATAAGACGAACAAAACAACATTTAAAAAAGAACAATAAGTAATTTGAGAATCATTGTGCACCACCATTTGCGAGGTGAATAAGATAAAGACTTGCATAATCTAGTCATCAAACACAAAGGATATGATTAGGCAGGCCTAAACAAATTACCAGCATTGAGAAGACTTTAAATTAAAAACAAAAATAATTGTAAAATACAAATGTTTACAGAGAATCAAAAGAAAAGAACCATAAAAAAGTATTCCAAACAGGGCATATTGAGGGCACATTCAGCATAGCACAGATAGCTACCATCACTAACTAATTAAGCGGGCATTAGCTCATAGTTAATGGTTAGGCAAAGGAATTCAAAAAGCAGACCCACTCTCCTAACTATTGGCTGATAATGTCTCAGAAACTTCTTCCACTTCTTCATTTTTTCCGTTTCACTCATTGATTGTTAACTCAACTCAACAAAACCTTTATAAATAGGACCAAATGACCATCCTTTAAATATTTTCAATTCACAAGAATCACTAATTCATGAAACAAATACAACAACTAACACTAAGCCTAATTTGTTCCACTTGATAGAAGTTGGGATTTACCTGTTCTTTCCTACTTCCTTCACCACATTATCAATCTAAGAGCATTCCTACTACACCTAGATGTATTAACAAGTTAGTTCTTGATCAGCATAAATACTTCTATTCTAAGCACTGTAAACAACATGAACAAAAAACATTTAATAAATAAGATGCACGATCTGAAAGAAATGTCACAGTCATTTCAGAAAGCACACATTGCATTGTCGGTATCACACCATACATATAACATAAACGAAACAAAATAGGTCTTAGTTCATTATTTAACGACTGAGATAAGAACAACATTGGGTCCACATTAGTTGCAGCTTGTTCGGAAGGATGCAAATGTAGTCCCTCACAAGCAAAAGACTTCACTTCTTATCTCCTCTGCTTATTCAAGCAACATCAAGTGAAAAAAGAAGATTTCTTATGAACACAAACCACAACAACAATATATTGCAGATAAAAAATAAACTTCAACAGACAACAATATCACCTAGTGTTTTTGGGTGGTGGTGTCTGGCTAGACTGTCGAGTTTCTTCTTCCTCAGAGGGTGAAGATGGCTCTCCTAGATGATTCCCAGCATGAATATGCATTAACAAAATTTCTTAGTTGTACTCTTATTCTAATAAGAGAAAAGACAAACATAAAGACTAGGAAAAACTATCAAGCTTATATAAGCTTAAACCACATCAAATGCAGGTTGTGCTTGGGGTGCACTTGATGGCTGAACCTGAGGTGGAATATTCGGCAAGGGAGCTGGGCGTGGTGGTAGATCAGTATCCAGAGACAGGGATGGGAGGAGCGGGAGCCCCACCCTCCGCAGCAATAACTCTGCCTGTCAGGAAACAAAATAACACAAAGCATTAGTTGCATGTAGATCCATACTTGAGGTGAGAAATGTCTCAAAGTTTTTCTGAGGCGAGACTTTTCCATCAATCATGCAACTTATAATAAATTTCGAGGCAAAATTTGGACACAATAATGGAAGAAGGTGAAATTTCCATTTTAATCCCTGTACTTATCAAAAATGTGCCCTTTTAGTCCCTTTAATTTATTCTGTGCCTTTTAAATCCCCCTACTTTGTGATTTGAGCCAATGTAGTCCGTCAAGCATAAATGGGAGGACTAAAATTGGCTACATTTTGATAAATACAGGGACTAAAATTGGCTACATTGGCTCAAATCACAAAGTAGGGGGATTTAAAAGGCACAAATAAAACTAGAGGGACTAAAAGGGCACATTTTGATAAGTACAGGGACTAAAATGGGAATTTTACCATGGAAGAAAGACAACTAGCAGGTATGTGTTCACAATGGACACCAATCAGGCCATTTTTTTGCCAAAGGAAATAAATGAAATATAAAAATAAAAATAAACTCCAAATCAAGAAAGCGCATACAAATCATCAAACTCAATTTGTCAACAAATCAAATAACAAAATGAAACCAAAACCCCAACCCAAAAAAAATTATAAAAAAAAAAAAGAATTTCACATTAAATAAGATCATTAAACTCTTCAGATCAAGAAGCCAAATAACAACAAGAAACAAAAACCCTAACGACAAAAATAAATAAATAAATAAATAATAATAATAATAATACCCTAAAAAGAGATCACATCAAATCAAGATTGGCACCGAGCAACTCCCTGCAAGCCTGTAGGTTCTCGTCAACGATAGTCTACAAAACCAATCCCAAAATCAACAGAAATCTTAACAAAGAGAGCATAAGGAAAAAAAAAAAAAAAAGAAATGGAAGAAATGAAAACCTTGAGACTGCCCATCATCTACATGAGCTGACCTAGGGATGGAAGTCAAGCACGAAGCCATTGCCAGATCCCGGAGGAACGCTAGGCCGGTGCCTTCTCGTTACTCTTTGAAGTGTCCTCTGTTCCGGCCTTCAACGGCAAGTTGAACAACTAATTATATATCTCTGCCAGAAAATCGTTAACTGATCTGGTCAACTTCGGAGCTTTGCTAACATATAGATCCGAATCCGAAATGACAACTTTTTACATTCTGCCGCCTCTCGCCCTCGATTGAAATGTAGAATTACTTATTACTAGTTCTTTTCGTTTTTAAGGTTTTCTTTTTAAGATAATTTCATGAAATCTTTATTATTTGTAAGATATCACTCAGGAAGCGTTTGGTGTGCAAGCTTGGAGTGGGAATGAAGCCTTGATGGGCTTTACCCCTTGTTTGGGTGTGCAGGTATGGGAGTGAAAGGGGTGTGAAGGAGGAAAGAGAGATGTGAGGCAGGAGTAATCACATTGCCCCTCAATTTGAGAGGAGTCCCATTACTTGCTGATTATTTGATGGGAAATGTCACTTTTGCCTCCAAAAAGGTAATTGTCACGTGAAGTTGGTTTTCTTCTCCTTTGTATCATTGTACCAATGCCTTCACTGCAAACTCTCTCTAGCTCTCCCGGCCATTGTTGGTCATTCTCCCGAGAGGCTCTATCTTTGTCCCGCTTTCGTCTAAAGGTTCGATCTTCTTGCTTCTATCTCTTTTTCTCTTTGTGTTTAATGGTGTTTTGATCTTGAGATGAGGTCAGAATCGATCTAGAGTTTGTAGGAGTAGAGAAAGCTTCAGTTGTGAAATTTGGTGTTGTGAAATTGTGTTTTTGTAAGCATTGATTGAAAATTGTGTTTTCTTCAGTTGTGAAACCTCATCGTCATCATCGTCATCATCATCATCATCATCATTCACTTATAATCTCCTCTACTTCTCTAAAATCCATTTATCACCATTATTGATCTCCATCTCCAACTTCCTCTCCTTCCTCTCTCTCTCTCTCTCTCTCTCTCTCTATGTACAAGAGAACAATAAGCAAAAAAAAGTTGAAATCATAGACCATGAAAGCCCCAGCTCGCAAAAAGAAAAGCCTGGGAAAATCTACTCCCTTAACCCAGCATTCAGATGAGGTTTTAGAGATAGAGAGTTGTGAGATGTGTGTGTGTCTTTGTATGATTTTTATTATTTATTTATTTATTTATTTATTTTGAATTATGCAATATGCAATGTACATTCCCTTTGAATGTTGATAAAATTTAATTTAAATTTTTAATTATGATTAAAAAAATAACAATACTTATAGGGGAGTAAATTAATATTTGAAATAACAATAATTATGATAATGGGAGTAAATTAATATTTGAAATAACAATAATTACGATAATGTGAGATGTGCATGTGTCTTTGTATGATTTTTATTATTTATTTATTTATTTATTTTGAATTATGCAATATGCAATGTACATTCTCTTTGATTTATTTATTCTGTTTTTATTTGTCAGTTTTTTCCGTGAATGTCTTTTCAGTGAATTCATGATCCAGTAGACACATTTATTAGTTTGTTGAATGTTGCTACATCATTAATGTTCATGACAACTACACATTTTTAATTCCATGTTGTAATTTCTTCCTCTTGAATGTTTTTTTCTCAAGTTTGATGTTTTGCTAGCATTTTATTCTTTCAGTTTCTTTGTTATGGCTTACTGACATTTCCTCCTTGTTTTTTCCATCTATGTATTAGCATCATTGAAGGTTGTTTTTTCCATCTATGTATCAGTCATCATTGAAGGTTGTTCCCGCAAGGTATGCCATTTTGATATTGTCAAATAATACAATGTTTGACCTTTGTTCCATATCTTTAAAATATATTTGTTAACAATGGATATATGTGTTGTTGTTAACATAGATTTTGATAACATGACCAAGATTAAAGCACTTTGACTATATTGTGTGATGATCATTTGCCACTTCTATGCATTATGTGTCATGATCATTTCATGTGCAACGAAACAACATAATGATCGACTAAGAATGGTTCCAACATGAGGTTATGTCAACATCTACTAGACGTCGGAAGCAACAAGAATACCTTCACCGTATAGTTTTTGAAAGTGACATTAAATGCATTGACAAGTTACGTATGGATCGCCATTGTTTTCATGAATTGTGTCAATTGCTAACTACAACTGGTGGGCTACGAGGCACAATAAATGTTGGTGTCCAAGAGATGACCGCAATGTTTTTAAACATTATAGCACACCATGTCAAGAATAGAGTAATTAAATTTGACTTTCTCCGATCGGGAGAAACTGTTAGTCGACATTTTCATGTTGTGTTAAAGTTGGTTATTCTTTGTCACTCCGTCCTTTTGAAGAAACCAGAACCAGTGCCTGAAAATTCAAATGACTTTAGGTGGAAGTGGTTTATGGTAATAAATTAGGTCCACATGCTATATTAGTCCTATATGTTTTTGTAACTAACAATTTATTACTTTATTTAATGTAGAATTTCTTGGAGCATTAGATGGGACACACATACGTGTGAATGTACCCAAAATTGATCGACCAAGATATAGACCAAGAAAATCAGAAATTACCACTAATGTCCTTGCTGTATGCAGTCAAGACATGCAATTTATATATGTTTTTTCTGGCTGGGAAGGCTCGGCTCATGATGGTCGAGTTCTTAGGGATACTGTAACAAAGCGTAACAGATTAAAGGTTCCAGAAGGTAAAAAAAAATGAAAAGGCTATGTTTTTTATTGGATGTGTAAACCATTAGCTAATAATAAATGTTTGGCTACCTACTAGGTTTTTACTACTTAGTGGATGCCGGGTATGCAAATTGCCCGGGTATTCTTGCACCTTTTCGAGGACAACGCTATCACTTGAGTTCATGGGCCGATGGGCATCAACCACTTACTCCTTAAGAATTTTTCAACATGAAACATGCTAGTGCTAGAAACGTAATTGAGAGAACATTCGGTCTTCTAAAAAGTCTTTGGAAAATTTTATCTAGTCCAAGTTTTTATAACATAGCCACCCAACGACGCATCATCAATGCTTGTTGTTTGCTTCATAACTTTATTAGAAGAGAGATGGTAGATGACCCTGTAGAGGATGATGTGGGAGATCTAACATCAGAGGAAAGCTCACAAGAAGATATTGAAAGCATCACAATAGTTGAACCAACAAATGAATGGACACAATTTAGACTTAACATGGCCATGGACATGTTTAGTACTTGGCGGTCAAGTTAATTGTGTTATATATATGTATGTATATTTTTGTAAGTGAAGAGGATGATACATGTGAACATACTATGTTATAGTTGCTTTTTTCTTTGTTATGTTATATGTATGTATGTATATTTTTGTTATATATATGTATGTATATTTTTGTTATGTTATCATGATGTGTTGCATTTCTTTTTTTTATCTAGTATGGAATCAGATTCACAATCAAGGGGTAGGGGTCAAAACAATCATTACTGGACTCTAGAAGAAGACAGAGCTCTTATTGATGCATTAGTTGAGCTATCTTCAAATCCAATGTGGCGAGCGGAGAATGGGTTTAGAAATGGATACCTTGGCCAATTAGAAAAAATGATTAAAGAAAAGATTCCAACAAGCACATTGAAGGCTGTTCCCAACATTGAGTCTCGGGTAAAATTATTTAGAAGCAAGACTACCACAATCGCAGATATACTACAAATAAGTGGCTTTGTTTGGAACTACGAGAGATGCACTATCGAATGTGAAAAAAGTGCATATGATGAGTACATTAAGGTATGCATAATTTTTTTTTTGTTATAAGCAATGAGCTATACATGATAATTGAAGTATTAACTTTATTTTGTAATGTATTTAGAATCATAAAGAGGCAGTCGGTCTTTATGGAAAAGCTTTTCCTTTCTTCAATTATCTTGTTGCCGTTTTTGTAAGAGATAAAGCACACGGAAGTGCAAGAGGAGATGTTGGAGATGATCCATAGCAATATTTACAAGAAAATATCCCTTTGGATGATGACACAGACTTTTTCCAAATGGCAAGTGATGATGTTTCTATGCCTACGCAGGAACCAGTTCATACTCCATCTCCTGTAGGATCATAAACAAGCACCTCAAGAGCACGTCAAAAAAGAAAAACTTTTATGCATCCATCAATGGAGACAATATCTCAGAATTTTCACAATTTTGTAGAAATAATTGGTCCTGGATTGAAAACACTAGCTGAAGCCACTGCTCGTAAAGTGGCCCTTGATGAAGCTCGTGAGAAGGCACGTGAAGATCGTGAGAAGGCACTTAAAGATCGTGAGAAGACCCGCGAAGATCGTGAGAAGGCCCATGAGGTTGCTCAAGTAGAAATTGCAAAAAGGAAAAGATTATTATCTCAAGTTATTTTTGAAATTGAGGGTCTTCTTGATGATGAAGCAATGTTCATCCTACAGGTTTTTCTATTGCTCACAATTCATTTTTAATCCATGTTTTAACTTTGTTATTTATTTTCTAATGACGAGGCAGTGTTTCATCTTATAGGTTTTGTCTAAAGATGATGATCAGCTGAAAATTTTTCTGGAGTTGCCAAACAACAAAAAGCTGTGATTTTGTCATGTGTTGCTATCAAGATTATCATTTAGCCCACCTAATATGTAATCTCGTTAGTTTATGTATGTTTGATAATATGACGTTAAATGTTTTGACTATGTATTTTCCCCACTTTGATGTTTATGTTATGTGAAACCTTCAATGTTGTGGAATGATGTTGATTAATGTTGAATGTTGTTGAATATTGTTTAATGTTTTAACAGTTTGTAGGAGTTAATTAAATTTTGTGTGTAATGTTGAATGTTGTTGTGGTGTGATGTTGAATGTTGTAAAAATGATTTAACATGTCATGGGAGTTAGTATGAATTGTTGAATGTTGTTTAACATGTTGGAGGAGTTAATTCAATTTCCCAAATCAACTAAATTATCTTAAAATAACTAAAACATAATAATATAATCCTCTTAAAATAACTAAAATTATTTAAAAATTCAACTTAATATTTTAAAAAATAGTTATCACATAAAAATCATAATTAAATAATAATTAATAAAAATCTAATCATAATACTAACTAATATTTAAATTAATAATTGATTCCAATAATAAAGAGATAAATAAGTAAATTTAATTATAAATAACAACTAAACTTAAATATTTCAAATAATTATTAAAGTAGAAAATTTAATTTAATTTTTTAATTATGAAAAAAGAAATAACAATACTTTTAATTAAAAATTAATAATTTTCTACATTTTAATATTAATTTTACTAATAAATAATTGGCAAAGTGGAATATTTAATTCAAATATTTAATTATGATAATGGTAGTAAAATAATATTTGAAATATTTTGTTATTTAAAAATTAGTAATATTTTACTTTAATATGTCATTTATATATCATGGTATTTAATTTTATAAAAGGTTATAAAGGTCATTTTACTATATTTTATTCTTTTACTTTTCTCATTCCCAAAGAACTACCCTTCGTATCTTACTAACCAAACACATTTTTCATTCCCAATCCTCCTCCACTCCTCATTTCCATTACTCCCTCACTCATCTCCATTCCCAATCCGTGAACCAAACGCCACCTCAACGTTCAAACTTAATCCCAATAATGATTGACAGTACAAAATATTCACACTATTAAAATTGCAACAATGTTCTTTTAAAAAAATATATATATGCCAAAGGCATTTAAAAAACGACACACATTTTAATCAATTATGTCAAAAGGACAACCGAAAAATATTGCCATACATGGATCAAAACTAGTTTTATTCTAAATTTTTATAGTTATTGCATTGCCAATTAGTACAATAAATTGATTAACAAAATAATAAATTTATTTCAAAGACTAAAAACAAAATAAAATCCACATATGAAAATGTCTTATAATTCCTGATGTATTTTAAAGCTAACAAATAAAAATCAGAAAGAATATTTCAAATTTATCCGTGTTGAGAAGATTAAAAGCTTTTTCTTCAAAAAATTCTATTTTGTTTTTAAAAATTTATAATTCTATTTTAGAGCTAGTAAATCTTGAAATATACATTTTTATACTTTAAAAAGACTTCATCAAGGCAAAACAATAAAAAAAATGCCCTTCCAATGCATGACTTAAGTACAATAATAATTATTATAAAAAAATTAATTAATTAAAAAAAAAATTTGACAAACGTTTTACCTGTAGTAATCAATCCAAAAAGTTGTAATTATTTTGATACTCTATGAAAACACCAAAGAACATATATACTTAGCTCCAAACCAATGATATAAGCTCCTTTAAAGGAGCTGTTTACATCGCTGAACCATCCCAAGCTTGAACTCATCCCTCACCATTGGAATAGATTTGCTAGTGTGCTAGCAGGACGTGGCATCAATTCTACTCAACTATCTTTATTCCACAGGGGTATGGAAAAGCCAAAGTGGCTGATGAAGCTTCTCAGTCAATTGGGCTTGTCCAGTTGAATTTCCTTTTATGTTGTTTGTGTTTAGTCTCTAGAGTTTGTTTCTGGCTAGTTTGTCTTGTTTTTAGTTTGTTTCAACTCTTTGTATTTTAGTTCTGTTCCAATAATATTCAGCTACCTGGTAGCTCTTTTTCCAAAAAAAAAAAAAAAAACCAATGATATAAGCACAAAAAAACATAGCAGAACATAAGGGTAAAAATGCTTCTCCATGCTCAATTTTATCCAATTTTATCCAGTTGCAATTACAGAAACACAGACGTCAGACCTTCAAGGCTTCAACAACAATTTATGGTCACAAAACAAAAGACATCACTTACATGAATTGCGCATTATAAAATAGTTAAGCAGGTAAAAGGGGGAAAAATTACAATATCCAGGAACAAATCTTCTGCAGCAATAGAAACATTTCTACTCCACCAATCTTTCTCAGATCACAAGCCTATTCATTTTCAACTAATTCATGGCTAATTTAATATGAGTTCCAATATAATGCTTTGCCAGATGTTCTAAATTCTAATGATTTCTCAGCCAAGCTCAGTTGATGAATAATGGCTTGCTGCAACATGCACAAAACTTGAATACATTCAGTGTGCTCTACGATACACAGCGATAGCAATTAGTTTACAAAATGTCGAGGGTATCACGGTATCACCAGTCATTGGCTGCAGTGTCTATGAAAGTTGCCAGTCCTGCATTATTTGAAGATTCATTGTAATTAACTCAATTCAAGGTAAACAGTTCAACTTACCTGAACAGATTTTGTTTGATCTGCAGTGTCCAGGCATCTCTCAGTTTGTTACTCTTTGCAGAGCAATCCACTTGTCTGTAGGTTGATTTTCGAAATAGTGCCTCTTATTTGAGGGCAAACAGCGGGATCAACATTTTTTTTATCAGAAGAACTTTGGCTAGTTTAAAAATCAAGCCACAGCATCTGGCACTGTTAGACCAGAACATTTCAATAACATGGCTTGATACAGATAACTTTCTATCAACCTCATCAGAAGATTTGCATTGATAAGAAGACGAAGATCAAATGCAACAACGACAGAAAACCTAGTGTACAAATCAAGACTTTAGTTCAATACCTTACTGATTTCTAACATTCATCAACCTCATCAGAAGATCTGCATTGATAAGAAGATGAAGCTCAACTGCAACAACTACGAAAACCTAGTGTACAAATCAAGATTTTAGTTCAATACCTTACTGATTTCTAATGGCTAGCCAAAGGAGATTTCACTCTTTTTCAGGTGCTATATACAAAAGTACAAGGAAATGCATCAGTAAACGAAATTAGTTAGCTCAATGAACCTCTGATGCATGGCACTGATCATCCGTAAAGAAAGCATTGGTGGCAGCCATGGCATGAGTTAGAAAGCACTGCTTTTTACTGGAGCCTAGATGCCCATGGTGCTCCTCTATGTTGCAAAGGGTTCCCAAAGCTGAACATCAAAATTAGAAATAAGAAGTTACACTTGCCTGCATGATATAGACATGTTGAAGTAAGGAGTTCATTCAAATCCATGGTTATTTGCCACAAAGATAAGAAGCAACCACTACAGACAAAATACAAGTCAGTTCAAGTTCATTGGCCAAACAAATTTGTTCTCTTACATAATAAAACAAATCAGTGCCATTTCAAGAATGGAAATTAAAACTAAGGGCCACTATGAACGTTGTTAAATGCCAAGAAAAACAGTGAATCCACGAATTAAACTTGGGCCATAACACAGTTGGTAAGAGACAGATAAATATAAACAAGAAAACTAAAAAATGAAGAACTACATCATACGAAAATCTGGGAGTTTAACCAGTTTCTTAGTCAAGAGAACTTCCCATACTAGAATGTTCAACAAGAAAAAAAATGCATAAGCATGCATGCATTTACAAATCTATAGGTTGGCTCACTAGATTTCACAAGTGTAATTTTGAAGTAGTGATTCAAATAACTGTTTTTTTTTTATTTCAACTAAAGCATGTAATTAAAATAACCAAAACTTTTTTGTATTTCAAATTGTTTGTTGACATCAACAAAGGGAAAATATTTGCCATGATTTCACACCTCTACAATCATAAGTAGATGAGATAGGTACTGCATATAAAGAGGCCAGCTGCTAAGTGTGCAATAAGTGCAATGAACAATATTCAAAAAATCATGAACATCCTAAATAAATAACCTAAGAAAGCTTAAAAATACTTGCAAAAGTTTAAAAGATTCATGACAAAAATAAGAAAAGGGTAAAAATAATTGATAATTTAAAAATACAAAAAGAAAAATGAAGAAGTAACCAAAAAAGAAAAGAGGAATGACCAACCCTCCTAAATCACTTAAAAAGATCAATGAAGAAGTTATCATGGAAGATCATATGATAAATACAACACTAATCAAGATGATAACTTACCAAAAATAGGGAGAGAAAAACAAACAAACAAAAAACAGTTAGGAACTGTGAAAACCCATCAGTAACGCGAATAAGACAAAAACTCATGGAATCAACTTAGTAAAAAATATAATGCTTTTTAATTAAACATCCAGATGCACTTTTTAGTCCCTTTTAACAAAGTATCATAATTGAGAAAGCTATTAAAGACAATAAAGAGCAATTAGAAAATCTACATGCACTGTAATCATTAGAAGAAAGGAAAATTATGTCGCAACATGGTAATAGATGGTACCACATCAATAGCAGATGCCTTAATGGTGCACATTAATCATGTACTTAGGTATTAATTAAACCAGGCGTCACAACTAGATGGGCTGATTTCCAAGATTTATGGTTTTCAATGCTTAGCACAGACTACTTCAATTATTAATTAATTAAGAGCGTGTTTGCCCTTGGTAAATGCTTAACTAAAATAATTCTCAATAAGCAGATCCACTCCTCTAACTTTTGCCTAATATTTTGTGAGAAACTTCTTCCGTATTTCCTTTAACTCCTTCAAACAAAAAAAAATACCTTAACTTGGGGAATGAGCATTCTTTTAAAGAAAAAAAAAAAAATCATTTTATACATATGGGCGATATCGCTCACTATAAAATAATATGAGTAACAAAATCTAACTTAAGTCCATTTCATAGAAACGGTGGCCCTTAACCTTAATTACCACTTCCCTCACTGCATCAGAGACAAATAAACGAGACCAAAGTGCATTTCTATAGCACCAAGACTATTAGCAAGGTAGTGGTCAATCAGCATAAGTAATCCTATTTTTAAGTAATGTAAACAACATAAATAAAAAAAAGCATTCAACAAATAAGACGAAATCTAAAAGAAAATTTATTCAGTCAAGCTAATTTATTTCACTGGAATGTTCACCCAGAAAATGGGCAAAGATGTTACTAGCATTGGAAATTATTCAATTTACATAATCCAGTCTAGTTTTTCAGAAATATTGCAATTAAACAAAACGCTTGGAATCATCACTATTTGACACGTCTCCATAATCATATGAGGTTGTAATTGTGAATTGATATAACAATCAAGACAAATCCAAAACTGGAACCATATAGAAAACCTGCCCAACCCCAAAAGAAAAACCTACATAAATCTACCTAATCACAAACGAGGATAAACATAAGGGAAACCTTCTGGTAATGGAGACAGATGTACCAATAAGATTCACAAAAATAGCAGACAACAAATCCATACATTATTTAAGAAAGTCGATAAAAAAAAATTAAAAATAAATAAAGATAAGAAAAGGATAGAATCATTTTAAAAAAAAAGAAAAAAGAAAAAAGAAAAACAATAAATCCAATCTTGAGACTCCCTAATAAATCATTTAAAAAGATCGATCAAAATCAATAAGAAGATTTGGGAAGAATGAATTATAACTGATTTTTAAAAATTAAAAAAATAAAAATAAAAAGTCAGAACACAACTGTACGGGACTGAGAAAGCTATATAGAATTGTGAAACCTATAATACACCACTGAGCAAGCTATATAGCATTGTGAAAAAAGAAATTAAAACATACAACGCGCACACAAAATTACATCCAGATACTGGTGAATAGGATATAACTTAGTTGGTGCACATTAACCTTGTAATAAACCATTAGCCATGCCCATCAGCATTAACAAAGACTTCACCAGCAGGTGGCATTTTTTCCCAAAATTTATGGGTGTTCAATGCTTAGCACAGACGACCACCAATGATTAATTAATTAAGAGGGAATTTGCTAATGCTGCACGGTCAACTAACTGAAGGCGTTCAATGAGCAAAACCACTCATTAACTTTCCGCTATTGGCAAGTGACAAGCTCCATCCACTTCTTCATCTCCCTCCTTAACAAAACTGATCTAAACAAGTGAAAAATGGCCATACTCCAGAAAAATCAATTCGCAAATATCACTAATCCTCAAACAAACAAAGGTAACAACACTAAGCCTTACAGGAGTTGGGATTGAATCGTTGAAGGAGCAATATCAATATCTTGTTCGAGCAAGAAGTTTGGTATTGCTTCCCTTTTCAATTTTTCCCGATAAATGATCTACCCAAGTTTTCCCATTGCCTTCCTAC
This sequence comes from Dioscorea alata, assembly GCA_020875875.1. Lineage (NCBI taxonomy): Eukaryota > Viridiplantae > Streptophyta > Magnoliopsida > Dioscoreales > Dioscoreaceae > Dioscorea > Dioscorea alata. The sequence goes on from CM037023.1 coordinate 18,796,365, forward strand.
ATTATAAATAAACAAGACCTAAAGAGCATTTCTATCACAACAAGATGTGATAAGTTAGTGCCTGATCAGCATAAATGTTTCTAATCTAAGCTCTGCAGACAACATGAATAAAAAACACTGAACGAACAAAATGAACAGTCTAAATGAAAATTCATAGTCATTTCAGAAAGCAAAGATAGCATTACAGGTATCACAACATACACATAACATAAACAGAACGAAAATAGTCTAGTTAATGGTTTTATCAACTGATATTAGAACAATATTGGGGATCGACATGAAGGGCAGCTTGTTCAAAAGGATGCAGATATACTCCCTCACAGCGAAAGCCTTCGTTTCTTTTCACCTCTGTTTGTTGATGCAATATCAAATGAGAAAAGAAAATTCTTATAAACACAATGCACAACCCTATATTGCAAATAGAAAACATCAACAAAAAGAAATATCACCGAGTGCTCTTGGGTGGTGTCTGACTAGGTGGTGGAGGTTGTTCTTCCAATGAATCTCCTAGATCATTCCCAGCCTGAATATCAATTAACAACATTTCTTAGTCAATCTCTTCTTCTAATACATGAAAAGAAAGACATGCAAAACCAGGAAATCATTTAAAGCTTATACAAGCTTAACCCACATCAAAGACAGGTTCTGCTGCAAGTGCACTTGATGGCTGAATCAGAGGTGGAGCCACGAGAGCTGCGCTTGCTGGTGGGCTCAAAGGTGGCTGCGGCAGTTGCGGTGAATAAGCAGCTACAGTTTGATCATTAGTTTCCACAGGTAGGTACGGTGGGAGCCCCAATCGGATCAGCATCAACATTGCCTGTGATAAAACAAAGGCATAACATGAGTTGCTTATGAATGAATCCATGCTTCAGATGAGAAATTCCTCCCCTTTTCCTCACTACCATATGTGAGCCATATGACTTTTAAATCATGCAACTTGCCCTGAGTTTCATGGCAGAACACAACAAAAGAGAAATGGAAGAAAAATACCTTAATGGCCTGTGTTCAGAATAGATACCAAGCTGCTTTTTTTTGGCAAAAGTAAATATAAAATAAACACCAGTCCTATTCTAGCAGAATGAAATGGGAACATTAAGCAAATGGTATTTTGAATGCGCTACTCGATAACAGCATTACATAAACAGAAACTCGGGGCAATCTTATACACACTCAGGCAAAGATGGTGGAAACCAACAACAAGAAAATAAGATTCGGTACTTCAAAATTATCAACAATTTGCATAATGCTTAAGTCATCAAGTTATCAACATCAACTTCTGAAATCTTCGTGCCTAAATAAAACAGATTGGGGCTAAAATAGTCATACACAGGTAAATATTGAACAAGCTACCGAAGATTGATGCAAAAAATCAAACAGTATATCCATAAAAAGGGTTTCTACATCATAGTTACCAACAGTGTAATTAAAAGCGCTAGGCGCCCTTAAGGCGCTAAGACTTCTTATTGCCAGAGGCGAGAGGCGCCACGAAAGGCGCAGGCTCGAGCGAAATAAAGCGGTAGTTAATAAATAGCTTTTATATATATATATATATATATATGATTTTTGGAATAATTAAAGTCAAGCAAAGCAAAACATAGAGTCAAACAAAGCAATCCTAGAAGTCTAGAACCACTCAAGTTTTTAGGGTACAAATTCTATCTTCATAAGTCATCTATTTCTACAATATTATCATCTTCATCATCTAAACTAGGTTAAATCCCATCAATAGATTTAGAGTACAACTTTTGTTGCTTCTTCAATTTTCTCTTGTTAATTAGTTAACCCCTTAATTTACTCATTATTTTTTAAAAAATAGCAATTGTACACTTTAATCACCTAGTTTTACTCTAAATTTATTTCATTCCTTCTTAGTAAGTGCGCATTTTTAAAATCACCTAGTTTTTTTCTTGAAATTTATTTCCCTCTTTATCAGTAGGCGTGTTTTTCTAAAATCGCTTAGTTTTTCTCTTCTAAATTTATTTCTTTCCTTATTAGTAGGTGTACTATTTAAAATGTCCTAGTTTTTCTCTCCTAAATTAATTTTCTTCTTTATTAGTAAGTGTGCCTTTTTAAAATCTCAATCAACAATAATTGAAAACATTAAATATATGGCTGATAGCATTAAATAAAATAAAAAAAAAGACAAGCGTGATTTTTTTATGCCTGTCGCTTGGCAAAAAGTGCTCGCCTCATTGAAGGCACCTCGCTTGGAGGATGTTAAGGGCCTGAGCACCTAGGCAAGCGCCTTTCTCGCTTTTAATAACACTGGTTACCAAAAACACGATATGATCCAAGTAGCGAGACACGCAGGGATACAAGAAACTTGTATTGTATCGATACAAACTTGTACTGTATCGATACAATCTGTATATAAAACACATACAAAATTATAAAACTTTAATATTAATTTGAAAGAAAAAGATGTTCTTAGATTACTAAATAGATCCAAAAGAGCATAAGCATAACATTTAATATGAAAAGACTATTATAATTAAAGTTATAAAAATAATTAAGCAAATTTTAAAAAACTAATTTTATTGCGATTTTAAAGTGCATATAGATAATAATTTTATGTAATAAAATTTTATATTAGATAATAATTTAAAAACTTATACTTGTTTTAAAAATAAATAACAATTTTATCAATAACTTTTAAAACTAAATAAATTGTAGCGTTATCTATAACTATTTAAAAAAACAACTTAGATAGATTTTTATAAAATGTATGGTTAATTAATTTTGATACGCCCCCTTTCATTGTCTCAGATCGCGTACCCAATCAATCCAGAACGAAAACAAACTCCGGTTGAGTACAAGCAATCTAGATCGAAGATCTGTGGAGGCCTTAGTGAATCTGGTATCGATGTTCTACATCAATAATACCACCAAATCGACCTCCTAAATCACTCCATCAAAATATTGATTTCTTTGTTCACATGGGATAACAAAAGGAAAGATCACAAATTAAAGAAATTATCTTTCTAAGCTGAAAATTTCCCCCAAAAAGCAATAAAAAAAATCAAACATACGATAACCGAAACCCTAACCAAACTAGAAACACAAGAGGGGAAATTGTATACCCGACAGAAAGACCTGGCCAACTCAGGGAACGCCCTGAAGATCACATTTGCTTCTTGCGGATATTGATCCATTAGCACCTACAACATCATCTTAAAAAAAATCAAAACTCTTGTAGAGAATCAACAAAGAAGCAAAAAGCGGTGAGGGAAATTGATCAATACCTTCAGCTGGCTGGTCACCCGGAGAACTAGCAAGATCATTTCACGAACGTTGTCCCTTGGGGGAGGCTGCGATGTCATGCTTGCTGCTCTAATCTCTCTTGGAAATTTCTCTTCGGACATTGGGGGCGAGCACTGGGTATATATATCTACGAGAACACCGAGGTGAGTCGGTTCCTACTCGGAGCTTCGCTGATACACCAACAACCGGATCCGAATCCGAAACCAAATTTTTTAAATAGAATCATATAAGTAAACAAAATTGAGATTTATATGTAGACTCAAAACTCACAAGTTAAATTAAATGCAAGGCATTATTTTATAATCAATGTAGAACAAATGAAATAATTTTCTCTCTTATAAATAAATAAATGAATATAATATATATATATATATATATATATATATATTCTAAATACTTAACATTATCCATACATACCTTTGCATGTGTTTGCAAAATAAAAAACCCACTTATATTTCACTCTCTTGGCTTGTTATTTCTCTGTTGTTTTCTGCCCACAAAAACACGTAATTTCAAACATGCCAACAAAATCCATCAGTTTCTCAGGAAGTTGCATCATCTCCACGAATCAGACTGCACAAGTTACCAAGTTCAACTTAATGGTGACATATCTGGGGTCCAAGCTCAATATCCACCGCAATTCCAGCACCTTTCTTGGTATGTGTACATGCATCTATAAGCTCTTTACTCTTTGCATAGGAATCTATTTTTCAGGCAATTTCAATTTGGAGATAGCTGTGCTCTTACCCAACAGCAAAACGCACAGATGATTACAAGAATCGAAACAGCAACTTCGTCAGCATCTCTACAAGGAGAATGAGAATTGTAAATCAAAATGCGACATCTACTACTGTGGGAACACTTCATTTCAACAAATGCATGGAAACATTTTATCAACCTTATCAACAGAAGATCTGCATTGATAGAAAAAAAAAAAAAGCTCAACTACAACAACCACAACAGCCAGGTTTACAAAGCAGGGCTTGGTGTAATATGTCAATGGATTTCTCACCATCAGCATAAAATGGCTGTTTTAGCCAACTCCTTTGTTTAGTTGGCAGGAGATTAATCTATACTCAGTGGCAAGGCTTACAACTTGCTGAAGGAGATTCCCCTCTATCAGTTATTATCTGCAATAAGAACAAGAGAAGACATCAGTCAAATAAATCATTTGGTTCAGTGAACCTCAGATGCCTGGCACAGAGGCCATCTTGCCAAAAGGCAGTGGTGGTGGCCTTGGCCATCGAGCCTATAGGTAGCATTCTTTCCCATGTAGCATTTTTTCCACATCCGTTATGGTGCACAATGCACACCAGAGGCTACTACTATCATTAATTAATTAATTAATTAAGAGCATCTGTAACCTTGCCCAGGGGTTAAGTAACTGAAAAGGTTCAAGTGGACAGAATTCATCAACTGGGGATAACATTGGATACTGGAGTGTGAGAAACATCTCTCACTTCTTCAAATTGATGGCTGAACCTGAGGTGGAATATTCAGCGAGGGAGCTGGGCGTGCTGGTGGGCTCAAATGTGGCTAAGTCAGCTTGATCATCAAAATTATCATCCACAGCAACAATTCTGCCTGTCAGGAAACAAAATAACACAAAGCATTAGTTGCATGTAGATCCATACTTGAGGTGAGAAATGTCTCAAAGTTTTTCTGAGGCGAGACTTTTCATCAATCATGCAACTTGTAAAAAATTTCGTGGCAAAATTTGGACACAATAATGGAAGAAAGACAACTAACAGGTATGTGTTCACAATGGACACCAGTCAGGCCATTTTTTTGCCAAAGGAAATAAATGAAATATAAAAAAAAAACTCCAGTTACCAAATCAAGTAAGCACATACAAATCATCAAACTCAAATCGTCAACAAATCAAATGACAAAATGAAACCAAAACCCTAACCCAAAAAAATTAAAAAAAAAAAGAGAATTTCACATTAAGATCATTAAACTCTTCAGATCAAGAAGCCAAATAACAACAAGAAACAAAAACCCTAACGACATAATAATAATAATAATAATAATAATAATAATATTATTATTATTATTATTATTATTATTATTATTATTATTATTATTATTATTATTATTATTATTATTATTGTTATTATAATTATACCCTAAAATCAGAGCATAATAATTATACCCTAAGATTGGCGCCGAGCAACTCCCTGCCAGCCTGTAGGTTCTCATCAACAACGATAGCCTACAAAACCGATCCCAAAATCATCAGAAATCTTAACGAAGAGAGCATAAGAAAAAAAAATGAAAGAAATGAAAACCTTGAGACTGTCCATCATTTCCATGAGCTGACCTCGGGATGGAAGTCAAGCACGAAGCCATTGCCAGAGCCCGGAGGAACGCTAGGCCGGCGCCTTCTCGTTTCTCTTTGAAGCGGCTTCTCTTCCGGGCTTCAACGGCGAGGTGAACTACTAATTATACATCTCTGCCAGAAAACTGTTAACGGATCGAGTGCCCCTTCGGAGCTTCGCTGGGCGCAACATATAGATCCGAATCCGAAATGACAACTTTTTACATTCTGCCCCCTCTCGCCCAGGGATGGCAATACTTTGTCCGGCCCGCGGGGTTTGGACAATGCTTGATTATCCGAATTTAAATCCGGGCCGAACAAATAAATTCGGACAACCAGGCTTTTGTACCTCTAAAATTTTAAAAACCCAAAATCATAAAATCAATTTTCCAAAAACTTCAAACTTATATGGATTTTTTTATTAAGACTTGGAATTTTGTGCGATTTAATTTGGATTTTGCATTGTTGGACTTTTTTTATGTAGTTTATAAAATTCGAACAAAATTTGGACATCCGAACAATCCGGTTTTAAAACAAACCGAGTTTGGATAAGTTAGGTTCATCTGAATTTAAAACCGGGCTGAGTCCAGACAACAAATTTATTTATAGTAGTAGTTGTCCGAACCAAATTTTTGCCACCCCTACTCTTGCCCTCGGTTGAGAGGGCGCAACATTTACAGATCGGGTCTACAATTTATTTTGTTAAAACTTGTTTAACGAAATAATAAATTTGTTTTTAAGATAAAAAAAAATTAAGAAAAAAACTCTCCGTATGAGGATGTTCTTATGATTCATGATGCAATTTAAACCTTACAAATATAAAAAGAACAATGATTTCAAATTCATTGACGTTGAGATTTAAAAAATTTTCTTCAAAAGATTCTATTTTATTTCTAAAAATTATTTTAGAGCAAGTAAACCATTAAATATATTTTTAAAATTTAAAAAATGTTTAGTGAGGCAAAGCGATAAAAAATAACTGTTGTAATCATGACTGAGATAAAATAATAAATATTATATAAAAATAAATAAATAATTTTAAAATTAATATTCTTGGTGCACATTATCCCGGTAGTTATCAATCCAAAAAATAGTAGCAAAAAGGTAAAACTGATTCTCCATGGTAAAATTTATCCAAATTTATCCAAATCCAATTACATAATCTCAGAGACGTCAAACCTTCAAGGCTTCAACTAATAAGGATGTATTTGTGGTCACGAAATAGAAGATACCTCTCTTACATGAATTGTACACTATAAAATAGGAAACAAATCTTCTGCGACAATATAAACATTTCTACTTTGCCAATCTTTATCAGATCACAAGCCGATAGACGCAATAAAAGAATAAATACACATTCATTTGCAACTAATTTATATCTAATTTAATATGAGTTTCAATATGATGTTTTGCCAGATGTTCTAAATTCTCATGATTTCCCAGCCAAGCTCGGTTGATGATGAACAATGGCTTGCTGAAACATGTACAAAAAAAACCTGCATATTTTCAGTGTTCTACACAATACAAAGAGAGATTAACAAGTTTTCGAAATGTCCACAACACCAATCACCCGCTGCAGTGTCCATGAAAGTTGTCTACCTGCATTATTTGAAGATTCATTGTACTTAAATCAATTCAAGGTATCCAGTTCAACTTACCTGAACAGATTTTGTTTAATTTGCTTCAGGGCGATATATCTGTCGGCCACGTCAATTTCTTATGCAATTCCAGCACATTTCTTGCGTCCGTCCATGCATCTCTCGGTACATTACTCTTTGCAGAGCAATCCACTTGTCTGTATTTTGATTTTGGAAATAGTGGCTCTTATTCAAGGGCAGACACAGCAGGATCAGCATTTTTTATCAGAACTTTGGCTAGTTTAAAAATCAAGCTACAGCATCTGGCACTGTTAGACCAGATTATTTCAACAAAATAGCTTGACACAGATAACATTCAATCGACCTCATCAGAAGATCTGCGTTGATAAAAACACGAAGATCAACAGCAACAAATACAGAAACCAAGTGTACAAATCAAGCTTTTAGTTCAATACCTTACTGATTTCTAACAGCGAGCAAAGGAAGATTTCACTCTTTTTCAGGTGCTATATGCAAAAGCACAAGAGAATGCATCAGTACATGAAATTATTTAACTCAAGAGAATGCATGAGTTAGAAAGCACTGTTTTTTCCTGGAGCCTAGGTGCCCATGGTGATCATCTATGTTGCAAGGAGTTCACAAAGTTGAACTCCAAAGTTGGATGTATGGAGTTACACTTGCCTGCATGATACATACATGTTGAAGTAAGGAGGCCATTCAAATCCATAGTTATTTGCCAAAAAGATAAAAAGCCACCACTACAGAAAAATTACAAGTCAGTTCAAGTTCATCAACCATTATAACCAAACAAATTTGTTCTCTTACATAATAAAACAAATCCATGCCGGTTCGAGAATAGAAACTAAAATTAAGGGCCACTATGAATGTTGTTAAATGCCAAGTAAACCAGTGAATCCGCAAATTAAACTAAAGCCATAACATATTTGGTAAGAGACAGATATATATAAACAAAAACACTAAAGACAGAAAAACTACGTCATAAAAAAACCTGAGAGTTTAACCTGTTTCTTAGATGGAATTTTATCTCAGTCAAGAGAAGTTCTTGTACTTGAATGTTCAACAAGAAAAAAGATGCATAAAAATGAATACATTTACAAATCCAGAGGTTGGCTCTCTAGATTTCACAAGTGTAATTTTGAAGTTAGTGATTCAAATAATTGTTTTTTTTTTTTTTACTAAAGCATGTTATTAAAATAATCAAAATATTTCTACATTTCGTTGACATGAACAAAGGAAAAACATCTGCCATGATTTCACCACTACAATCAAAAGTAGTTGAGATAGGTACTGTGTATTAAGAGGCCAGCGACTACCTGTGCAATAAACACAATGAACAAGATTCAAAAAAATCATGAACATCATAAATAAATAACTTAGGGAAGTTTAAAAATACTTACAAAAGTTTAAAAGATTGATGAAGAAGATAAGAAAAGGATGAAAATACTTGTTACCTTAAAAATATGAGAAGAAAATTGAAGAAGTTGGGAAAATGGAAAAGATGAACAGCTGACCCTCCTAAATCATTCAAAAAGATCAATCAAGAAGTTATCATGGAAAATCAATAAGAAAGTGGACAGGACGAATACGATAAATATGAGAAGATTGGACAGGACGAATACGATAAATACAACCATAATCAATATAATAACTTACCAAAAATAGGAAAAGAAAAAATAAACAAAAGAAATAGTTAGGAACTGTGATACACCATCAGTAATGTGAATAAGACAAAAACTCATGGAATCAAGGTATCAAGAAAAAAAATATAATATTTTTAAATTAAACATCTAGATGCATTTTTTAAGCCCTTTTAACAAATTATCATAATTGAGAAAACTATTAAAGACAACAAAAAAGAATCAGAAAATCTACATGCAACATAAGAAATCATTCGAAGAAATAAAAATTATATGGCGATATGTCAATAGATGATACCAAACGAATAGCAGATACCTTGGATGGTGCATATTAATCGTGTACTTAGGTATTAAACCAGACGTCACAAGTAGATAAGCAGATTTCCAAAATTTATGGTTTTCAATACTTAGCACAGACAATTTCAATCATTAATTAATTAAGAGGGTGTTTGCCCATGGTGAATGGTTAACTACAACAATTCTCAATAAGCAGTTCCACTCCTCTAACTTTTGCCTATTAATTTGTGAGAAACTATTTTCACATTTCTGTTAACTCCCTTAAAATAAAAAAAAATATCTAAACTGGGGAATGAGCTTTATTTGAAAAAAAAAAATTCATTTTATACATATAGCTCACCGTAAAATAAAAACAAGTAACAAAGTCTAAGTTGAGTCCATTTTATTGAAATGGTGCCTTACCCTTGATTTCAACTTCATTCACTGCATCACAGACAAACAAGCAAGATCAAAGAGCATTTCTATAGCATCACGACTATTCGCGAGGTAGTGGTTGATCAGCACAAGTAATTCTATTCTTAATTTATGTGAACAACATAAATAAATAAATAAACATTCAAAAAATAAGACGAACAATCTAAAAGAAAATTCAGCCATTTGTTGTTAACTTGGGTTATTGGTTCAAAGTTATTAGTTTTTAAGAAGCTTCTTCTACTTCTCGATTGGTCTCATTTGTGGTCAACTGACTTCAAACAAAACCCGACTAAACTTGGGGATTGACAATTTAAAAAAAAATTAAATTCATCAAATCACGAAACAAACACAAGAAATAACAGTAGGTCTACCTTAATTCCACTTGTTTTGCCCTACGTTCACACTACGCCACATTATAAATTAACAACTAAGAGAACTCAGATAATACTAACAAGTTAGGGCTTGATCAACATAATCACTTCAAATCTATGCTCTGAAAAAGAAATGATTAACAAACATTGAACAAATAAGATGAACCACCAAAAAAGAAATTCATCGTTATTTTAAAAAGCAAAAATAGCATAACTGGTATCACCATAAACAATTATCATAAGCGGTGTCTTAGATGCAATTTTGTTCTATTTCAGTCAAAGGCAATTTACAGGACTCGAATGTTCAATCAGATAATGGACAAAGATGGTACTAGCATTGGACATTGTTCGATTTGCACAATCAAGTCCCTGGATTTCTGAAATATTGCAATATATATATATAAAGAATCATTACTATTTGACCTGTCCCCATAATAATATATGATGGTAATTATATAACAATCAAGACCAATCCAAAACCAGAAAAGTTGCCCAACCCAAATGGAAGAACCATACGAAAAACTTACAGCCTAATTCCAGAAGGAAAAAATAAAAAAATCTGCCCAACCACAAACGAGGATAAACATATGGGAAACCTTCGGGTAATGGAGCCGGATGTACAAATAAGATTGATAAGATCAAAAATAGCGGATAACAAATCAATAAATTATTATGGAAAGCTTATAAAAAAAATTTAAAAATAAATAAAGATAAGAAAGAGATAAAATCATTTAAAAAACAAAATAGGAAAATTAGAAATAAAAAGAAAAACCATACACCCAATCTTGAGACTCCCCCTAATAAATCATATAAAAAGATAGATCAAACTCAATAAGAAGATTTGGGAAGAATCAATTATAACTAATTTTTTAAAATAAAAAAAATAATTACAAACATAAATTGAAAAAAGAAAACAAAGAAGTTAAAACTTAGAACCACTATACACCACTGAGAAAGCTATGTAGAATTGTCCAAAAAAAAAAATTAAAAAACACAAACGAGAGAGCGCGAACACAAAATTACATCCGGATACTAATGAATAGGATAAAACTTGGCAGGTGCACATTAACCCAGTAAAAAACCATTAGCCTTGCCCTTCAGCATTAACAAAGACTTCATTAGCAGGTAGCATTTTTTTCAAAATTTATGGGTATTCAATGCTTAGCACAGACTACCACCAATGATTAATTAATTAAAAGGGTGTTTGCTAATACTGAAAGGTAAACTAACTTAAGCCATTCAATAAGCAAAACCGCTCATTACCTTTCTACTATTGGCAAGTGACACACTTCCTCTCCCCCATTAACAAAACCGATCTAAACCAAATATCACTAATCCCTAAACACACACAGGTAACAACACCAAGCCTCATCTACTTCCACTTTATAGAAAGTTGGGATTTACCCAAGCTTTCCCATTTCCTTCACATCATTAAAAACTAACAAGACCAGAGGGCATCCCTATCACCACAAGATGTAATAATAAGTTAGTGCCCCATCAGCATAAATATTCATCAATCTAAGCTCTGTAGACAACATGAATAAAAAACACTGAACAAACAAGATGAACAGTCTAATTGAAAATTCAAAGTCATTTCAGAAAGCAAAGATAGCATAACTGGTATCACAACATACACATATCATAAACAGAACGAAAATAGTCTAGTTAATGGTTTTATCAACTGAGATTAGAACAACATGGGGAATCCACATGAATGGCAGCATGTTCAAAAGGATGCAGATGTACTCCCCCTCACAGCGAAAGCCTTCATTTCTATCCACCTCTGTTTATCAATGCAATATCATATGAGAAAAGAAAATTCTTATTAACACAATGCACAACCATATATTGCAAATAGAAAACATCAACAAAAAGAAATATCACCGAGCACTCTTGGGTGGTGTCTGGCTAGGTGGTGGAGGCAGTTCTTCCTCAAACGCAGAAGATGACTCTCCTAGATCATTCCCAGCCTGAATATTAATTAACAAAATTTCTTAGTCAATCTCTTCATCTAATAATTGAAAAGAAAAACCCAACCGGGAAATCATTTGAAGCTTATACAATCTTAACCCACATCAAAGATAGGTTCTGCTGCAGCTGCACTTGGTGGCTGAACCTGTGGTGGAGTCCTTGAGGCTGGCGTTGCTGGTGGGCCCAAAGTTGGCTGCGGCAGTAGCGGAGAATAAGCATCATCTACAAGTTGATCATCAATTTCCACAGGCAGGTACGGGGGGAGCCCCACATTGAGCAGCGCGGACATTGCCTGTGATAAAACGAAGACATAACATGAGTTGCTTGTAAATCCATGCTTCAGATGAGAAATTCCTCCCCTTTTCCTCACTACCGTATGTGAGCCATATGACTTTCAAATCATGCAACTTGCCATGAATTCCATGGCAGTACACAGTAAAAAAGAAATGGAAGAAAAATACCTTAACAATATATGTTGAGGATAGATACCAAGCTGCCCCCCCCCCCCCCCCCCCCCCCCCCACCCCCACTTTTTTTTTTTTTTTTTTTTTTTTTTGGCCAAAGGAAATAATATATATATATATATAAAACAGCATAACATATACAGATACTTGAGCAGGACAATCATATACACAAGCAGGTAAAGATGGTGAAAAACCACAATAAGAAAATAAGATTCAGAACTTCAAAATTATCAACAATTTGCATAATGCCTAGGTCATCAAGTTATCAACATCAACTTCTGGAATCTTCACACATATATAAAACAGATCGGCACTAAAACAGTCATACACAGTTAATTATCAAACAAGATACCAAAGATTGATGCAAAAAATCAAACAGTAAATCCATAGAAAGGCCTTCTAGATCAATAACACCACCAAATTGACCTCCAAATCACTCAATCAAATAATTAATTTCTTTGTTCAAACAAGGTAACAAAAGGCAAGATCACAAATTAAAGAAATTATCAAACAAGATACCAAAGATTGATGCAAAAAATCAAAACAATAAATCCATATAAAGAGCTTTTAGATCAATAACACCACTAAATCAACCTCCAAAATCACTCCATCAAATAATTGATTTCTTTGTTCAAACGGGATGACAAAAGGCAAGATCACAAATTAAAGAAATTATCAAACAAATACCAAAGATTAATGCAAAAAAATCAAACAGTAAATTATAGTAAGGGCTTTTAGATCAATAACACCACCAAATCGACCTCCAAAATCACTCCATCAAATAATTGATTTCTTTGCTCAAACAAGATAACAAAAGGCAAGATCACAAATTAAAGAAATTATCAAACAAGATACCAAAGATTGATGCAAAAAAAATCAAACAGTAAATCCATAGAAAGGGCTTTTAGATCAATAACACCACCAACTCAACCTCGAAAATCACTCCATCAAATAATTGATTTTTTTGTTCAAACGGGATAACAAAAAGCAAGATCACAATTTAAAAAATTATCAAACAAATACCAAAAATTGATGCAAAAAATTCAAACAGTAAATTATAGCAAGGGCTTTTAGATCAATAACACCACCAAATCGACCTCCAAAATCACTCCATCAAATAATTTATTTCTTTGTTCAAACAAGATAACAAAAGGCAAGATCACAAATTAAAGAAATTATCTTTCAAGGGTGAAACTTTCCCCCAAGAAGCAATCAAGAAACCAAACAACATCATACAACCGAAACCCTAATAAAACTAGAAACGCACGAGGGAAAAATGTATACCCGACAGAAATCCCTGGTCAACTCAGGGAACGCCCTTAAAATCGACATTGTTTCTTGTGGGTTCTGGTTAATTCGTGCCTGCAACATCATCTAAAAAATCAAAACTCTTGCAAAAAAGCAACAAAGAAGCAGAAGGCTGTGAGGAGAATTGAACAATACCATCAGCTGGCTTGTCACCTGGAGAAGTTCCATGTACATTTCACGAGCGTTGTCACCGGGGGGAGACTGTGATGCCATGCTTTCTGCTCTGGTCTCTCTTGGAAATTTCTCTTCAGACATTGGGGCCCGAGCACTGGTATAAATATCTACGAGAAAACCGAGGTGCGTCGGTTTCAATTCAGAAACCGAGGTGGGTCGGTTTCAATTCGGAGCTTGGCTAATACTCCAATAATAGGATCCAAATCCGAATCTGAAACCACAATCTTTTAAAGAGAATCATATATGTAAACAAAATTGATATATATATATATATATAGACTCAAAACTCATAAGTCAAATTAAATGCAAGGCATTATTTTGTAATAAATGTAGAATAAACGAAATACTTTTTTCTCTTATATATATATATATATATACACACACACTTAACATTATCCATACATATCTTTGCACGTGTTTGTAGAATAAAAAAAACCAACTTATATTTTCACTCTCTTGGCTTGTTATTTCTATGTTGTTCTCTGCCCACAAAACCGCATAATTTCAAGCATGCCAACAAAATCCATCAGTTTCTCAAGAAGTTGCATCATCTCCAAGAAACAGACTACACAAGTTGCCCAGTTCAACTTACCCAACAAGATTTTATATGATTTGCTTAATGGTGACATATCTGGGGTCCAAGCTCAATAAAACCCGCAATTCCAGCGCCTTTCTTGCTATGTGTACATGCATCTATCAGCTCTTTACTCTTTGCAGAGGAATCCATTTGTCAGGCAATTTCCTTTTGGAGATACCTGTGTTCTTATTCAACAGAAACAGCAACTTCGTCAGCATCTCTACAAGGAGAATGAGAATTGTAAATCAAAATGCGACATCTATCACTGTGGGAACAGTTCATTTCCACAAATGCATAATATGTCAATGGATTTCTCACCATCAGCATAAAATGGCTGTTTTACACAACTTCTTTGTTTAGTTGGCAGGAAATTGATCTACTCGGTGGTGAGGCTTACTGCTTGCTGAAGGACATTCCCCTCTTTCAGTTATTATCTGCAATAAGCACAAGAGAAGGCATCAGTCAAAGAAATCATTTGGTTCAGTGAACCTCAGATTCCTGGCACAGAGGCCATCATGCCAGAAGGCAGTGGTGGTGGCCTTGGGAACCAAGCCAGAAGCAATGGCTTTTCCAATATCCTGAGTGCTTATGTTGCGAGGAGTTCCCAACTAAAACTCTAAAGTCAGCGCCCATACTCAAAACGTCCCTGCATTTTTGAGACATGTTGAAGGGAAGCATCTCATTCAAATCCATAGTGTCATGAGATTTAAAATAAAAAATAAAAGCCAACCCACAATTGTTAAAACTTTATGATTAAATTTTCAATAAAACTATAGATATTTGTTCTCGTATACAATAAATCAATCTGTGCCAATTTTTAGAAGATTAAGGGCCACCATGGAATTTTCTTGAATGCCAAGAAAATCTTTAAACCTGGGAGTTGAACATTGATCATAATATATTTGTGATACATATAAATGAAGAAAATAAAAAATGCAAAACTTTGTGATAAGAAAAGGAGAGCTTAATCTTGTTTATTGGAAAAAGGTGTCTTCGATGCAATTTGTTCTATTTTATTCAAAGAATTTGCTATGTTAAAATGCTCGACACTTAAATGGGTAAAGATTATGTTATGATTGCAAATCATGGATTTTATCTGCAAATAACTAATCATACTATGAAAAAGAAGATAGGAAGTATTTGGAATTGTTTGTTTTAAATAAGGAAATATCTAAATGATTTTACCCTTGCAACCATGCTAGGATGAGAAGGATATTGTGTAATAAGCGTAGAATAATCAAAATTTTTAAAACAAAAAAGACTCAAAAGACAATGAATATCATCACATAATAAATAAATAAATAAACTACACACTTCAAGAATTAAAAATTTAAAATATAAATGAAGATAAGCAATGGTAAAAAAAAATAATAATTATATTCTAAACAAAAAAACACACGTCAAGAAGATAAGGAAGTTAGGAACAAAGAAAGAATCTGCTTATCATGTGAGAATGACGAAATTAGACTTCTTTAACAATTATCAACAATGAGAAGTTATAAAAATAAAAATAAAAATAAAAAGGTAAAACATAGACGTAACAAAACAAGATAATGGAAATAGCACATTAAAAATAAACTTCAAGAATTAAATTTGTCTTTAACCATTAACTTAGACTTTCCAAGTAGGTAGCATTCTTTCCCATGTAGCATTTTTTCCCATCAGTTTCCAGAGACAGGGATGGGGGAAGCCCCACCCTCCGCAGCAACAATTCTGCCTGTCAGGAAACAAAATAACACAAAGCATTAGTTGCATGTAGATACACACTTCAGTTGAGAAATGTCTCAAAAATTTTTTTGAGGCGAGACTTTTCCATCAATCATGCAACTTGTAATAAATTTCGTGGCAAAATTTGGACACAATAATGGAAGAAAGACAACTAACAGGTATGTGTTCACAATGGACACCAGTCAGGCCATTTTTTTGCCAAAGGAAATAAATGAAACATAAAAAAAACTCCAGTTACCAAATCAAGAAAGCACATACAAATCATCAAACTCAATTCGTCAACAAATCAAATGACAAAATGAAACCAAAACCCTAACAAAAAAATAAATAAATAAAAAAAGATTATTTCACATTAAGATCATTAAACTCTTCAGATCAAGAAGTCAAATAACAATAAGAAACAAAAACCCTAACGACAAAAAAAAAAAATAATAATAATAATAATAATAATAATAATACCCTAAAAAGAGATCACATCAAATCAAGATTGGCGCCGAGCAACTCCCAAAATAATCAGAAATCTTAACAAAAAGAGCATAAGAAAAAAAAAAAGAAATGGAAGAAATGAGAACCTTGAAACTGTCCATCATCTCCATGAGCTGACCTAGGAATGGAAGTCAAGCACGAAGCCACTGCCGGAGCTCGGAGGAACGCTAGGCCGGCGCCTTCTCGTTTCTCTTTGAAGCGTCTTGTCTTCCAGCCTTCAACGGCCAGTTGAACTACTAATTATATATCTCTGCCAGAAAATCGTTAACGGATCGGGTCCACTTCGGAGCTTCGCTGAGCGCAGCATATAGATCCGAATCCGAAATGATAACTTTTTACTTTCTGCCCCTTCTCGGCCTCAGTTGAGAGTGCGCAATATTTACGGATAGGGTCTACAATTTTTTTTTGTTAAAAATTGATTAACAAAATAATAAATTTGTTTTTAAGATATAAAAAAATTTCAAAAACAACTCTCCATATGAAGATGTTCTTATGATTCATGATGCATTTTAAACCTAACAAATATAAAAGGGAAAGACGATTTCAAATTTATTGACGTTGAGATTATAAAAATTTTCTTCAAAGATTCTATTTTGTTTTTAAAAATTATTTTAGAGCAAGTAAAATAATTGTTGTAATGCATGGCTGCAATAAAATAATAAATATTATATAAAATTAAATAAATAATTTTATAAAATATATATCCTTGGCGCACATATTACCGGTAGTAATCAATCCAAAAAGTAGAAACGTAAGGGTATAACTGCTTCTCCATGGTAAAGTTTATCCAAAGTTATCCAAATTTATCCAAATCGAATTACATAATCACAGAGACGTCAGACCTTCAAGGTTTCAACAAATAAACATGTATTTGTGGTCACAAAACAGAAGATATCTCTCTTACATGAATTGCACATTATAAAATTGGAAACAAATCTTCTGCAACAATAGAAGCATTTCTACTTTGCCAATCTTTCTCAGATCACAAGACGATGGACGCAATAAAAGAATAAATACACATTCATTTTCAACTAATTTATAGATAATTTAATATGAGTTTCAATATGATTGATGCTTTGCCAGATGTTTGAAATTCTCATGATTTCCCAGCCAAGCTCGGTTGATGAATAATGGCTTGCTGCAACATGTACAAAAACCTGGATATTTTCAGTGTTCTACACAATACAAAGAGAGATTAACAAGTTTTTGAAATGTCCACAACACCAATCACCGGCTGCAGTGTCTGAGCCTTTACTTCCCTGATAACATTAGTTCTGGAGCTTGTTGTGAAGCCATCTTCAAAAACATCACCCCTAATATCCCCCTGATTGTTAACAAACCTATTGCTCATGCTAAAGAATTTATGCAGGAAGATAGAAACCTTTGTGAACAGTGTCTACTCCTCACCAACTTCAATCATTCCCTCAGCTTTCAAAGCTGACTCAACTCTTGCTGCTGAGCTCCATGCCATGGCAATTTCTTTCCGCACTGTTGCTGAAAGACAGTTAAAACATTCAGTACATTTTCACCAGCAATCAGGAAATCCCCAACTTGATCAAATCCAACAGTAATCTGATCCTATGGCGATTGTCTCCTGTGATTCTGAGCGTCAAGCTTCTCATTGACATACCCAGAAATTGAATGGATCCTGCCACTAAGCTTCTTGTTTCAGGAGCCAACAACCTTCATGCTCTTAATCTGTTCTTGTCTGGTCGCGATCTTCCAAGATGGGTCATGAAGAGCTTTTGTAATTCTGGTTTCATTAAATCAGCCAACAAACCTTCAAGTTTAGTTTTGGTCCTTTCCTGTTGTTGTTTTTGTGTTTTTGTGTTTTTGCACTTTCTTTCTTTCAATAAATCAGCCCAAGTAATAAATCATAAGCCTTGCCCTTCAGCATTAACAAAGACTTCACCAGCAGGTAGCATTATTTTCCAAAATTTATGGGTATTCAATGCTTAGCACAGACTACCAACAATGATTAATTAATTAAAAGGGTGTTTGCTAATACTGAAAGGTAAACTAACTTAAGGCATTCAATAAGCAAAACTGCTCATTACCTTTCTACTATTGGCAAGTGACACACTTCCTCTCCCCCATTAACAAAACCGATCTAAACCAAATATCACTAATCCCTAAACACACACAGGTAACAACACCAAGCCTCATCTGCTTCCATTTTATAGAAGTTGGGATTTACCCAAGCTTTCCCATTTCCTTCACATCATTATAAACAAACAAGACCTAAGAGCATCCCTATCACCACAAGATGAAATAATAAGTTAGTGCCCCATCAGCATAAATATTTATCAATCTAAGCTCTGTAGACAACATGAATAAAAAACACTGAACAAACAAGATGAACAGCCTAATTGAAAATTCAAAGTCATTTCAGAAAGCAAAGATAGCATAACTGGTATCACAACATACACATATCATAAACAGAACGAAAATAGTCTACTTATGGTTTTATTAACTGAGATTAGAACAATATGGGGGATCCACAGGAATGGCAGCTTGTTTAAAATAGTCTATTTCTGTTTATCAATGCAATATCATATGAGAAAAGAAAATTCTTATTAACACAATGCACAACCATATATTGCAAATAGAAAACATCAACAAAAAGAAATATCACTGAGTGCCCTTGGGTGGTGTCTGGCTAGGTGGTGGAGGCAGTTCTTCCTCAAGGGAAGAAGATGACTCTCCTAGATCATTCCCAGCCTGAATATTAATTAACAAAATTTCTTACTCAATCTCTTCTTCTAATAAATGAAAAGAAAAACACAACCAGGAAATCCTTTGAAGCTTATACAAACTTAACCCACATCATAGACAGGTTCTGCTGCTGCTGCAGCTGCACCTGGTGGCCCAACCTGCGGTCGAGCCATGGGAGCTGGCCTAGCTGGTGGGCCCAAAGGTTGCTGCGGCAGTAGTGGAGAATAAGCAGCTACAGGTTGATCATCAATTTCCACAGGCAGGTACGGGGGAGCCCCACACTGTGCAGCATCGACATTGCCTGTGATAAAATGAAGACATAACATGAGTTGCTTGTAAACCCATGCTTCAGAGGAGAAATTCCTCCACTTTTCCTCACTACCGTATGTAAGCCATATAACTTTTAAATCATGCAACTTGCCATGAATTCCATGGTAGAACACAGCAAAAAAGAAATGGAAGAAAAATACCTTAATGATATATGTTCAGGATAGATAGCAAGCTGCCTTTTTGTTTTTTTTTTTAGTGGCCAAAGGAAATATAATATACATATATATATATACACCAGTTCTAATGTAAAATAATGAAATGTGAACATTAAGCAAATGGTCTATTGAATGCACTACTATAACAGCATAACATACACAGATACTTGAGCGGGGGGCAACCATATACACATGCGGGTAAAGATGGTGAAAAACCACAACAAGAAAATAAGATTGAACTTCAAAATTGTCAACAATTTGCATAATGCTTAGTTAATCAAATTATCAACATCAACTTCTGCAATATTGACACATATATAAAACAGATCAGCACTGAAACAGTCATACACAGTTAATAATCAAACAAGAAACCAAAGATTGATGCAAAAAATTAAATAGTAAATCCATAGAAAGGACTTCTAGATCAATAACACCATCAAATTAACCTCCAAAATCACTCCATCAAATAATTAATTTCTTTGTTCAAACATGATACCAAAAGGCAAGACCACAAATTAAAGAAATTATCAAACAAGATACCAAAGATTGATGCAAAATATCAAACAATAAATCCATAGAAAGGGCTTCTAGATCAATATCACCACCAAATCGACCTCCAAAATCACTCCATCAAATAATTGATTTCTTTGTTTAAACAGGATAACAAAAAGCAAGATCACAAATTAAAGAAATTAGCTTTCAAGGCTGAAAATTTCCCCCAAGAAGTAATCAAGAAAAAAAAATACCATCAGATAATCGAAACCTTAATCAAACTAGAAACACAAGAGGGAAAAATGTATACCTGATAGAAACACCTGGCGAACTCAGGGAACGCCAAGAAGATTGATATTGCTCTTTGTTGGTTCTGATTAACTAGCGCCTGCAACATCATCTAAAAATAATGAAAACTCTTGCAAAAACGCAACAAAGAAGCAGAAGGCGGTGAGGAGAATTGATCAAATACCATCAGCTGGCTTGTCACCTGGAGAATTGACCAATATCCAAAGAAAGGGTTTCTACATCATAGTTACCAGAAACACGGACGATCCGAGTAGCGAGACACGCTGGGATACAAGAAACTTGTACTGTATCGATACAAACTTGCAATGTATCAATACAATGGGTTATATAAAATACATACAAAATTATAAAACTTTAATATTAATTTGAAAGAAAAAGATGTTCTTAGATTACTAAATAGATCCAAAAGTGCATAAGCATAACATTTAATATGAAAAGACTATTATAATTAAAGTTATAAAAATAATTAAGCAAACTTTAAGAAACTAATTTTATTGCAATTTTAAAGTATATATAGATTATAATTTTATGTAATAAAATTTTATATTAGATAATAATTTAAAAACTTATACTTGATTTAAAAATAAATAGCAATTTTATCTAAAACAACTTTTAAAACCGAATAAATTGTAGCATTATCTATAACTATTTAAAAAAACAACAACTTAGATAGATTTTTATAAAATTTATGGTTAATTAATTTTGATACGCCTCCTTTCATCATCTCAGATCGTGTACCCAATCAATCCAGAACGAAAACAAGCTCTGATTGAGTACAAGAGATTTAGATCGAAGATCTATGGGGGCCTTAGTGAATCTGGTATCGATGTTCTACATCAATAACACCACCAAATCGACCTCCAAAATCATTCCATCAAAATATTGATTTCTTTATTCACGTGGGATAACAAAAGGAAAGACCACAAATTAAAGAAATTATCTTTTAAATTTGAAAATTTCTCCCAAGAAGCAATAAAAAAATCAAACATTAGATAACCGAAACCCTAATCAAACTAGAAACGCGAGAGGGAAAATTGTATAGCCGACAGAAAGACCTGGCCAACTCAGGAACGCCCTAAAGATCTCATTTGCTTCTTGCGGGTTTTGATCTATTAGCACCTGCAATATCATCTTAAAAAAATCAAAACTCTTGTAGAGAATCAACAAAGAAGCAAAAGACGGTGAGGGGAATTGATCAATACCTCACTCGAACGTTGTCGCCTAGGGAAGGTTGCGATGCCATGCTTGCTGCTCTGGTCTCTCTTGGAAATTTCTCTTCGGACATTGGGGACCGAGCACTGAGTATAAATACCAACAAGAACACCGAGTTGGGTCGGATCCTACTCGGAGCTTCGCTAATACACCAACAACCAGATCCAAATCTGAATCCGAAACCAAACTTTTTAAATAGAATCATATAAGTAAATAAAATTGAGACTTAAATGTAGACTCAAAACTCACAAGTCAAATTAAATGCAAGGCATTATTTTATAATCAATGTAGAATAAATGAAATACTTTTTTCTCTCTTATATATTCTAAATACTTAACATTATCCATACATACGCTTGCATGTGTTTGCAGAATAAAAAACCGACTTAACATCTTTCACTTCTTCAATTCACTCATGTTCAGCTTCCTTGAATTCAAACGTATCCTATCAAAACTAAAGGAGATGACCATTTTTTTAAAAAATTAAATTCATAATATCGCCAACCACAAAACAAGCACAAGAAAGTAGCACAATACCTAACTTGCTTCTAATTTATACAAGTGGCGCCCCACTTCCTTTACCGCATTATAAATAAACAAACCTAAAAGCATTCTAAGATGCCAAGAAGTATTAACAAATTAGTGCTTAATCAGCTAAATTACTTCCAATATATGTTTTTACGTATGAATAAAAAATATTGAACAATATAATATCGACAATCTGAGGGAAAATTCATGGCCATTTCATAAAGCAAAGATGGCATAATGCTCAATCAGAAAATCGGCAAAGATGTCAATTGATGGCTGAACCTGAGGTGGAATATTCAGCGAGGGAGCTGGCCGTGCTGGTGGGCTCAAATGTGGCTAAGTCAGCTTGATCATCAAAATTATCATCCGCGTCATCATCCATAGAAGCATCAGTTTCCAGAGAAAGGGATGGGGGAAGCCCCACCCTCTGCAGCAACAATTCTGCCTGTCAGGAAACAAAATAACACAAAGCATTAGTTGCATGTAGATCCATGCTTCAGTTGAGAAATGTCTCAAAAGTTTTTCTGAGGCGAGACTTTTCCATCAATCATGCAACTTGTAAAAAATTTCGCGGCAAAATTTGGACACAATAAAAGAAAGACAACTAACAGGTATGTGTTCACAATGGACACCAGTCAGGTCATTTTTTTGCCAAAGGAAATAAATGAAATATAAAAAAAAACTCCAGTTACCAAATCAAGAAAGCACATACAAATCATCAAACTCAATTCCTCAACAAATCAAATGACAAAATGAATCCAAAACCCTAACCAAAAAAAAAAAAAAAAAAAAGAGATAATTTCACATTAAGATCATTAACCTCTTCAAATCAAGAAGCCAAACGAGGATAAACATATGGGAAACCTTCAGGTAATTGAGCCAGATGTAAAAATAAGATTGACAATATCAAAAATAGGGATAACAAATCAATAAATTATTAAAGAAAGCTTAAAAAGAAAATTTAAAAATAAATAAAGATAAGAAAAAGATAAAATCATTTAAAAAACAAAATAGGAAAAATTAAAAAACAATAACAAAAACCATACACTCAATCTTGAGACTCCCTAATAAAACATATAAAAAGATAGATCAAACTCAATAAAAAGAATTGGGAAGAATGAATTAAAACTAATTTTTTTAAATTAAAAAATAATTACAAAAATAAAATTAAAAAAAAAAAAAAACAAAGAAGTTAGAACTTAGAACCACTATACACCACCGAGCAAGCTATATGGAATTGTCAAAAAAAAAAAAAAAAAATCACACCCGAGAGTGCACGCACAAAAATATTACATCCAGATAAAACTTGGTTGCTGCACATTAACCAAGCAATAAACCATAAGCCTTGCCCTTCAGCATTAACAAAGAGTTCACCAGCAGGCAGCATTATTTTACAAAATTTAAAGGTGTTCAATGCTTAGCACAGACAATCACCAATGATTGATTAATTAAGAGGGTGTTTTTTTTTTTTTTTTTTTTTTTTTTGGTGAAAGAGCTACCCAAGTAGCTGTTTATTAATGAAATTAAAAAGGTTCACAAAAAGGAAAGAAAACAAGAAAACCAGATACCAAAGAAACCCAACCTAAAACCTATAGGAAGAACAAAGATACACAAACATTGTCAAGACAGAAATTGAAAATCAACAGCAGAAGCCTGCTTGGGTAATTAACTTCATTAACCAATTTGGTTTCTCCATGCCCATATGAAAGAGGGATAACTGTGTTGCATGGAGGCCACGCCCAGCAAGACCAGCAGCAATACGGTTCCATTGATGTGGGATGAGCTCAACCAGAGGGTGGTTCAGCAGTTGAAGAAGCTCCTTTGCTCTATCAGTGGCTATTGAGTGGTTCCAACATGCCTGCTCCTCCATACCATGAATTGCCTTCCATAATAAAGCTGAACTAGTGTAGATATGAGAACACTTTCCCCATACATCTCTAGACTGCAGCAGGCCCAGCAGAATGCCCTTGATTCGATCTCCAAAGTTCCATCATAATGGCAAGGGCCATATCCTGCAAAACAAACATTAAGATTAGAATCAAATAAAATGAAACCCAGACCACCCTTACCTGTAGTCACATTCCATGCAGCTGCAAAAATAATCCCCAGAAAACCAGTGCTAGGTTTGTTATGTATGATATATGTCTGCATTTTAGAGCTAGTAGGAGACATGGAAAACTCATGGACATGAAGAATGGCCCAATTGGCAATCTTAACAATATCCAGTCGCTCCTGCTTAAAGATAAGGTTGCACCTGCTTTTCCAAATCTGCCAAAGGGCAGCTGCAATAATTGATGCAATGAAATTCGAGTGCCCATGAGAGTAAAAGTCCAACCAGATACCTCTATTAATAAGATCCAACAAATTGGTCCTAATATTTGCAAGACATTCCACCATTTTCCAGATTCTGTTGCTGATGTGGCATTGTCTAAACAGATGATCAGCCGATTCCGCAAAAAACACATGCTTCAGGAGGACCAATGTTCAGCTTATATAAGTACTCATAAGTTTTTATTTTACCATGATTTAATAACCAGACAAACATTTTGATTTTAGGAGCAACATTGAGTTTCCAAATATTAGCCCAACCATTCCAATCCAAAATATTAGAGTGATTGCAATTCAAAAAAGCATAAATGTTGGAGGAAAGATTATTGCCTTTTGAAGATGGCACCCAAATCCAGTGGTTTTCATCATCAAAGCTAATCTTCCCATGGGTAAAGATAGGAGAATTCCAATTATTACCAAACAGAGAGTTGATAGCATCCCTATTCCAGGAAGTGTTATCAACCAAATCTTGGATGTTCAAACCTTCCAAATTAATGGTCATATTAAGAAAAACCGGCTTGTATGCAATGGGGGTATCGAACATCCAAGGATGATAAAGCAGGGAAGTAGTAGCGGGATTAAGACAATTGATCCACATGTGAGGTTTGATAATATTAGCATTCTTGCATAAGCCATTAAAAAAAACTGAACAGTTTGGAGGAGGTTTCTTATTCCAAAAGTTATGCTCACCATATTTTAAATACAGAATGTCAACCCAAAATACCTTGTGTCTATTGAGATAATTAAGAAGATTCTTTGCCATAAGAGAGTGCTTAACCTTGAGCAGGTTTCTAATTCCTAATCCCCCCTCAGATTTGTTTGAAGTTAGAATATCCCAATTTACCATAGGCATTCCATTATCTTTCTCATAATTAGCCCACAAGAATTTTCTAGCAGCTCTGGAGAACTTGGTTAAAATCAAGTCTGGAATAGGATAGACTGACAAATAATCGGTGGGAGTTGCCATCAGAATACTGTTAATGAGCACAGCTTTGCCAGCCTTAGAAAGTTTTGCCCTACCCCATTCAGCAATGGCCACATTAATACGATTGACCATGAAATCAAAATGGGAAGAGGCTAACCTCTTAAGGGAAATGAGGAACCCTAAATAGGTAAACGGAGTTTTGCCAAGTTTGAATTTTAAAATACTACAGATTCTAGAAGAGACACGCTTATTGAACCAATTAGGAACATAAACCTCTGATTTGTTCAAATTAGGATGCTGTCCAGAAATCTGCGCATAGATGTTTAAGCATAGGCAAATGTTCCTAGCAGATTTCCTAGAAGCGGTTGTAATAAGAATGAGGTCATCCGCGTACATAAGGTGATTGAAATTATGGTTGAGGGCATTGGAGAAACCTGGAATAAGGCCAAGATTTCTGGCTTGATTAAGAATAGCAGTGAGATTTTGAGCCACCAAAATAAAGAGGTAAGGAGAAAGAGGGTCACCTTGTTTGACACCCCTAGTAGGCTGGAACCAATTGGAAGGATTTCCATTAATCAAAATAGAGAAAGAAGTGGCTTCAAGACAAGTTTTAACATAAGAAATCCAGATGCTAGGAAAATTCATTTTAGTGAGAGTAGCCAAAATGAAATTCCAATTAAGAGTGTCGTAAGCCTTCTCAATGTCTACTTTTACCAACATCCTAGGGGGGATGGTCCTCTCCTGGTTAATAGAATGAATTATCTCTTGAACTATAATAATATTGTCAACAGGAGAACGACCCGGAACAAAACCACACTACTCATTACCAACCAGGTAAGCAATCACACTCTTAACACGATTAGCAAGAATCTTAGTAATTAACTTATAGGCCACATTACACAAGGAAATAGGATAAAAGTCCAAAGCAAATTTAGGGTGCTCTTTCTTTGGAATTAAAGTGATATAGGTTCTACCCCAGGCTCTAGGCATCACAGCCTTATCAAAGAAGTAAAAAATGGCAGGAATTAAATGTTTCTCAATGTCATTCCAGAAAAATTTGTAGAATTCTACATTAAAACCATCAGGACCAGGAGATTTTCCTTCAGAAAATGAAAGAAGGGTACTGTAAATTTCATCTTTAGAAACTGGCCTAATCAAGAAAGAGTGGTCTTTATTAGAGAGAGTAGGCAGATATGAAGGAATAACATTTAAAAACCAATCAAAAGTTCTCTGATCACCATTGTTCCAAAGATTAGAAAAGTGGTTCACTAGAACATTATTAATGTGAATGGGATCATTGAAACACCTGCCACTATTATCCTGAATGGTTGAAATGGAATTATGATGATAACGAATTCTAACACTTCTGTGGAAGAAAGAAGAATTTACATCACCACCAATAATCCAGTTCAACCTAGATTTCTGAACCCAACGGCTATGATTTTGTCTCAAAAAAGCTCGGTATCTGTTCTGTAAACCCCTGATGAGATCCAGGTCTAAATCAGAGCTTAACCTATCATCGACCTCTAGAGCTTGGAGTTGACCCTCAATAATTTTAATTTCCTTAGCTAGAGCACCCAAACCGTATTGTCTAATGGAACAAACACTTCTTCTAACCCTAGTCAAAACATGATAGAAAGCATGCATTAGATTGGAGTGAGCATTCTCATGTAAAGCTTTCCTGATTTCAAAGATACAATTATCATGCTCCAACCAGTAATTAGCAAACCGAAAGATATGTGTGGAAGGAAAGTTCCTTTTGGCAATATTAATAAGCATAGGAGAGTGATTAGAGAAAATCTTAGGCAAGTAATTAAGATAAATCATATTAGAACAGTCAAACCAGCTGTCGTTAACCAAGCATCTATCAAGCCGAGCCCAGCGTCG
Organism: Dioscorea alata; assembly: GCA_020875875.1. Lineage (NCBI taxonomy): Eukaryota > Viridiplantae > Streptophyta > Magnoliopsida > Dioscoreales > Dioscoreaceae > Dioscorea > Dioscorea alata. The sequence goes on from CM037023.1 coordinate 18,823,872, forward strand.
CGCAAGGCCACGCTGCCCATTGCACCAAGAGAAAGAGGCTCCAGAGTAGCTGACATCAATTAGACCGTTGTCAGTGATGAATTTAGAAAAAAAAATAAGCTTTTCTGGCATAATAATGAAAACTACTTCCCTTATGTTCTGTATTAGATGTAATAGCATTGAAATCTCCCAGCACTATCCAAGGTAAATTGAGTTTTGGTATAAGTGATAATTCTTTCCAGAGCTTCTTCTGTAGCTTAGGATGCTGAGCATTGTAAACTACTGAGACTATCCAGGGATGATCTGCAAAAGAAGAGAAGATTAAATGAAGGGCTCTTCGAGAATGGACCACAGGAGAAATCCTTCCTAGGCGTTTAACCCAAAGGACAATAATCCCTCCAGAGTAACCATCAGCAGGAATGGCTACCCAATTCCAATTTTTAGCAAAGTGGCTGCAAAATCGAAGGACCCGTTCTTCATTAGCTCTAGTTTCTACCAAGGCAACAATATCAATATGGAACTCTTTACCTTTCCGCTATTGGCTAGTGACACACTTCATCTCCCTCATTAACAAAACCGATCTAACCTAACCCAAATATCACTAATCCCTAAACAAACACAGGTAACAACACCAAGCCTCATCTATTAAAAACTAACAAGACCAAAGAGTATCCCTATCACCACATGTAACAATAGAAGTTGGGATTTACCCAAGCTTTCCCATTTCCTTCACATCATTAAAAACTAACAAGACCTAAGGGCATCCCTATCACCACAAGATGTAATAATAATTTAGTGCCTCATCAGCATAAATATTTATCAATCTAAGCTTTGTAGACAACATGAATAAAAAACACTGACCAAACAAGATGAACAGTCTAAATGAAAGTTCATAGTCATTTCAGAAAGCAAAGATAGCATAACTGGTATCACAACATACACACATCATAAACAGAACAAAAATAGTCTAGTTATGGTTTTATCAACTGAGATTAGAACAATATGGGGGATCCACATGAATGGAAGCATGTTCAAAAGGATGCAGATGTACTCCTCCTCACAGCGAAAGCCTTCATTTCTTTCCACCTATGTTTATCAATGCAATATCACATGAGAAAAGAAAATTCTTATCAACACAATGCACAACCATATATTGCAAATAGAAAACATCAACAAAGAGAAATATCACCAAGTGCTCTTGGGTGGTGTCTGGCTAGGTGGTGGAGGCAGTTCTTCCTCAAGGGCAGAAGATGAACTCCATGTTCCAAGAGTTCTTAGTGGTCGAAGTAGAACGAAGTGCTAGGAGATGAACTCCCCTGGGCTTAGTTGCGCGAGCAACATAGTGAAGGGTTGTAGTGAATCCTAGTGCTGGGGCTTAATTGAGACTAGGGTTCTTTCACCTAGACCAAAGGGTTAGAACTATATTTAGGAACAGGGTCTTTCACTTGGAATCCCTAGAAAGTAAAACAATCCCGCATAGTGTGAGGCTTAGGAAGATGGACTCCCCTGGGGCTTAGTTGATAGATCAACAGAGTGAAGAGTCGTAGTGAAATCTAATGTCGGGGTATAATGTTGGGATTAGACACAGTTGACCTTAGGTTTGGGACCGTGTGCTTTAGGATGTCCACGACTCATTAAACATCAATAGGAGAGTATAATACATAGTCTTGCGCTAGAACATTAGTCCTAGGGGGAGCTTGTCCGGGTACCCCTTTTTATACTGATTGTTCCCCTTTTTACTTTTTGCTTGCACTCTCCTATCTTCCATATTTCTCTTGAATACTTTTGCACACACACATTCAGTATAGGGATTATAGCCACAAGAACTTGCTATTTAGCTAGTGTGAAGTACGAATGGTGAGAGCAAAAATCAATGTGTGTGTGCAAGAGTATTCAAGAGAAGTATAAGTAAATGAAAGAGAAATATGGAAGACAGGAGAGTGCAAGCAAAAAGTAAAAAAAAAATGAATAATCAATTTAAAAAGAGGTACCCGGACAAGCTCCCCCTAGGACTAATGTTCTAGTGCAAGACTATGCATTATACTCTCCTATTGATGTTTAATGAGTCGTGGACATCCTAAAGCACACGGTCCCAAACTAAGGTCAACCGTGACTAATCCCAACATTATGCCTCGACATTAGGTTTCACTACGACCCTTCACCCTGTTGATCTATCAACTAAGCCCGAGGGGAGTCCATATTCCTAAGCCTCACATTACGTGGAATCGCTTTATGTTCTAGGGATTCCAAGTGATAAACCCTGTTCCTAAGTATAATTCAAACACTTTGGTCTAGGTGAAAGAACCCTAGTCTCAATTAAGCCCCAGCACTAGGATTTACTACAACCCTTCACTCTGTTGCTCGCGCAGCTAAGCCCCAGGGGAGTTCATCTCCTAGCACTTCGTTTTACTTCGACAGCTAAGAACTCTTGGAACACGGAGGTAGGGAAAATCATACCAGAGGGAAAAAGGAGACGTTTCGCTACCTCACGACTCACTCTCTCGACCCTCTCCAATCTCGAGTAATCTAATTTTATAGGAGTTGTCACACCTCCAAAAGACAACCTAGATGATTCTTAACCCTAGTGTCACGGATAAGAGAAAATCAATACAATAAGCAATCAAGATTGGAACTCAATTAAATGCATCAATTAAGAAATCATAATAGCATGTCATAGAAACAATGTCATCCTAGGGTTTACAAGTCTGAATATCTACAAGGGGTTTAGCTCTCCATGGAGCTATACAAATCCATCAATGTGTATGCATAAACAAGAAAGATAAATATAGATGAAACCCCCCTTGCAATGCGTGGCGATGGTCTTGTGATGTCGCTCCGTCCTCTCCACCAAACCCTTTGTCAAGCCTAGGGTACACATCGCCGGATCAGTGTTGACGAAAGCTCCCCCAATAGCTATCTTCCAACGGGCTTCGATGTCGATGTTGAGAACTCGCTCCAATCCTCCACAAAGTCTTCTCCAAACCCTAGCCGCGACCCCGCAGAAGATAGGCGAAAAAGATCGTGGGGGGTCCCACAAAAGTCCTTTAAATAGTGCTGAGTCGCTACTGTAAATCAGCTGAAATCAGGCATTCACACGGCTGTGTGGAATTTTCACACGCCCGTGTAGATTCTCTGGAATCGGTTTTCTGGCGCGCAGTGAACACTAAACTACTACAATAATTGCTACAGTGAATTGCTACATTACTGCTACAGTGCTCGCGCATCAAATGTTCCCGATTTCATCGCTCTTCATCGAGGCCATTGAATTGGGCACACAATTAATGGTAGATCATGTCGATTGCTTCCTTTCTCCTTATTGGCGAAATTCTCCTATTGTACACGGGTTAGACTTTTGTGAATGTGGCTGCCTTTGTGCCCCTCCAAAGGAGGTTGGCACACATCCACAAGTCTAGACTCATGCCTTGTTCCTTACTTGGTCCAAAAACTCCACAACAACGGCAAACATGATCTAACTTTGCTCTTTCTTTTCCAAATTGGCTCCACAACACTACAATGTATAAAATCACACAAATGCACACCAATTAATGATAAAATATGAGAAAAGTAATGCTCAATGTAAGACAATAACACTTCGTATTACTATAACACGAGCACTTTATCAAGGTTACCCATGAGGAAGTCTATAATGCTATTATAAAACTTCCTTTGGTTAAAAGTTTGGGTCCAGATGGCTTTAATGCTGAATTCTTTCGTTTCTTTTGGCCAAAGATTGGCAATCACATGTTTTCAGTTGTTCATTTTTTTCTCTAACTCTGTGATGTATTCCTCTTGGGGAAAAACCTTCGTTGCTCTTATTCCCAAAAAAGACAATCCTCAACTGATTTTTGATTTTAGACCCATATCCCTGTGTAATTTTTGTTTTAAAGTTATTTCTAAATTATTAGCTAATCGGCTTAACGTTTGTCTCCCTCAGCTTATCTGTAATGAGCAAGCAGGTTTTGTTTCTGGCCGTTGTCCTTTTGACAATATTATTGCTTTGCAAGAAGTAGTTAATTGTATAGAAAATGACCTTAATGAATCTCCTAGGGTGCTTATAAAGATTGATATAGAAAAAGCTTATAACACTCTTAGCTAGGCTACAATTCTTGCCACCTTAACCAAAATGAACTTTCCTGCTATTTGGGTTTCCTAGATTAAGGCCTGTATTATTTCCATCTCCTTTTTCTTTTTGATTAATGGAACTCCTTTGCCTTGGATTAAATCTACAAGAGGAGTTAGGCAAGGGGATCCCATTTCTTCTTAACTCTTCATTATCATCTCCCAAAATCATATCTCCATGCTTAACTTTGCTATGAGGCATCATATGATTCCCGGATTCAACCCAAACTTGCACTACAACTTTAAGCATCTCATGTATGTAGATGATCTTATCCTTGTTTCTCATGCCTCTAGAGTTAGTGCTAGAAACATTAATCTTTGCCTTTCTATCTATGGGAATCTTATTGGTCAGACTCCAAATTGTCATAAATCAGCTATCTATTTCCCATCCTGGTTCAATACGAGAATTGCTAATAGCATTTGCTCCATTCTTCCTTTTTGTGTTGCTTTCTTTCCCATCACTTACCTTGGAGTCCTGGTTTCCCCTAAGAGATTGGCTCTGGCTAAATTTAACAATATGATTGACAAAATTCAGTGCCTTTACTCTACATGGAAACTTTCTAAGTTTTCTAATGTAGCTAAAACTGTTCTCATTAACTCTTCTTTGCTTTCTATCCCAACTTACTACTTATCTGTTTATCCTATCCAGGATTCTATCCTTCATAAAATTAATAAAATTATTAGGGACTTCTTTTGGTACAAACGTGGCAATCGAAAGGACATCCATGTTGTTGCTTGGGATGACCTAACTGATACCAAATTAAGGAGGGCCTTTCTCTTAGAAACCTACTTCTGGCAAAGCAATCTTTGATGGTCAAAAATATTTTCAAATATGTTAATTGTGAGGATTTTATTTGGGTTGATATTCTGCACTTCAAATATGGAGCTATTAATTTTTGGAAGGAAGAACCCTATTCCTTCTAGTTGCTCTTGGTTTTTCAGAGGATTGTGTCATGTTGCCATTAAGCTGAGGTCTTTCTTCTGGCTTAATTTTGTCAACCCAAACTAGACTTCCTTGTTATTTGATGCTTGGTGTTTAGAAATTCCTTTAGCTCTCAGTCCTACTTATCTCAATATAAGTTTGGATTTGATTGCTATTTGCATTTTTTATTTTAATATTGGAGATACTTAGGATACCCAAAAGTTATGTCACTTGTTTGGTGATAATTTAGAATGTTTCATTCCGAGACTTGGCAAGTTTGACTTCAGTGCCCCTAATCACTGGATGTGGTTCCCTAAGTCTCTTAGTACTAGAATTTCCTCCATGATTTATAATTTCTTAATTGAAAACATCATTCTTCATACACTTGGATGGGGTGGAGGAAGATCTGGATGCTAAAAGTGGCTCCTCGAGCCAGACATTTTTTGTGGCTTCTAATTAAAGGAAGAATTTCTACTTATGAATTTCTTTATGCTCTTGACCTAGGCCCTCGAAATTCTTGTGCATGTGTGGTCTTGATTATTGATCAATTGATCATTTATTGGTTTCTTGTGCTTATGCTTAAATGGTTTGGAGGTTGATCAACACTCATACTGGCATTACCTTAAACTTTCATTATGGGTTTGGCTCTGGTAGTTGGCTTATCAGTAACAATTATTCTCTATATATCAAGTCTGTTATTGCTGCGGCTTCCTAGTTCCTTTGAAGGCTTGTTGTGACAAAATTTTCAGAGGCTCCAATGTGAACTGTCATTCAATTATCTGCAAAACCTTTGCTCATGCGATAGAGTTTTATTTTGCTTATGCCCCACAAATCGGCAAACATTTAATTCATAATAACTTTTCATTTGCGGATGGTCCCTTCTTGTTCATCTCCAATTCCTAGAATGATGAGGATGAGTAAGTGGTGCAGGCTTTTTTCTTTCCAATGCTAACCATGTCACTATCAACATTGCAATTCACACAATTTTAACTAATGGTTTTCACGTGCGGCATCTTTTTGTAACCAACCATGACGTTTATGGTGTAATTATTGCTAATCTCCCCACGAGTAATTGGCGGTTGAATCAATGGGCTCCGGTTGTTCGACGATCTATTTTGGCTATGGGTGACCCTAGTGTTCATGACATTCCAATGAAGTGGTCTTCCCAGGTGTTAAGCTTAGCTATCCATGGTGCTAACTTTCATGTATTAACCTTTTACTTTTAGGGTCGTGACCTTCCTAACTGGATCATGAAAGGCCTTTATTGTGCTGGTTTTATTGTTTAGATTTCTGGTTTTTTTTTTCACTTCTTGCTTGCTTTTTTTCATTTTGTATCTTGTAGTCTACTTCCCTTTTTAATAAATAGCCTAAGGACTCCTTTTCTTAAAAAAAAAAATATAAAATAAAACAATCAACACTTTTTGATGATCACCAAGTTGATTCACAAGGATTTTTTTGTTTCCCCAAATTATTTGTCTAAATCTATAATATCATTATATGAAATGCATGAAAAATAGGGAAATGATACTGTTAGGAAACACTTACCAAGACTTATTTCAATACATAACTATTCAATCTTCAAATTACAGTTAAACATACTGTTTACCATAATAAAACAATAAATTAAGGAGGCTTAGTACCCTTTAATTGTATATGCATTCTGGATATATTGGATCTATCATAAGGAGATGGTAAAAAATTGAATATGCATGCAGCAGTCCCACTTTCATGGTCAAAGACATCTATCATAACAAAGTGTTGGTAAAGAAAGCAAATCCAAAAGGGTTTCAAAAAATAAGCCAGATTGTGATTTAACTTCCTATTTTCTTTATGGGTCAAAATGTCCTCTATTGATATTTAAAACAGAATAAAATAATCTTGATATAAGTTGCTACCTACCAAGATTAACAAACATATATGGGGATGTAAATCTTTTGGTGATTTGATCACAGATCATCATATTAACATACATATTATTTTGTATGAATGAACACCACATATGGAATACAAAACAAAACAATAAATGACATTAAATAGGACAAAGAAATGGGAATAAAATTATTTATTGATGAAAGCCATTAGGAGAATAATATTTCAAGAATAATTTAAAAACCACTAAAAATACCAAAACTCTATACAAGAGAAACATTTATCATATAAAAGGTCTATAATTTAATATTATACTATTTCAGATTATATTATTGGCAAAATATATAAGAACAACAAAAGGAGTTGTCTACAATTCACACAACAAATTTCATCAACAATAAAAGCATAACTTAAAGTGGTAAGAAAGAAAGCTATCACAGTTCAGATTAACAAACCTAGTAAATAGAGGTTAAAGCGAGATTTGAGCAGTAGTTTAACACGTAAACAGTTCAAGCAACCTTCGACAATATTGAAAATTCTGCAAACTAAAAGATCACATCCAGAAAAATGTGAAACAATAAAGAAAATAAAATGAAGAGCTATCTATATGAAATGGAAATAATAGACCAATTCATTAGAGATTTGTAATTGAAAAACACTCATTCAAAATAAATGCAATCAAAAAACAAAATATATACAAATAACAACCCATCTTTTGTTTGCTATGCAGAAATTCTCATCACCAAAGCCCAGAGCTCGGAAGCAACTTAAAACAGAGGGACCAAAGCCAATTGCAGCAAATGCAAGAATCAATGATCTTAGTTTCTTAGAGTGCAATGATCGACTTGAAAATAGGCCTTAACTCCATAAACTTTTGTTTGCAAAGTAAGCACAGAAGAAAGATTCTTTCTTAATTCAAGGGAGAAATGGATTATCTCTGGATGCTGAAGCTAAGATGAGTAACAAAGCTTTAGAAGAACATTAGCTGAAAATTTTTATTATTAGATTTTTGTTAACTACTTCCACTATATTCAATTTTATGTAGTCATTGATGAAGATAAGGAATGACAATGCGATTAATAACTATACAGAACCTACTCCAATTTTTATTCTGAACCTTAGGATGCTGTCTCATGAAATTTAGGCTTGTGGCTGATGGTCTTTATTATTAAAACCTACATTTTTATCAATAAGATCATTTTACCCGAAAGTTATATATCATTTAAAATAGATAAATAAATAAATTCTATGGAACTCTGTCTGATAGTACGCAAATGATACAAACACTTAGCAAGCATTCAAGAAAAAGTTCGGTGTAAAGTGTAAACAAACTGCAATCTAAAGAAATTCACACAATTAGCTAATAAGCGATATTCTTGACATAGAACAAAATTATGATACACTTGTTCAAAACCTGCACCACCAGAATCATATCTATTACCATTACGAAAGAAAGACAATCGAAAGTAACTATTATAAAGAATTTACTTCTTCTTAAATAGGTAATCATGCAAAGTTAGAACATAGAAATACCAAATCGCAGATCTAACTATGAATTAATTGCCGCTAAAATGCTATTTTTCATGATCTACATCAGGAACCCTGATTCCATTGACTGAATTTGACCTTATCTAAGAAAATTTAATCAATTTTTAATCATCAACATGTATGAGATGATTAAAGTATTTGATAATTAAATTGGATCAAATTCTAATGAATATTGAAGCTCACATCAGTCTTATTTTTCAAGAAATTTCAAGATGTTCTCATACAAAATAATGATTGAATCACTAGAGTTGTGAGTAACAATAAGAACACCAATTACAGTTTGATTCCTTGAGATAGCAATAAAAAAATTATTATATAAAGAGAACTGATAAGATGATAATAGTATTGAAACTAGTCTCAACTATGGAATCTAACAAAAAAAAAAAAATTTCCCTTCTAAAATGGGCTTTTCTCCTCCATTTGGATCCTACAAGGTAGATTATCTGAGTTTAGACAGTCATTGCATGGATATTATTATTGCTTTTGGAAGTAAAAAATAATAACTACGTAGTAACTACATAGGAATTTAATTTTCAAAATAAAACCAATTACAATGTTTACTAAATTCCTTCAACTCACTCTCACACTAGTAGTCATATTTACTCAAAGCACAAAAAAAAAAAAAAAAGCATAAGGTGAATTTCGTTGCTTACTTGGAACTTAAAAGTAAATCTGGCAACACTCAGGACTTATAAATGAAGTGCACTTCCTTGTCAACAAGGTGATGGATCATGTGAAGATAGGACAAATTAATAGTTTGTATATTTCATTAGTAAAAGAGTACAAGGGTATATATAGAGAATTATTAGGGTTTTGTGGTATGGGCCGAATATGGCCCATTAACTAAATAAAAACTATAATATAACTCTAACACTCCCCCTCAAGCTGTACATATATATCGAGCATGCCCAGCTTGTTATATAGATTACTAAAAACCAACATTTAAACCCTTGGTGAAGATATTTGCCAGTTGCTCAGACGACTGGGTATATGGCGTAGAGATGACTACCTTTAGTACCATATCACGAACATAGTGACGATCAACCTCCACACGCTTGGTATACTCTTGGAATGTTGGATTATTTGCAATGAAGATGGCAACCTAGTTATCACACAATATCTGCATAGGTATTGTGATGGGGAGTCCCAACTCAGATAGAAAAGACTGCATCCAAACCATTTCACAAGCTGTCTGTGCCATCGATCTGTATTCTGCTTTTGCACTCGATTTTGAAGCCACATTCTGCTTCTTACTTCGCCAGGTAACCAAGTTTCCATTAACATACGTACTGAAGCCCAAAGTAGACTTTCTGTCTCCTTTATCGCCAGCATAACCAGAGTCAGAATAGGCTACAACGTCTAGGTGACCATGATTCTTGTAGAGAAGACCTTTACTGGGAGCTCCTTTAACATATGCAAGAACCCTCAGAGCACCCTGCTAGTGAACTTCTTGTGGCTCATGCATAAACTGACTCAGGAGTCCTACTACATAACATATATCAGGATGAGTAAGTGTTAGATAAATAAGCTTGCCAATCAGACGTTTGTATTGACCCGAATATTTGAGAGATGGGAAAGATGTCTCCAAGAAAGGTGGTGACTGTTCAATAGGTGTACTCTCTAGATTACAACCCAATAAACCAGTCTCCTCAAGTAAATTAAACACATACTTCCGCTATGAGAGCGTCATCTTTCCTTTGCCATATACAAACTCAATACCAAGGAAGTATCTGGGTCGTCACATGTCTCATGTAATAAAATGCTTTATTAAATGCTCCTTAGTTCTCTGAATACCTTGACAATTGCTACCCTTCAACAAGATGCCATCGACATATACCGTAAGTACAACACATTCAGATGAAGTGTTCTTATAGAATAGAGAGTGATCCATATTGCACCTATAAAAACCATCTGCAACTACAATTACATTAAAATTTTCAAACCATGCACGAGGACTTTGTTTCAAACCATAGATCACTTTCTTGAGCTGGCAGACTAGATTTTCCCCTTGAGCAACATACCCTGGAGGTTGCTCCATAAACACTATCTCAACTAAGTCTCCATAGAGAAAGACATTCTTCACATCGAGTTGATAGAGTGCTCATGATCAATTCATAACTACAGATAGTAGAATGCGAATGGAATTCAGATGAGCAACCGGTGAAAAAATCTCAACTAATCAACACCATAATTCTGAGTAAAACCACGGGCTACCAACTGTTCTTTGTAGCAATCAACTATACTATCAGTTTTGTGCTTGATAGAGAAGACCCATCGGCAGGTGATGACGCTAGCATCAGCAGGGGAAAGCATGAACTCCCATGTACCACAAGATCTCAAGGCTTCCATTTCCTCAACGGACATCCTGGTAATTGTCGGTAATTGGCTCAACAGACAAGGAAAGAGCAAAGGTGCAGAAGGACGGGTGAAGATAATCATAAGAAACAAAAAGTGAGATGAGATGTTTAGTACAAGAATGAATACCTTTATGAAAGGTAAAGAGAAGATCAAGGGACGGATCGTACGGTCCGGGGAGAGGGCCGGAGGGGTCTGAGCTGGTGGTGGTACACATTGGCGGTGATGATAAACCTGTCCAAAAAGGCCATCATCTATATCCATTGAAGGAGGCTGACACGACCCTTTGCGTGTATCCCGCAAGTGCACGGGCTTGTCGAAGTAATAAATTTACCCTGGTGAGTGGGTAGTTGAATCCACAGGGAATAGGGATTTAAGACATGAGATTTCACTATTTAGCTAAGCGATGTATGGTGAGCGTGAAGAGAATCAATGAGTGAGTGTGAAAGCAAATATAAAAAAAAGACAAGAAATAAAATAGAAAGATGGGAGGTAAGAGAGTGCAAGAATAAGTAAATAGAGAAGGACTAGCAATGGATGAAATAGGGTACCCGGACAAGCTACCCCTAGGACTTATGCTTCTAGTGCAAGACTATGCTATTATACTTTCCTATTGATGTTAATTGAGTTGAGGATATCCTTAAACACACGGTTCCAAACCTAAGGTCAACCGTGACTAACCCCACACTATGCCCCGGCAATAGGTTTTCATTATGACCCTTGACTCTCGTTGACCTGTCAACTAAGCCCTAGGGGAGTCTGTCTTCCTAAGCCTCACACTACGTGGGATTGCTTTAAGTTCTAGGGATTCCTAGTGATAAATCCTGTTCCTATGTATAGTTCTAACCCTTTGGTCCAGGTGGAAGAACCCTAGTCTAGATTAAGCCCCAGCACTAGGATTCACTTTAACCCTTCACTCTGTTGCTCGGGCAACTAAGCCCCAGGGGAGTTCCTCTCCTAGCACTTCACTCTATTTCGACTGCTAAAAAATCATGGAACACAGAGGTAGGAAGAATTACACCGGAGGGGAAAGGGGACGTTCACTACCTCACGACTCACCCTCTCAATCCTCTTCAATCTTAAGTAGTCTAACCCTATAGGAGTTGTCACACCTCCAAAGGATAACCTAGATTGTTCTCAACCTTAGTGTCACGGCTAAGGGAAAACAATTACAAGAAACAATTAAGATTGAAACTCGAATTTATTCATTAATAATGGAAAAGCATAATAACAATGTCATAGAAACATAATAATCCTAGGGTTTACAAGTCTGAATACCCACAAGGGGTTTAGCTCCTCATGGAGCTATACAAATCCATCAAAATATGAAAGAAAACACAAATTGAAAGCATCGATGAAAACCCCCTTGCGTATGATGTGGTTGTGGTCTTGTGCGGCCACCGGATGTCAAAAGTCTCCAAATCGGGCTTTTATAACGTTGAGTCGTGGCTTTAAAATCGGACTTATCGGGATTTCACACGGCCGTGTAGAATTTCCACACACCCGTGTGAACTCTCTGGTTTTTTGAATTTCGGCTGAAAGTGAACAGTAGCTTGTTACAGTACTTGCTACAATGCTGCTATAGTACCTCGCCGAAAACGCTCCCGAATTCGTTGTTCTTCATCGAGGCCATTGAATTGGGCACACAATCAATGGTAGATTGTGCCGATTGCTTCAAATCTCCTTCTTGGTGAAGTTCTCCTAAACTATACGAGTTAGACTTATTGTGAATGTGACTGCCCTTGTGCCCCTCCAAAGGAGGTTGGCACACACTCACAAGTCTAGGCCCGTGCCTTGCTCCTTGCTTGGTCCGAAAACTCCCCAACAATTGCAAACACCACCTAACTTCGTTCTTCTTCTTCAAAATAGCCCCACTAACCTACAATGCACAAAAGCACACAAATGCACACAATTTTGTGATAAAATCTGATAAAAGATATGCTCATTGTAAGATAATAGCGCTTCGCGGTACTATAACACAAGCACTTATCAGAGGCATCATAGTAGGCATAGGCTTAGGAGGAGGGACCAAAATAGTGATGGGGAGAACAATATTAGATGACATAGTCAATATTATATCGTGAGAAAAAAAGTCAAGAAAAATGATTGAGACTCAAAAAATGTGGCATCCATAGACGCATAATACTTCTGACTAGTCGGGTGATACAAATGATATCCATGTTTGGTGTGGAAATATCCAATAAAGACACATTTAAGTGCATGGGAGCACAACTTGTCCAAACCAGGAGTTAAATCTTGAACAAGACTAACAAATACATAAGAACATTAAGCTCTACCAAGAGAGTGCACGCAACATCCAAGACAATGTAGAGGAACCTCTCTCCCTTGGGGTACAGAAGACATACGATTAATAAGATAGACTACAGTTAAGATAGCATCAGACCACAAATACATAAGAACATTAAGCTCTACCAAGAGAGTGCGCGCAACATCCAAGATGTGACGATGCATTCTTTTAGCAACCCCATTTGCTGAGAGGTGTGCGGATAGGTGTTTGATGAATAATCTCAAAGGAAGCACACAAAGAATTTATAGCAGAAGATACAGATTCTAAAGCATTATCAGTGTGAAGACATTTGAGAACAGTGAAAAACTAATTTTTTTTATTTCCAAAATGAATGTTTTAAAGACATCAGCAATAGACCGATGGTCTTTTAATAAATATACCTATGACACTGGGGGAAAATCCATCAACAAACACAACATAGTAACGATGAATAGAAATAGACGTGATCTTAGAAGGTCACCAAACATTACAATGAACTAAATCAAATAACGGCCGACTAGACACTAGAGTAGAACATTTAAAGGTAGCATGATGATGCTTACCCAACTGACATGACTCACATTGAAATGACTCGACCTGAATCCAAGGTAAAGTCTGCTGAAGACGACTAAGAGAAGTAATAAATTCCCAAATGTATGTATTTTATACATATTTATTGCGCATGATTGATGTATTTTCTTGATGAATCGATTCCCTTTTATGGTTTAATTGGTTTTTTTTTCGTGTTACAGGCATAAAATAAGCCTAGGTAAGCTTGACAACGCGATTCAAGAAGAAATTGACACCAAAAACAGCGTTTTAAAGCCATGGACACTATAGCAACACTGTAGTAGCTTGTAGCACGAAGACTTGAAGAAAAATGCTAAGTCTAGAATTCCTCACGGGCAACCTTACGGCTATGAAGATGACCGCATGCCGACTAAAGAATTTTACTATAGCAGTTTATTGTGACACTTTGCTATAGCAACTTACAAGAAAATCGGCAGAATGATTGAGGACCTCACGGCCCGTTTGCTGATTCTATACTAGATAGCAAGCCATCCCGAGATTAGTTTTTAAAGGAGTTTTAGGGCATCTTTTGGGGAAAGGGCCTTATTCTTGGAGCTCATCACCACCATTCTTGATCCAAGGTAGAAGAAGGCAAGATAGGGCATCTCTGAAGTGGAAATTTGTGATACCTTGCTCATCACCCTCGTTCCAATTTCCTCTTCTTTGGTCATTAGGAGGGTAGAGGGTTTTCACGGCATTTATTGTGTTGGTTGGGGTCATTTGAGTAATTATCACCCAAGCTTACTCACCCGTGTCTTTTCTTGAATGTTCAAGGGCATTGTTGTCTTTTGCCTAATGCTTATTCACTCTAGCCCTTGTTTCAAATGCTTGAGGGTAATTTGATCTTTTTCCATGTCCCTTCTTTTTGGCATACCCAAACCATACCCTTGTCATTTCCAAGCCATACCATGTCAACTCAAGGCCATGCCTTGTCATTTCCAAGTCATTCCTTGTCATTTCCATCCATGCTTTGTCATTTCAAAGCCATGGTTTCCTTTCATTTCACCTTTGTTTTTCTCTTAGAGAAGGAGACCTTGAATGAAATCCTTCCCTTAATAGATTGAAGCTCCATCTTTTCTTCATTCTTCTCTTTTGAAGCTAGAAAGGATGTCGGAGTATGATCCCCTTGTTTCTTTTTCAAACATTGTTGGAATCTTGAGTCAACTTTGTGCTTGGAGTTTTGGGGCACTGTAGCATCGGTGAGTTCTTGTTTTCTTGGTTTCTTTGGCTTAGAGGGAAGCCTAGAACCTTTGGAATTCTTTGGAAATCCTTGGTCTTAGTTATGAGCTAACCCTTGACCTCGTTGAGGTTGTTTTGCATGCTTAATCTTAGGGTTTTCCTTGGCTTACTCTTTTCTTGTTGTGTGTGTGTGTGGTCGTGGTTGGTTAGGTGGTGAGGGTTCGGCTTGAGGCAAGGTGCCGGTGGAGGAGTAGCGTTCTCACGGGCTTTACTCACCTATATTTTGTGAGTGGGATTATTAAGCATGACTTTATTAGAATATTACCAATATTTATATGTTTATATAATCTATCCTGCTTAATGAGATTTTGTTCGTAATGATTGATTTTGAGATATTTATTATCCTAAAATGAGTTTATTGCTTGATGCCTTTCTTATGCTAGTTGTGTTCAAATGAGAGGTTTTTCGGGTTGTCCAAAGGAAAGAATTTACCTATTGTTGCTTGTGTTGGATTTTTTTGTAAATCAAATTGTGTTAAAAGCTTGAGTTTTCTTGTTTTTTTATCATTTCCTCGTGGAAATGACCGAAGTATTGTTGATTGATGGTTATTGTTGGCTATTGTACTTTGTGTGCAACTTCGCTTGTAGTTGAGATTTTATGGTGGTATCCTACTGCAGTAGGCAGTCTCTACGGTCAGCCTTGTAGAGGTGGCATAGTAGACCGGTTGATCTTGCTTTGGTCCAGTTCAGGTGGGGGTGTAGAGCCTTGATTGGATGTCATCGGGTAGCCAGAGTCACCATATGGTAAACCGATGGATCAATGTCAAGGGCATGAGTACCTTGATGACTCTGAACCTAGTCGCGGCCACAGTGAAGGTTTGGAGAGGTTTCTAGACCATCTCTTGTTGGGTGCGTGCTGTGGGTTGAGGATGCTTTTGAGTTGTTGTTTTCTTGGTTTGGAGATTGAGATTTATAGTATTGTGTTTCTTCGTAGTATCATCTCAAATTGGTGGTGAAAGGGCGAAGCCCAGCTGTCGCCCTTCGGAGGGTAGTCTTCCATCAATTCGATTTGGCACTAGTATTATAATTACTTGTTTTGAAACTCTTGTTGATTAGCTTGCTATGCCTGTATTTTGGAACTATTTTGGTTTATATGTTTTATGATTAAAGATTAGTTCATTTTTAGCTTGTTTTCATATTTTGGAACCCTATGATCAGTATATTTTTTTTTGGTTTTGAAGTGGTAAAACCCTACTTGAGGTAGATTTCCTACTTGACTTTATCTTTTTATATTATTGTATTAAAGTTTGCGACACTACGTATTCAAGCTCTAAGCTAGCTATCTTATTAGTAAAATATCATTTTGAAGATTTATATTTATTGTATTTTGGTGCTTTACTATTAGAGTTGTGCTAATCTCCCCTCACTGAGTAATTGTGGTTACTCAGTCCCTCTTTCTTCTTCCCAGTTTTGTTGCAGGTAGTAGGTGGGGCGGTACGGTTGCGTGCTGAGCATTAGTTGCCTTCTTACCTTCCTTGTATCTCATTCCATTCGTGTATGTTATTTTGAATCATGCACACGTTACTTGAGTCTTGGATCCACTAGTATGTTAAGAACTCTATTGCATGGTGTTGTATTTAAACCACTTTTAAACTTTGGTGCATCAGCTTTTGCTATTATTGTTAGTATTGCCTCCCTGTGTGCTTGTGAACTCCCTATTCTATTCTTATCATTGGTGTTGTTGTTGTTGTTATTACTTCTGCTGGGCGTCGTTATTCTTGAAACTCTGCATTTGTGTTGAGAATTGGTTGATTCCAGGTTTTTTTTATCAGCCTTACGCTGTCTCGAGGGTTGAGTGGCGGAGTATCCCTCCACGGGATTGTCGCGGTGGTTGTCATGTCCTGTAGACATCTAAGTAGATTTTTTCTTATTGTTTTGTAGTTTCAACCCTTTACTCTACTTTGTAGCTTAAATAACACACAAAGAGGAAGTAAGAGTAGTTTCTCGGGCACTGGGAATACGACCCACTCATGATTGCGCTAGGGGTATTACTTGACGAACTGTGCTCTTACGGGATCGACTCAACCAAAAAGGATGACCTAATCTACAGTGCCATATGAGTGATGACTTAGAGTCAGAAACAAAAACTACCAAACCATAAGAAATATCATCACACACCAATATATACACATCATCACCATGTTTACACCCCAAATGAATCCTCTTCCCCATCGGCAATTCCTGAAAAATACAGTGAAAATTGAAAAAGGTCACACTACAATTCAAATGCTTGGTGATCGCCGGATAGCAAGTTAACAAGAAATTTAGGTACAAAAGGAGCATCATTTAGTCTAAGCTGAGAAGAAGCCTGCACAACTCCCTCTCCAGACACTAAGCATGATCGTCCATCATCAATTACCACAGAATGAAAAGTAGACAGAGAAAGATTTTGGAAAAAAAAGGTTTTGTACTTGTCATGTTAGAGGAGACCCCCAAGTCAATAATCCATAACCACCATGAGATGAGCCTTTACCACCACGCCCACAAGAAGCTAGGAAGGTAATTGATCAGAGAACACAACGGGCGATGGAGATGGGGATTTAGAAGACAAGCAAAGCACATGAGCATAAACAGTAGCAAGATCAGGCATTCTCTCAGAACTCAGAATAGAACTTGGTCTGGCACCATAAGAGGAAGCCCAGAAAGATATCCGATGACTACAACCTTTTTCTAGTAATGACGAATGGTGGCCAGATAAAGAACTAATGGATGGTAAATATCTAGCTCATCTAACAGGCTGCGGATATGAGTGAAAAACTGAGGGGCGGTATGATTGCCTTGACGGGCTGTAAATAGTTGCTCATACAACTAAAAAATGTGGGAAATATTAGTTTTTTCCCATTTGTCAATATGCACATCTCTTAAATTGCCTTTGCAGTAGTCAATACGCCGTACTTCAGGCAATATCTAGCACCATACTACTGGTCAATGATGAGCAAACTACAGCATCTCAGCAAGCCAATCAGCATACTTGGCATCCTTAGAGTCCAGATGATCTGCCGTGAGGTATGACAATTTCTTATGAGCCATAAGGAACTGCTCAAAACTCTGTGCCCAAAAATCATAGTTTCTCCCATTTAACTTTTGCGAGGTAAAATTGAGATTCTTAACTAAAGAATCATGAGACAAAGACATGACAACAAAGAGACAAATCTTTAAGCAACGAAACAAGGGAATCACTAGTGAGACCTGATGAACATCACCAGGTGCCCATAGACCAATGAGAACGGTGAGAGATGAGTAGCAGCTGGCGGTAGAGGTGGCGGTGGCAGGTGGAAGGCTAAGGTTTGGAGTGGCGATGGCGGTGGCTAGGGTTTAACCCAGGGCTTTGGTACCATGTGAAGATAGGAAAAATAGTTTGTATATTTTATTAGTAAAAGAGTACAAGGGTATATATAGAAAAATATTAGGGTTTTGTGGTATGGGCCTAATATGGCCCATTAACCAAATATAAGTATAACATAACTCTAACAAATCAAAATAATATACAAACAAGGTCATGCCCAGTCCAGCCCATTCTAGAATACTGTCAACAGTATAGATATACATTGTACTAGGATATGCCAACCAGCAAAATGAGGATACATAAATGTGGTTAGGAATCAAGGTATATGTGAAAGGGTTACCATTTGGACTGAGAATTATAGAGCCCATATGACACGTCCGATTTGAGTATGTGTACCGCAAGTGCACGAGTGTTGAAGTTATAAAATACCCAGTGAGTAGGGTAGTCGAATCCACAAGGAACGAAAGTACTAGTAGTAACTACTTCTTTGTTATCTAATCAAAATCAAGAATATGGTGGAATTAACTCAATTGCAATAATAAGAAGTCACAAGCAAGCAAAGGGAAAATTAGGGAGATCTCGATCAATAAAGATAAGGTACCCGGGCAATGCTCCCCCTAGGATCTAACATGAAGCACAAGATTTAGTAAATGTTTCTAAACCGAGTTAAATTAGTCGAGGTAATCCAAGAATATTCGATCTGACAGGGCGCGAAAGTATAAGGGTTGTCACAGTAATAAAGTACCCCGGTGAGAGGGTAGTCAAATCCACAGGGAGTAGGGATCGTAGGCACAAGAAGTTGCTATTTAGCTAATGCGAAGTACGGAAAGTGAGAACAAGATCAATGTGCGTATGTAAGAAAATAAAGAGAAATATGGAAGATAAGAGGGTGCAAGCAAAGAGTAAGAGAGAAGAACAATCAATATGTAAAGTAGTGTACCCGAACAAGCTACCCCTAGGATTAATGTTCTAGTGCAGGATGAAGTATTATGCTTTCCTATTGATGTTTAATGAGTCGTGGACATCCTTAAACACACGGTCCCAAACTTAAGGTCAACCGTGACTAAGTCCAACATTATGCCCCGGTATTAGGTTTCACTACGACCCTTAACTCTTGTTGACCTGTCAACTAAGTCCCAGGGGAGTCCATCTTCCTAAACCTCACACTATATGGAATTGCATTATGTTTTAGGGATTCCAAGTGATAGACCCTATTCCTAAGTATAGCTCTGACCCTTTGGTCCAGGAGAAAGAACCCTAGTCTTAGTTAAGCCCCAACACTAGGATTCACTACAATCCTTCGCTCTGTTGCTTGCCCAACTAAGCCCAAGGGGAGTTCATCTCCTAGCACTTCACTCTACTTCGACCGCTAAAAACTCTTGGAACACGGAGGTAGGAAAAATCACACTGGAGGGGAAAGGGGACATTTTGCTACCTCACGACTCACCCTCTCGAACCTCTCCAATCTCAAGTAGTCTAATCCTATAGGAGTTGTCACACCTCCAAAGGATAACCTAGACGACTCTCAACCCTAGTGTCACGGTTAAGGGAAAATCAATACAATAAGTAATCAAGATTGGAACTCAATTAAAAGCATCAAATTAAAAAAGCATAATAAAATTCATAGAAACAATGTCATCCTAGGGTTTACAAGTCTAAATACCCACAAGGAGTTTAGCTCTCCATGGAGCTATACAAATCCATCAATGTGTATGAATAAACAAGAAAGATAAACATAGATGAAAACCCCCTTGTGTAGCATGGTTGTTGTCTTGTGCGGCCGCTTCGTCTCTTCACCAAGCCCTTTGTCAAGCCTAGGGCACAACACGCCGGATCGGTGCCGACGAAAGCTTCCCCAATAGCTATCTTCCAATGGGCTTCGATGTTGATGCCGATGATGCACTCCAATCCTCCACAAAGTCCTCTCCAAACCCTAGCCGTGACCCTCCAGATGATAGGCAAAAAGATCCTCAAAAAGTCCGCAAAAAGGCCTTTAAATAGTCTGAGTCGTGGCTTGAAAATTGGATGAAATCGGGCATCCAAACGGCCGTGTGGATTTTAGGGATTTGGTTTTCTGGCGCGCTGTGAACAGTAAACTGCTGTAATGCTCGCACATCAAATGTTACCGATTTCATCGTTCTTCATCGAGGCCGTTGAATTGGGCACATAATCAACGGTACATCATGTCGATTACTTCCTTTCTCCTTACTGGCGAAGTTCTCCTATGCTACACAGGTTAGACTTTTGTGAATGTGGCTACCTTTGAGCCCCTCCAAAGGAGGTTAGCACACATCCACAAGTCTAGACTCATGCCTTGTTCCTTGCTTGGTCCGAAAACTCCCCAACAATGGTGAACATGACCTAATTTTGCTCTTTCTTCTCCAAATTGGCTCCACAAACCTACAATGCACAAAAGCACACAAATGCACACTAATTAATGATAAAATCTAAGAAAAGTAATGCTCAAAGTGGGTTAGCACAATTCTAAAAGAATATCCGAGCAAAACCATAATTTTCCAATAAACAAAGTTTAAGCAATAACTTAAATAGACTGGAAGTCCTTCAACAAACAATACTGCAAACTTGCGAGATAATAACCATTGGCACACAAAAAACACAAATGTAAGCTTACACAAATGCACTCAAGGCGACAAAGCTTTTCAATAAGTAGAACCAATATGAGTGTATAAATCTCATAGAGCACATAAAACATCAATTTCAACAAACATGGATTCTAACTTTCACAAATAACAACTTGGCAAAACATAAGTTTTATAATATCTCAAAGAACTGATCAATGGCCTACTCTCCAACTTAGCCTCTTTTGCGACTAAGACGAGAGCCGTCAAGGTACTCATAACCTTGATGTTCACCCACCGGTTCCGTATGGTGACTACGGCTTCCCGGTGTATCATCCAAATCAAGACTCTACGCATCACCTGATAGGGACAAGAAACTAGGTTCTTTATGCCATCTCCAAAGGCTAACCCATTGGGACCCTTATTGCAGCAAGCGGGTTAGAACCCCATCACCATCAACCACTCTTAGGTGCAACCAAATAAAATCACATAAAAAATAAGAGGTCCATAACCAGGATAATATGAACATAAATACAAGGAATGAAATCCCTATCCATAATTTCCACAAGTCAATTCACCTGGTCCTTGACCAAAACAATACTCATAAATAAAAATAAGTACACTTCCAGGTAAAGCGATGTCGCAAGTATAACATACTCATAAAAATCACTTTAAACACAACATACAAAAATAATCATCAATCTTTACAAGTAAAGCTCAAGAATTTCTCATGTAAACTGATGGTAAAGAAAACATAATGTAATTCCCACATTCGGGACATTCATAAGCATCGCAAACCATTTCTCCAACATAGGAAGCAACAACATTGTAGGAAACAATAAGCATACTTCTTGAGATACCTTACGCATATCTTTGAAAACACAACAAAAATTCCACAATACAAATAAGATTATTGGCCTGATTGGCACTCAACTCCTAAGCAACTGATTCCCAAAGATATAATTTACAAAATAACCACCTTAATGAATATAAATATACAATTAAGTCAATACATTTACTTTTGCATGCTAAGAAATTATTCCAGGCTTTTCATGTAAAACATTGTCTTTAAGATTATGATAGCCATCAAATTTCTCTGACAATTACCTTAGTCAACTTCCTTTACATCGTTCTTCAATTATAATTAACAAAAACCCCAAATGAAAATCACACAAGCTTAGTGAATACATCATCGAGATTTACTATGATTTTTCATCTAAGACAGCAAATTACAGATCAAGTTTATGATCTCCACCTACACAATATTCTTCAACCTTCCATCAATAACTAATATTATAACTAGCTCATGAATTTCACTCAACTTTATATATATTTGCCATCATACAGCTCTTATATTAATTATCTTCCCAAGCTACACTCATTCTTCATGCACTTTACTCATAATATCATACCTCAAAACAGTATCAATTCTACCAAGCATGGATAATTAGGTTTGTCATAATTCACATATAGTATTTAACTAAATTTACTACCAGCCATTAGAAAGACTACCCAAGAGCATACTTATACTCATTATTCCTCCTCCTTAATATCATGATTCACAACTATACTCTAGTCTAATAAGTTGGCAATATAATTCCTCAAACATATACGTTCACTCTCCTTTAAACTCAATAAAAGTTATCAATTCTACCATAACAAGTGAAATTAGATCATTCCATAATTTGTTCATGGTGTTACACTAGTGTTACTATCCATCCCATAAGAAAACTACCCAATATCATACATATACTTATTATTCTTCCCTAATAATAATATCATGAAGCAAAATTATATATCTGTTTACTAAGTTGGCAATATATTTCAACAAGACTTGCATAATCAATCTACTTTATATCCAACAATTTCATCAGGATCAATATGATATTCAACAATCCCTATTCAATTAATAGATATTTATCTATATCCCAATATGTTTAGGCTTGACCATTATGTCGCAAGGCTATAGCAAGTTATTCCTAATGAATTCAATATAAAAACTTAACGTCAATCTCATCATAACCATAATGTATAGAGGCCAAATCAACACTACTTTAAACTAATCAAAACATCATTTTAATACAATGAAACCAAGCAATAGTTTTAAATGAACAAAATTAAACATTTGAATATTCAAATAGAATTATGCAATCAACTTAACCCACTCACAACTTAGGTGAGAAAAGGCCTCAGTGGTGACACTCCTCCGTTGGCTCCTTCCCTTGGGATGAATCTTCACCACTTAATCAACCAAACCAACACACACAACCAGAAGAAGAAATTAAACAAAGAATATACAAAAATAAAATCCTAGGTTATCAAGCAACACAACCCTAAAAGGACCTTGGGGTGGCTCAAAAAATGGGTTTCAAGGTTCCCAAAGAGTTTCTAGGGGTGGTTGGTGACTCACCAATTTGCGTGCGTGTACCACAAGTGTACGAGTGTCGAAGTAATAAAATACCCGTTGAGTGGGGTAGTCGAATCCGTAGGAACGGAAGTATTAGTAGTAACTAGTTCTCAGTTATCTAGTCGGAATCAAGAATATGGTGAAATGAACTTAACCGCAAGAATATAGAAGTCTCAAGCAAGCAAAGGAAAAATAAGAGAGATCTCAATCAACAAAGATGAGGTACCTGGACAATGCTTCCCCTAGGATCTAACATGAAGTGCAAGACTTACTAGTGCTTCTAACCCAAGTTAAATGAGTTGAGGAAATCCAAGAACAATTGGTCCTTGCCTCCAGACAGCTGATACTAGTTCCCTAAGAAGTCTTGGTGAAGAAATCACTCAATCTCAACACCTCACACCACATATGACCGCAATAAACTCTAGAGATTCTTAAGAGTACACCAAATTCCAAAAGATAGACCTAACCCTACTTCTAGGTGAAAGATCCCTAACCCCCTACAAGGTCCCAGTGGAGAAATCTCTCAATCTCATACCTCACACCAAATATGGTTGCATAAAGTCTAAGGAATACGGAGATAGGATGCACAAGTTGAAAGGGAAAGGGGACTCCACTATCTCATGACTCACCCTCTTAACCCTCTCCAATCTTAATGTTCTAACCCTAATGAAGACCTCTCTCTCACCAAGGTAAATAAATCATGCAAACCAATCAACTACAAAGAGTAATATGGCAAACAAGCAATAATAAAACAAGATTGAAACTCAATTAAATAAATATTTAATAGACAACACAAAGTAAATCAATACATGCATAAAGATCTTAGGGTTCTGATAAGTGCTCATGTATAAGTAATACGAAGTATACTTTTCTTACATTGAGTATCACTTTTATCAGATTTTATCGCTCATTTCGTTTGTATTTGTATTCTTTTGTGCATCTAGGGTTGTAAATACAAGTTTGGAAGAAAGGAAGCAAAAATAGATCATGGACGCAATTGTTGAGGAGACTCTTGGACTAAGCAAGGATCAAGGCATAAGTTGTAGACATGTGAGTGTGTACCAACCTCCAAAGTGCTCAAGTGAATATATAAATTGGAGGGCACAAAGGCAGTCACACTCATAGAGTTTGATTTATGTAACATTAAAGAGCTTCATCAATGTGTTTGAAAGCAAGAGGTGACGTGATCTACCTCATGGTTGTGTGCCCAACTTGGTGGTCTCGATAAAGAAATGAAGTCGGGAGCATTTTGGCAGGAGTACTGTAATAATTTACTGCAGCAAGATCATTGTAGCGTTTACTATTCACAGAGCACAGGAAATCGATTCCTGGAAATCCGCAAGGGCGTGTGGAAATTCCACATGGCCATATGGATGTCCGATTTCAGCCCTATAAATACAGCGATTTGAGATTTATTTGAGAATCTTTTTTCTATCTTTCGCCTATCTTTTGGGGAGAGCGCGGCTAGTTTTTGGAGAGGTTTTGCAAGGCTTTAGGAGTGGTTCTACGACATCGACATCCACATCCTTCAAAGGAGTGTTATTGGGGGAGCTTTCGATGATATCGATTCTGCGAGGTGTGCCCTAGGCTTGACGGAGGAGTCCTTGGAGAAGACGAGGCGGCTCTTGAAGACAAGGGGGTTATCGTTTTGGATTGCATACACTTAGATTTGATTTCATTGTTGATTTTGTATTGCTCTATGGAGAGCTAAACCCCTAGTGGGTGCTTGGACTTGTAAAGCCTAGGATGATTTTGTTTCATTGACTTTTATTATACTTCTTTAATTGATGATTTAATTGAGTTTCAATCTTGAATGCTTATTGTGTTGATTTTCCCTAAGAGTAACACTAGGGTTGAGAATCCATCTAGGTAATCCATTAAAGGTGTGACAACTTCATTAGGATTAGACTAAGTGAGATTGAAGAGGGTTGAGAGGGTGAGTCGAGAGGTAGCGGAACTTCCCTTTCCCTTCCAACATGATTTATCCTACCTCCACGTTCCAAGAGTTCTTTGCAGACGCAATAGAGTGAAATGCTAAGAAATGAACTCCACTGGGGCTTAGTTGCATGATCAACAGAGTGAAGTGTTGAAGTAAATCTTAGTGTTGGGGCTTAATTGTGACTAGGGATCTTTCGTCTGGACCAAAGGGTTAGATCTATATTAGAGAATAGGGTTTATCACTTGGAGTCCCTAGAACCCCAACCAATCCCACACAGTGTAAGGTGTTGAGAGTATTCCTTTCCGGCGGGGTATAGTGTAGAGGGCTAGTTACAGTTGACCTTAGGTTTGGGACCGTGTATCTTTGGATTTCTATGACTCATTAAATGTCAATTAGGAGGTATAATATTAGTCTTGCATTTAAAACAATAGTGCCAGGGTGAGCATTGTCCGGGTACCCCATCTTACTCTTGATTACTCTCTCCAGTTACTCTTGTTTGCGTTCTTTCCTCTCTTTTGCTTCTCTTTACATTAATATCTCTAGTTCACTCACAATTGGTTTTTATTTAGCTAAATAGTAATATCTCTTATTTCTAAGCATCTATTCTCTATGGATTCGACTACTCACTCACCGGGGTATTTAATTACTTCGACGACCAGTGCACTTGCGGAACACTCACGCAAGGGATGTGTCAGGTTCACATGCCCAAATACCTACTATGGTTCAGCCCTCCATGGGGCACATTACAAAGCAAAGAAAAATGCAATGAAAATTAATGAATACCATAGAATAAAACCCCCTTGAATTCATGATGATGGCCTTGATGGATCACTCAACATCTTGAAGGATCCCTCTCTGAAGCTAGGTTGGCGAAGGCTCTCTTGATGCTATAATGGAGAAAATATTTATCAAAATTGGTGAAGAATGCCCCCCCTTCCCCCCAAATTAGCCAAAGGCATCCTCTTCAAACTCTAGCTGCTTTGCACTTCAATCGCTAGTAAAAAGTCCCTAAAGAATAAGGCAAAAAGGCTATTTATAGTTGTAAACTACATCTGTCACGTGCCTCCATGCGACCATGTGGGATTTCATGCACCCACGTGAGCTGCAGGAGTTCCCATATGATCGAGTAAAATTTTCACACTGTTGTGTGAACAGTGTTTTTGCTACAATACGGCTACAATGCTTTACTGCAGTACTTTTCTACAGTCTCTTCATAAACACGACTCACACACTTTTCTCTTGAGGCCATATGGTTGGGCACAAGTCCACGTGGTAGGTTATGAGGCTTTTCATCATTGAATCATCATTTGGAAGCTCTTGCATTCTTCACATAAATAGGGACATAGGAGTGTGACTGCCTTTGTGCCCTTCCAACTCACAAATTGGCTTGAAATTCTCTTGGAAGTTGGCACACACCCCCATGTACATGAGCTTCTCTGTGTCTTGATCCTTATGTTGTAAAAAATCTCTCAAAATGTGTCTTCATAACCTATATTTGCTTTCTTTTCTTCCTTCAAGGCATTCACAACCTAATTGCACAAAAGAACACTAAATACACTTTATGAGCCATAAACTATGGTAAAAATGATGTTCAATGTATGTAGAACATATAAAAAAAATATGTATGCTAAAGCACTTATCAATTGGCTTCAATCCAAATAAGAAAACAAGAGCACAAGAGAGTCTCATTGGAGCTACAATACTCAAGAACCCTAACAAGCAAATGTTCATGGATCCAACAATCCATGGAAACTAAATCAATGCAAAAAAAAAACTCTCAAGTTCTCAAAGCTATGCTCCACAAGAAGAACATGAATCAAGCCAATAAGTCAACCATTAGATCATTCATCCATCAACAACAAGGAAAAGTAAGGAAATAGGGCCTTATCTTAAGGTTTCAAAGATAAGATGGATGAATCTTGGCTCCTAGGTTGGAAGAACAAGGATAGAACTCCTCTTTTAGCTCCAAGAAAACACCAAGGAAATGAGGGAAAGAAGAGGAAAGAAAGGGAAAAAGGTTAGGGTCTCACAAAGACTCAAAAAGTTTTTAAAATGAGGCTTGAAAAGCAAAGCACGGACATGCTTCACAAAAAGCATTAGCATGCTTAGGAAAAAGTACTCGCATGCTTTACCCGTGCACTACTACATTATTTTTGCTATAGTACATCACTACAGTAAAGAGCACACCTGGATTTCGCCAGGAAAGCAAAACCGTGCTTCACCTCATGAAAATCTCTAGAATTTTAGAAAACACTTACCACGGGTAGGCTTCAGGCTGTGCTTATTACAAGTTGGCCAATTTTGCTCTTAAATCATGCCAAACACTCTCCAGTAAAATGCATGGGCATAAACACTACCTAAACAAGGGTGTGCTTATGTTTTTAGACTAAAAAAATCAAAACGACCAATATACACTTGCAAACTCTCCCAGCTAAACCAAACACTTCCAAAAACATTCAAAAAAGATGACAAGGTAAAGGAAAGGGTCGCTAATACAGCAATATATGCATTTGTGTATATGTATATATAGAGAGGTGTATATATGTACATGTGTATGTATATATTTTTGCATAAGTTTATGTATGTATGTGTATATGCATGTGTATTTGTAAGTGTATATGTATATATTTGTGTATAAGTATATGTATGTGTGTGTGTGTAAATATGCATATATATATATATATATATATATTCACACACATCACCTAAGCATTTTCAACTCCCAGGATTTTGACTTACGCCTAATTTGGGCATAAGTCTAAATACATTCTTGGGAGTAATTGATTTTACTTTTTTTTTAAAGGTGGATAAACCACATTCATTGAGAAAGCACAAAAGCAAAACCCTGCCTACAAAATGCAGGAACAAAACCACCCCGTCCACAAAATGCGAGAATAAAACCACCCCACCCAACAATCCACTAGCTGCGGAACCAATTGCCACTACAAAGCCAACACAAAAAGAAAAACAATTGGCCTTCTCAAGCACAAAAACAAAAAAGACTAGCCCGTGGTTATGGTTTACTCCTCCTCACTCATGGGCACAAAATTAACCTCCTCAGGGCAAGGTCCAAGGAACTCTAAACTATGCCTGATAATCGCAATGGAATCATGCAACTTCTCCCTTATACCATCAGAGGTTGCGAAAAACCAAGATAGCAACAAATGATCAATCTTCATAATGATAGCATGTATAGAAAAATAATTTGCATTAAAATTACAATCATTTTTAGCAAGCCAAATGTTTGACACTCAGTAAGGGAAGCTTTAGATAGCAGGTGAGCAAAGTCCTAAATAATACCGTCTGGCATAGACAAATCCCTAAATACCTTATGCCACAAGTTAGAAGGTGCCCACCCAGTGAACCAGCTATCCTTCTAGAAAAGGATTTATAACCAAAATCGACATCCTACAAGATACAACACCTAAAGGCTAGCAGACAACTATATACCCCTTTCCAAGAGAAGGAAATTCTCCCTTGCTGACACTAGAATAACTTCCAATTATTTCCTTTGTAATTGAATCAAATCATATTCGCACCACACCAGTTTGGGTCAGTGGTAAACTTCCCCCACCATTTTCCCAATAATGCACTATTGAATACCATGATATCTAAGATGTCCCACCCACCTTGATCTTACACTCTACAAATATTCTTCTAGTAGACTAACTTACAACTTGGTTTGTCAATATCCAAATCCGACTATAGGAAATCTCTTCTAATGTGATTGATGTCTTTGATAATCTAGTTTGGAAGTCTAAAGATCAACATCCAATAAGTTAGAAGAGTAGGAAGCACCGAATTGGCCAACATGAAGCGACCACCTATCGAAAGGTGTTTAGATTTCTAAGAAAATAGCTGCCTTCTAAGTTTGGTCACTAAATCCTCCCAGTCTTGTCACATGGGCTTCCTACCTGCAATAGGGATCCCCAGATAAGTAATTGGCAGTAGGCCAATTGAGCAGTTCAATGTGGCAGCTTCCTCAGCACCTAGCAGAACACCCATGCTTGTTGAGAAGAGGCAAGTTTTGGTGAAGTTGGTTTCCAACCCTGGCAATCCTTCGAAGACACAAAGGATCAACTTAATAATCCTTAAATCTTCAAGCCTTCCCATAGTCACCACCAACAGATCATCCGTATAATGTAAATTACATATGCTACCAAACTCCCCTAAAGGTACCCCAAGCAAGAAAAGAGAGTTCATAGGATGGGAGAACATTTCACTCAACCTGTTTGTTACCAAAACAAATAACAACAGTGATAGGGGGTCTCCTTGTCTTAATAACCTATGATATTAAAAACATACCCATTTGCACCCCATTAATTAGAATGTTCACTTTTGATGAAATAAGAAGAGACTAAATCCATCCCCGCCACTTATCCCTGAAATCACGTGCCTTCAATATGTCCAATAGGAACTCCCAGTCCACTTTTAGAATATACCCGGTAGTCTACATTTATGGAGGCTGAAAATCAATTCTTCAGCAGTGGCAATATTGTCTAGGATGCATCTCCCCTTCAACAAAGTAGATTAGGCATTACCCACTAGCCCATTAATGACTTTAATCAGCTGAGATGCCAACATCTTGGAAATAATTTTAAGAGACGAGTTGATCAAACTAATAGGCCGGTAATCCCCTAGTGACGCTGAGGCCTCCATCTTGGGAATAAGAACAATAGTGACCCAGTTAATACTCTCTAAGGTCATACAACCAAAGTAAAAATCATCATAGGGCTCAAGCAAGTCAAACTAAATCGTGTCCCAAAATGGCTTAAATAATTGGATTGGGAAGCCATATGGACCAGGTCCTTTATTCCACCTAAATCAAACACAACTTCCTTAATTTCCTCTAAAGTGAAATGCCGCTCCAACATCTTAAGGTTCACTTGGGGTTTGTTAGTAAACAATTTTGCCCAGTCCACCTTGAAACAAAAAATCACGCTTCTAACCAAATTGTTGTTGCAAAGGTAAAGCCAAGATTTTCCCAATTTCCTTAGGCTCCATAATGGCATTGTCTACATATTTGATATTAGGAATGAAGTTTTGATTTTTACGCCCATTGGCAACTACATGGAAGAACTTCATATTTTTGCCACCTTCCTTAAGCAATTGCAACTTTGATCTTTATCGCCAGTAGATCTCTTCCTTTTTGCAAATATCTTCTAAACTTTCCAGAAGAGCCTGCTCATTACTACACTTCACTGCATCCAACAGTCGAGATTCCTTTACAATATCTAGCACATCCAAATCCTGTATCAGAGATAGCTTCCAAAGCTTAATAGAGCCAAAACTCAATTTAGCCCACCTCAGAAGATGATCCCTAAGCCAAGAAGTATTCTTAGCCAAGATGAAGCCCCCACAACTGACGAGGGAGATTTTCGTCCACTGGTGCTTCACTAACTCATGAAAACCTTCCACCGTAGTTTAAGTGAGTTCAAACTTGTAAGGTCAAGGCAAGAAACAGTGCCCACCTACTTCCAGTCAAATTGGCACATGGTCTGAACCTAACCTTGGTAGACAGTTTTGGATAAGCTTAGGAAAGTTGGCAACCCAATTATTGTTGATTAAGAATCTGTCTAGATTAATCCATACCGGGTTTGCCTTCCCATTTGTTCAAGTAATTCTTCTACCAATCATAAAAGACTCATAAAGACCTAAGTCTTGCATAAGAGCATTAGAGTTACGAATATCTTCTAGATTAGGGATACCTGACGTTTTGTCTTCGGGTGAAAAAATTGCATTGAAGTTGCCACACACCATAAAAGGGGATTCAGGCATCCCCCTGTAAGAACACAGCTCATCCAAGAAGGAGTTCTTAAGAGGCCTTGCATTTTAACAGTAAACTGAAGTACATCTCCAACTAATGCTATCCCTTTTAGAACAAAAATCAACTGATAAGCTAAAAGAACCTGCAAAAGCAAGGCTCCTTGAGAGAATAGAACTATTCCACATGATGAGAATACCACCTGCTGTGCCTTTGGTAGGAAGAAATACAAATTGATCAAGGAGACTACCCCCCGTCTCCCTCCTGATGGCCAGATTGATGTCATCAAGTTTATACACTTGCAAAAAGCAAATATCAGCATAATAAATAGTTAGGAAGTCCTTAACTAAGAAACACTTACCCGGTCTACCTAGAACCCTAACATTCCAGGAGAAAATATTCATAAGGAAACTCACTAGGCCTCGCACACCACCTAAGAGGTCTCTGCCTGTCCCCTGGAAGGGACTACACATGATTTAGAGTTTTCTAACAAGCGAATGTGATCAATGCAAGCATTCAAATGCACAAAAAAAATCAGAAAAAGCAGTGCTGTATGCATTATAGTAACTAGTAATTTGAGCATTCTTCAAAATCTGAAATAAGAAGAGGTTTGGG
Organism: Dioscorea alata; assembly: GCA_020875875.1. Taxonomy (NCBI): domain Eukaryota; kingdom Viridiplantae; phylum Streptophyta; class Magnoliopsida; order Dioscoreales; family Dioscoreaceae; genus Dioscorea; species Dioscorea alata. Next base: position 18,855,349 of record CM037023.1, read on the forward strand.
GGGTATAACTTCCACATTATGGCCACGAGACACCTTTTTGGTCAATTTCAAGGGATCTTCCAAGAACCCAGCATTCTCGTTCCACTTGGAGGATGGTCTCATTTATCGCTCACTCCTCATAGCCCAGCCCAACTAATTAGCAAGTTGTGTGGGATTATCAATCTGCAACCCGACATTAATTCCCTGAGAGAATGCTCAAACTCTGTTATCAAATCATCTATGGTATACTCATCCTATTGAGACTCTTTGTCCGAGACTTGGGAATCAGTCCTCTTAAGCATCATATCAAGCATTTCCTTGCTCTTTGGGCTAACCAGAATGGAGCTAAGACTATCCGGAACCAAGGCCCAAAAGGTCATAAAAAATTTCCAACTAAATTCGGAAGAGGGCACAACTTTTGGCTTTATTGAGTCATCCCAATAGCCCACACCTGAAATAACAAGGCCCATCCCATGTTGTGGTTTTGGCAGATTGTCCATCAACTGGGCTGATCTCAATCTACGCGACAACCCCATGTCAAGAGACATATTACTTAGCCCTGTAGGAGGCCCAGAAGTTAGCTCATAATCATCACTAACCTTCTTAGCCAAAATGGAATCGGCATGGCCATGGGTTAGCCCACATCGCATAGCAACACAAGATTTCCCCCAAGAGCCAAAAAAGAGCTTTTAATACTCGCTGGACCCGCACATTCGTTTGGCCCAACATCTAACATAACTAGATCAATGGGCTACTCCAGATCCACTCGTGCAACCCCCATCTGCTGACATGTATCTCGCACACTTGATGAAGATGAGGTTTTAACCTCGGCTGTTGATCGCCTACCACCTGTAGCCAACAATGAGTCAACCTCGGGATTTGGGTGAGCCATACATCATTTGACACAATGACACATCAATGAGATCAAACACCCATCATGATCAGCCTACATACCAGTCCGTCCCCTCCTCTAGTCCAGCAGTCCATCGCTGATCCTCATTTTGTCAATCGGGCCTTTGTTACAGCAGTCAGAAGGACAATAGCTTTTCGCCGGATTAGGAGTGCAGCTCCACCACTATCAGGAAGCCTCCTGAGAGGTCCTCAAGCCCACTAGTATGGGCTGGGAGTTCATCACCACGAGCTCCACCGTATTAAAAAAATCCACTACAACCATCTTTATTTCTAGCTTCTTAAGCTCTTCATCTACTCCTACCGTGGCTCCAATCCTAGGTGTACAGCCTCCGCTGGAGGCTATGAAGGTTCTCAACCGTTCCTCCTTATCAAGCTTGAGCTAAGCTTGACCAGCCCAATTTGATGCACCCCCAGAAAAATTTGCTTACCTTTCTCCTTCGCCATGATTTCATGGGTGACACTTCTCTCCACCACTGGACTAACCTCTAGCCCTACTCCCAAAGCTAGTAAGACGTATCAACCCAGCCCAATGTGAAACCTAGGAAACTCACCTCAGTCTTTTATAAGAAGGATTTTGTAATTTCGCATCCCGAAGCTAAATTCCATCTCCATAGGTAATGACAACCGGGGACAGTAGCAAACCAAGGCATAGACTAACTTCTTGTGCGGCTTTGTTGCATGGGATAGTGTCTCCAGGTAGCCAACTGACTTCAAACATCTGTGATGATGCTCCAACACCAGCCATGAAGAGGAGGTTCCAAATAAGGATCCATTGGCCCGTTCCCATCGCCTTTCCATCTACACCGAGCTTCATCATCCAGGGTGCAAGTTTTAGCGAACACACTCCCTCCTTGGTCAAGAGTTTCACCAAGCTCTACTTACTGACCTCATTCACTTCCTGTCAACTTGCTAGAGAAACTAGAGAAACCAAGAAGATGTTGTCATTTACAGACAACTGAGGTCCGACGAGGGGGTATTGATGGTGGCTAGAAAGGTCTCTTCCAAGCAATTATCGAAGATAAAGCCAGAACTCACAATGAGCACAACCACATTCGCCAATTCCTCCATTAATGTAATGATCTTAAGAGACAACGCTAACGACAGAGCCAAGCTACTGACCATCTGAGAATGCGGCACCAAAAGAGCCTGGCCCAAACCTGTAATAACCTCAGATTCCACTACATGGGCCACCGGGGTCTCCGATGAGTTCATTCTTTTTGATCTAACGTGCAATTTCCTCTGATGTTGACAATGGTGAAGGTCCACATCGCAACGAGCCACCACATGACCCTCGCACGAATAGCGCAGGCATACAACTTGGTGGTAACATTTTGCTGTCTTGTATGTAGTTCTAAAACAACGTCTAAACGACTGTTCACGAGGGAATTGTCATTGCCTTCACTCAGGTTATGCCCTTTCGCCTGCTACTTCCTACCTGCATCAACTCCTGCTGAAGCTGCTTCTCCTCACCTTCACTGCCGTGCTCACCGCCTTTGGCACTGCCCTAGAGATCTTCAAGGAGGATCATTTCTAAAGAAATTTTTTTTCTCCCAAAGGTGAAAGATTCAACTCGTCTAATTGATTTTACTTTGGTGTTTTAAAATTCCTCAAACCAAACAAAGGATTTTTTAATGTGGCATTCGAAGTTAAAATGTAAGTTCAAACACCACAAAACAAATACTACCTGTATAGAAACAAATCTTTCTTGTTTTACTATAATATGAAAATATGGTAATATAATTATTATATATTAATGATTGAAATCTATTTTATCATATTGCCCGTGCAATATGATAAAATAGATTTCAATCATATATATATGCCAATTTATAGATGGTTCCCAAAGCAGTCATTAAATTATCATCTAATGATTTTTATTAATATGCATTATGCTTTTTTTTAAAATAATAGAAAAAAAAACATGCACAGGATCTGATAAATGATCCAATAGTCATTATATAAACAACCCTAAATTTGAAATCCAAGATTATCCATAGATAACCAACCCTCCTTTCTTTAGCAATGAACAGTGTTATTGTGCTTATAAATAGTAGCCCAGTGAAAAGTGAAATGCGTAGTATTTTGATCTCAACCGTTCAATAAATTTCAGCACAGTAACTAAACAAATCTCAATCGTTAAACCCTATTTCTACTAGACCTAACTAAGAAAACATAAACCTAAAACTAAACAAACATAATGAACTCTGCTAGCCCATCATTAGTATACACTATAGGTATACATTATAGCAGCCTAATGTTTACTGCATATGCTTAACTACGGATGTTCTATGAACATCAGCAGTTTATGTTACAATTTTGTAGTTGCAATGGAGAAATTGATATTTTCTAATGAAGTCTAAATAAAAAATATTTGCTTAAATGTCTCCCTACAATAACTTTATTTGTTTAGGTTTTTTTCACACTAATTGAAAATTATTGTGTAAAAGATTACATATTGTATTCTTTTTTAATGTATTTTTTTCTTTTCTTTCAACTTTATTTTGGGCAAGGCACAATTTGGTTTTTTAATTAATTGTTTATAAAGAAATTTAAAAACAAATAAAGTATATTTACTAGCACATATTAGATTCAAATTAAATTTACTTAGAAACTGTGGGCTAACCCAATGGTAACTATCCATGGTTGTGATTGGGAGGTCTCGAGTTTGAACCTTTGAGATTACAATTCATATTCAGGGTCCTTTGTGGGAGTTCTGTATGAGAACTACCTCTCGTTCTCCCTTCTAGGGTTACATGGCGGAGGAGGAGGGGTGGCTATTTTCAGGAGATCAGTTAAGCCACAGTAATTAGTGCACCTTTGTACCCGCTTGTTCTTTGCTTTGTCGTTTGTTGACTTCATAAAAAAAAAAATATTTAGATTTTAATTTTGAAATTTTAATTGATTTTATTATCTAAGTTAAATCAAACTGAAATAAAGTCTAATAATTTTGAACTGTAGCTATTTAATTACCAATTTAGTTTGGAGGTTGGCGCAGCCCAATTAAACTTGGCCCATTTAAGTTCTAAGTAAGGTTGACACTCATAAAACTGATCGTAAGCAGGCTTATGCGAGCTCAACAAGCTTTAGATTTAGAGTTTGGATTCAGGGTTTAGTTTATTAAGCTCAAGTTTAGGGTCTAAAGTTCAGGGTTTAACTTATTTGTATCTGTAAGAAAAACTTATTTGTTAATTAATGTGAAAAGAATGGGAAGAAAGATAAGAGTAAATCAATAATTAAAAATTATAATTATAATTATTAAAAATTTAAAAGGACTATTAGGATATTATTAAAAAGAAATGCATGGTTTTTTTATTAGGAAATTTAGCATTTTCCAGCTTTCTAGGATTTTAAACTTATTTTAACATTGCACATTCCTTAGGCCTCACTTGAATTTTTTTTAATCCCTTTGATATCAATACAATTATGTTCTAGATAAAATAGATTATATGCTGATATAATCAGACTTAATCCTAACTTTATTTTTTTCAAAAATAAAAATAAAAATAAAACATGTGCTTTTCATTCTTTCCTCTCAGTGGGAATGCATAGGTCGAGAATGGCCATGATGTTCTTTCTTTTTTCTTTTAAATTCCCCAAGTTTATTTATAAGATTTCATTGTATTCAGAGAAATATAATTAACATAAAATTTTATTTTTCATCTGGCAAATTGGTCTTTAGATAATTTTTTTCCTTGTCATTAATAGCATATTTTTTTCAAATTGGGATTTGATCTACAAATCTCTCCTTCATGTTTGTATTTAATTTACATAAAAAAAAATTAATATCACTCTAATAAATAAGTTTTATTCGATAATTTTTTATAAAAAAACTTGTGTTTCGGAACTTTATAAAGAAGGATTAAAACCATTTTTTGATTTTTTTAAAATATTATTTTTTTAATTATGATCTACATCACCTTGTTAGACTTCTTCAAAATATATATCTACATAAAAAAAAAACAAGTTGATAGGACATAATATGCCACATATTTTAGTATCTCTTTGTTACATGAATTTAAATAAATGGAATGCAAAGTTAAAAAAAAAAATCAAAACAAATTTCCAACAAGTTGCAAAAAACGAAAAATGCTTTTAATTGTACAATAAATAATTAATCATTAAAAATACACTTCTATTCAATTTCCTTTTCATTCAATGAACATCCTTGGTAACGACTGTGTGACTTTTAAAAAAGGTAGAATATCCAGATTAGTCCCTCTATTATAGTGAAAGTGCTCTTTCAGTCCCCCTATTATTTTTTGTCCTTCTGGGATCCCTCTATTTTCCCATTTAGTGTAATGTAAGTCCCTCTTAGGGACCTTTTAGGGACAAATTATATGAGTGAGAGGGACTTGCATTACACTAAATGGGAAAATAGAAGGATCCCCGAAGGACAAAAAATAATAGGGGGACTGAAAGGGCATTTTCACTATAATAGAGGGACTAATCTGGGTATTCTACCTAAAAAAAATTTGGATAAATCACTTATCTATTAAAAAAAAAAGAACAAAAACAAAAAAAACCAACGAGAAAGACTGAAAAAAGTACAAGTAACACTGAAACAAATAACCCTCACCAGAGATGAGGGGAGCAAAGAAAAAACAAAGTAGAGCAAACTAAGAAGTTGGGGAAAAGAAACAACAAGACCGACGAAAGCAACCATCTGGAGACACAAGCCTACTTTAGCTGCAAGGGGAAGGAGATTACTCCTGGTCCATGCTGTGCTTTGAATCGCAGGGATGATCTGTGACTCTTGCGCTCATGTAGTTGAGAGTGTGCTTTATCTCTTACGAGGCTTCAGATAAGGTTTGTTGATATGCATGAGGAACTGCAGAAAACCAAGAAAGAAGAGTGTTAGCATTTTTAAGACTAATAGTAAAATGAGGTAAAGCATTCGAGTAAAAATGCGGTTATTTCACTCCAGCCAAGTATGCCAGATAATGGCTCTAGCACTAAGATTCCACAAAGTCTGAGATCTAGCATATAAGGATGGTAAACAGGAGGTCCATAATCTAGAAATAGAAGGAATTGTCTCATGTAAACCAAAGGTATGAAAGAAGAAGTTCCAAATTTAATCCGTGAATTCACATCCAACAAATAAATGTTCCACATTTATGAAGCTTTGTGGCAAAGGATGGATGTATCGGTGGCGTTTAAGTTGCAACCTTTTTTGAAAAGGTTTGTGAGTGTGAGAATTTTATCTTCCCAAACGAGCCAACAAAAGATCATGATTTTGATTGGGCAATAGACTTTCCAAAATTGAGGCTACAATGGGCATCGGGTCCCTCCATCAATAAGCATCTTGTAGAAGGACTTTACAGAGAAGGTTCCACTTTTTTCTAATGACCAGTTATTTATGTCTTCCTGATCATTAGAGCAATTCTATAAAGAACTCAAGATTGGAAGTAGATCATCTGTTGAAGCTCTGTGAAAGAAACATTCTGGGTGATTAATGCAAAGAGAGAATTGTCTTAGAGTTATCCTAGAATATAGACGGTCATTGAAGAGGGTTGGTTAATTCTCTTTCATCGTTTGCCCATTGTTCCATCTGTCAAACAAAAAAGAAGTACTTGCCCTATTCTTGATAATTTTAGAGAAGTAGAAATGAAAGCAGGATAGAGAATCATGAACTCCTTCCAAGAAGAAAGATTTGTTTCTGGAAATTAGATGAAATAGAACACAAGGAGGATTTCTATTAGAGTAATTGGCATTAATTATTTTGGACCAACAACTATTTGGGCTGGTTGTGATCTTCCACCACCACTTCCTTAGTTCCTTAGTAGGGCTTGATTGAATTCCTTAATGTTGAGAAATCCCCAATGACCCATATTCTGAGGGTGATAGATTCTTTTCCAATCAACCAGTTAACTCCTTTAGAGCTCAAAGCTAGCCCTTTCCAAAGAAATTCCCTTCGAATCTTATCAATCTTATGGATTACCCAGGCTAGAAGCTTGAAAACTGACATCCAGTATATTGGGATTGTAGAAAGAACGAAGTTGATAAGAGTTAGACATCCCCTAAGGATAGGTATACAAGGAGTCAAGATCGGACCATCCTAATAAGTTTTGTCCAATCTTGACTCATTGGTCACCATCCTGAAAGCTTGACTTCTAGGTAAGTAATGGGGAGGCTATCTTTGCTACAATTAAGGATCATAGCAGAGGCAAGATTTGGTTGGTAGCCATAGTTTGTGGAGTAGAGACATCTTTTTGAGAAATTGATGGAAAGACCAGAAGAACTTCAAAGAGATAGAGGATTAATTTGATTATATGAAGGTCTTCTTGTTCTCCAAAAGAGAAAATTATAAGATCATCTACGTATTGTAGATGGCATATGTTTTCTGATTGATCTAATGGAACACCAATCGGGGCTTTTGATCGTAGAGCATGAAGGAACATTGCACTGAGGACACTGCTGCAAGAGCAAAGAAAAGAGGAAAAAGAGGACAAGGAGTCCCATTTATGAGAATCTAAGTCTTTGCAATTTTGATGATCATGTGAATCCAGGTTTACTATTTTGAGACAAAGCCCCTTGCTACTAGAATCTCAAGAAGAAAATCATAGTCTAAAAAGTTGAAGGATTTTGCAAAATCTTCTTTGAAAGCATACCCAAGGATTTTTCATTTTTGAAGATTGAAAATCACTTCTTGCGCAGCAACGATATTGTCTGTAATACATCTTCCTTTTATGAATCCTGAATGAGAATCTTCTACCAGTAGATGGATAACTCAACTAAGTCTAGAAGCAAGAATCTTTGAGATGATTTTACAAGAATAGTTAATTAGACTTATCAGTAGGAAATCTAAGACTTCTTCTGCCGCATGTTTTTTTAGCTATTAGGGTAATATGAATCCAGTTTATGCCCTCATAGTTAATTGTACCTTTGTAAAAATCATCGCAAAGTTTCACAATTCTATCTAGAATAAGACTTCAGTGTTTTTGAAAGAAAAAAAATTGGAAAGCCATCCGGCCCTGGAGCCTTATAATTTGCATTCAGGTTAAAGACTTCTTGTTTTATCTCTTCAGTAGAAAAAAGTAGTTCAAGGGAGGAGAGATCTATGTGTTCTTTGAAACTAAAAAGGTTTTGCCAATCCAAGAGAAATCTATGTGTAATTGGTTGCCGAAATGAAGTTGAAAATGATCTAAGAAGACTTTTCCAATTTTTTGATTTCCCTTAATCCAATGAGAATTATAGCGAATGCGAGGAATAAAGTTGTTATTCTCCTTCCATTTGCTAATTGATGAAAGTAACTTGTATTTTAATCTCCTTCTTTGAGCTAGGTTGCTCTGGATCTTTGTTTCTAATAATTTTCCTCTTGGTTTAGAATAGAGTAAAGTTCTAATCGAATTTGGGAAATGCGATTGGATTCATCTTCAGATAAAGGTCTATTTTCACTTTGAGAATCCAGAGAGTTTAATTCTATTAGAAGACTTTCCTTGAGAAGATTGGTAGATCTAAAAGTATCCTTAGACTAGATGTGTCGTTTTGCTTTTAGATTTGTAGGCTTTTTGGGATAATATGTAAGCTCCACAGCCTTCGGGATTAGAATCAACCCACCAATCATGAATTCGGTTACTTAATTGTTCATTGGTATACCAGGACTTTTCAAATCTTAAGATTCGAGGTCGATGAGAGTGAGTCTTGAAGTCTAAGCAAATAGGGGAGTGGTCTAATTCAAACCTAGAAAGAGCAAATTGAAAAGTCTTAGGAAATAATGAGTGCCAATCATATGTATAAAGAAATCAATGTAAGCAAATCTAGATTGGATTAGATTGTCCATTGGTCTAAGTGTAGCTACGGCCATACAACGGAGGATCTATAAGGTTAAGCTTATTTATAAAGCTTTGAGTAGTGGATATGTCTCTCGAGTTTAGATCTCCTTTTATTTTTATCTTGTTGAGTAAAACTAGTATTGAAATATCTGCAGATCACCCATGGAATGGTGATAGAATTTCTTACTAATCAGAGTTCATTCCATAATTGAATTTTAAAAGGGCGGGCATTTGGCCCATAAATGTTTTTACAAGCCCAGGTTGAATTATTTGCTTGGTTTATGAATTCAACTGTAATTGAAAAAGTTCCTTTGTGAATAAGCATACCACTAACTTAGGAATGATCCCAGGCTATGATGATGCCTCCAGTTGTTCCCAAAGTTGGTAAGAAATAGTAGGTGTCCAAGCGTGGACCCCCCTATCGATCTCCAGCAAGAACAATGCAAGTCTTGAAGTTTGGATTCATGGAGTCAGATAATATCTACTCAAGAGGAAAAATAACATTTTTAACTAAATGGCTTTTTGAGGGTCTGCCAAGACCACGAACATTCCAACTTAGAATTTTCATGACAGAAGAATTGAGTCTAGGTGTCAGATCCAGAGAGAGATTCTGCCACTTTTGAGAATTTAGTAGCTCTATCATTTTCTAAATTGCAAATCATATTTAGGCAATTATTTTTATGAATAGGAGATCCCTTGAATGTAACACCACAAGCATTACTGTAATTAAAGAATTGGGCATCTGACCAAGAAGAAAATACAGTATTTAAAAAAGTAGGTGTACCTTCTCTTGGGTCCTTTGGAATTTTTTTCTTTGTTGATTTGGGGGGATGTGGAACTAACCCTGCTTCTTCATTCCTTCGGCCTGAGGGTTTCTTGGGCTTGTCACTTCTTCTGATTTGTCTCTGACTATTGGAATGTGATGAAGGACCTGAGTGAAGTGTTTTAGAGGACGGTAGGTCAGGGACAATCTTCTCTGGTCTTTTCGCTTTTGGGTCTTTGTTTTCTGTAACACTATCTTTGTTGGAAAGGATAGGTACAGGATCAGAGGGATGGTCTTCTGATAAGTGCATGTGTTATAGTAACACGAAGTGTTATTATCTTACATTGAGCATTACTTTTATCAGATTTTATCACTAATTAGTGTGTATTTGTGTGATTTTGTGTATTGTAGGGTTATGGAGCCAATTTGGAGAAAAAGAGCAAATTTAGGTCATGTTCACCTTTTTTGGGGAGTTCTCGGACCAAGGAAGGAATAAGGCACGAGTCTAGACTTGTGGGTCTGTGCCAACCTCCTTTGGAGGAGCACAAAGGCAGTCACATTCACAATAAGTCTAACTCATGTAGCATTGGAAAACTTCACCAATAAGGACAATTGAAGCAATCGACATGATCTACCGCTGATTGTGTGCCCAATTCAACGGCCTCGATGAAGAACGATGAAATCGGGAGTATTTGATGTGTGAGTACTATAGCAGTACTATAGAAGATCACTATAGCAAATACTGTAGCAAATATAGTTCACTGGGTGCCAGAAAACTAAACTTAGAAAATTCACACGGGTGTGTGGAAATTCCAGCCGATTTACAGCCGTGACTCAGCACTATTTAAAGGCATTTTTTGGACTTTTTCTGGATCATTTGGCCTCTCGTTTGGAGGGTTGCGGCTAGAGTTTGGAGAGGACTTTATGGAGGATTGGAGCGTGTCATCGGCATCGACATCGAAGCCCATCAGAAGATAGCTATTGGGGGAGCTTTCGTCGGTACCGATCCGGTGAGGTGTGCCCTAGGCTTAACGAGGAGCTTGGTGAAGAGACGAATCAGTCGTACAAGACCATAGCCACGCTACACAAGGGGGTTTTCATCTATGTTTTTTATTTGTGTTTATTCATATACATTGATGGATTTGTATAGCTCCATAAGGAGCTAAACCCCTTGTGGGCATTCGGACTTGTATACCCTATGATGACTTTGTTTCTATGGCATGTTATTATGCTTTCTTAATTGATGAATTTAATTGAGTTCCAATCTTGATTTATTCTTGTATTGATTTTCCATGAGATGTGACACTAGGGTTGAGAGTCATCAGGTTGTCCTTTAGAGGTGTGACAACTCCTATAAGATTAGACTACTCGAGATTGGAGAGGGTCGAGACGGTGAGTCATGAGGTAGCGAAACGTCCCCTTTTCCCCCTGGTGTGATTTTTCCTAGCTCAGTGTTTCAAGAGTTCTTAGCGGTCGAAGTAGAGTGAAGTGCTAGGAGATGAACTCCCTGGGGCTTAGTTGCGCGAGCAACAGAGTGAAGGGTTGCAGTGAATCCTAGTGCTAGGGCTTAATTGAGACTAGGGTTCTTTCCCCTGGACCAAAGGGTTAGGGCTACACTTAGGAACAGGGCTAATCACTTGGAATCTCTAGAACATAAAGCAATCCCATGTAGTGTGAGCCTTAGGAAGATGGATTCCCCTAGGACTTAGTTGACAGGTCAACGATAGTTAAGGGTCGTAGTGAAACCTAATGCTGGGTGCATAATGATTGGGATTAGTCACGGTTGACCTAAGGTTTAGGACCGTGTATTTTAGGATGTCCACGACTCATTAAACATCAATAGGAGAGTATAATATGTTGTCCTACACTAGAACATTAATCCTAGAGGTAGCTTGTCCGGGTACCCTATTTCACTCTTGATTGTTTCTCTCTTTTACTCTCAGCTTTCACTCTCTTATCTTCCATATTTCTCTTTATTTTCTTATTGCTTTTGATTACTTTTGCACACACACAATTGATCTTGCTCTCACTTTCTGTACTTCACACTAGCTAGATAGCAATCACTTGTATCTACAATCCCTACTCCCTGTGGATTCGACTGCCCTCTTACTGGGGTACTATTATTACTGCGACAACCCGTGTACTTTTGGGCCCTAAGTGTTTTGTTTGCATGTCTGAAGTTTTATGCAGAGCCTATAAATTTTCTAAGTCATCCAGAGAAGACACACGGCCGTGTGGAATTTCCACACGGGCGTGTGTCACCATTTAAGCTCAAATAGAGAGGGCACAGGGGCGTGTTCATGCCCTTGTGAAAAACTTCAGAAGGGGCACACGGTCGTGTGGAATTTCCACACGGTCATGTCAAATCCTGCAAAACTTAAACTCTCTTTCCCGAGAGTCCACAGGGGCGTGTGAGTACCCCTGCGAGTGCTCATGTGTTAAGGCACAGGGCCGTGTGGAATTTCCACATGGCCATGTGAAACTCTGCAGAGACTTCCCTTCATTCCGAGAAAACACAGGGGCGTGTGGCCACCCCTGTGGGAGAGCTTGTGAAAGGCACACGGACGTGTGTATTTTCACATGGCCGTGTGAAATACTTAGACATTACTTAGGTTGATCCAGAGAAACCACAGGGTTGTGTGTGGTGCCCCTGTGGCGGGCCTTGTGTTCTTGGCCAGGTTGGACACACGACCATGTGGAATTTCCACACGGCCATGTGCATGTGAGCAGAGGCCTTAGGCATTTTCCCAAGAGCACACAGGGGCGTGTGGGTGCCCCTGTGAAGCTCCCCTGTGAAGGCACACGGCCGTGTGGGGGTTCTCACATGGCCGTGTGGGGGTGTTCAGAGAGCAACCATAGAGAACACAGGGGCGTGTGTCTGCCCTTGTGAACCATCACAGTTGAAACCTAATACCGGGGCATAATGATTGGGATTAGTCACGGTTGACCTTAGGTTTGGGACTGTGTATTTTAGGATGTCCATGACTTATTACACATCAATAGGAGAGTATAATACATTGTCCTGCACTAGAACATTAATTCTAGGGGTAGCTTATCCCGGTACCCTATTTCACTCTTGATTGTTTCTCTCTTTTACTCTCAGCTTGCACTCTCTTATCTTCCATATTTCTCTTTATTTTCTTATTGCTTTCGATTACTTTTACACAGACACAATTGATCTTGCTCTCACTTTCCATACTTTACACTAGCTAGATAACAATCGCTTGTATCTACAATCCTTACTCCCTGTGGATTCGACTACCCTCTCACTGGGGTACTTTTATTACTGTGATAACCCGTGCACTTTCAGACCCCTGTCATCTTCGTTCATATTAGTATAAAATTGATCGTTCTCCAGATTAGTGAAATTCTCTTCTTTGAGGAATTGATCTTCCTCTGTGAACTCATCCCCTGGGTAGTCCTCGTCATCTCCCCAGTCTAAAAGTTCATCATCGTTGGGGTCTTCAACTGGGTTAATCGAAGGTGAGGGTTCTTGAGAGTAAAATTTGTATGTGTTAATACTTTGAATTAGGGTCCATCCCCCATTGATGAAGATCCATTTGTATCCATCAGGAATTTCCATTGAAAGTGGGAGTAATTTCATGAGACTTTGGACTTTTATTAAATAATAATAATAATAATAATAATAATAATAAATATATCTAACAAGTTGCAAAAAAGGAAAATGGCTTTTAATTGTACAATAAATAATTAATCATTAAAAGTACACTTCTATTCAATTTCCTTTTCATTCAATGAACATCCTTGGTATGACTGCGTGACTTTATTATATGTATGTTATTTTCTTAGAATGGACAAGACTTTGGACTTTTATTAAATAATAATAATAATAATAATAATTAACCAAAGTAAATATTCTTTCATGTTGAGAGACAATAAAGATTTAAAAAACACGGTCAAAAACAAAAAGAACAGAATTTCATTGTGTTGTCATTTGCATTCCAAATATTAATTTTTTTGTCAAAATATAATTAATATAAAATGACCATGGCCAGCATTCACTCCTTATGTTTAGAAAAATTATAAAACAATTGGGTAAAGCATTCAAACATGACAACAACAATCTTTGAACACCATCTTTAAATATGAACAAGATCTCAAATCTACCAAAGGAAAAAAAAAAAAAGCCGGAAAAACAATCATGGCAATTAAAAGCAACTATCAAATAGTTCTTATTGCTATTTTTGTTGTAGTGTTAAGCACCGGATCATCGGCTCAATCGGTTAGCTCATGTTTATTGGAGCTCACGACACTTCAAACATGCTTGAGCTACATCACCAGCAATGAGTTTTAGCCGTCAAATTCATGTTGTTCACCATTAGCTTTCTGGTCGTAAAACCTAAGTTCCATGCCTTTGTTTACTTATCAATGCCAATATATCTTCTTTCGGCAACATTAATAGGACGAAAGCTCTTGATCTTCCGAGCATTTGCAACATTCAGACTCCTTCACTTAGTATTGCAATTGTGAGTATTTGCAACTAATTTGTGTGTGTTTTTATTAATTTGATCAAATTACGTAAAACCCCCCTTTGAAATGCATTTTTTCTATGTTTATTCACTATTTTAATTTACATACATACTCTAACACACTTATTTATAAATCTACAGAATACATCTTCCATTAGTTATTAAGGATGCCACTGGGCAAATGAAAATAACTGTTTTTTACAGACAAGCTGAGATTCTCGCTTGTATATATTTTTCCTCATTTCCATTTGCTTAATAAATCTCCAAGTCAAAAGTACCCCAATTAAAATATGAGATTTATTTTTACTATAGACATTTCAAAAAAAAACAATACAAGAAAAACCCCTTAACTATAGAGTTTATGAGGCTAAACAACTAAAAATAGAAGAAGATGTTTTAACTTCAACATCACAGCATCAAATTCCACTAGACTTTACTCTGGATAACCTTTAAAAAAGAGAAATTAAAAGCAAGTAAGTGACAAAAAAGATTAATGAACAAATAATCCCCAATTTTTTTTAATATTAATGAGAAAAAAAACAACACATTATATTTGTTTGCAAAGACAAATAAAAGATGCGTTTTTAGTTATAATAAAAAATTGAGAAAAAACCAATATAAAAAATAGTTTTACATGTGTGTGCATTTTTGTCACACCCCGACCCGCAGGTCCACGGGACGTGACAACCGCCATGACAATCCCGAGGAGGAATACCCCGCCACTCAGCCCTCAAGAAGGTGCAAGGCTAACTAATAACCCGGAATCCACAATAATTAACACAAAAACACAGGGCAGAGACATAGTGATGCACAGCGGAAGTAACAACAACAATAATGATATACAACAATAGAGAGAGTCACCAATGCACAGGAAAGCTATAACAACACTAACAAATGTTAATACACAAGAGTTTGAAAGTTAAATAGATACAAAACCATGCAATAAGGTTTACTACAAACTAGTGGATCCATAAGTAAAGACAGCATATCCATGTCCAAAAAGAAACATACATGAAACAGAAAAGATACACAGAAGGTAAAATAGCAACAAATGCCCAGCACACTGCCGCCCCACCTCCCCTACTACTTGCAGCAGTTTAGGAGAAAGAAAGAGGGGTGAGCAACTAACGTTACTCAGTGAGGGAAGATTAACATAACCCCACCAGAAGACACCAATAACAACGATAATAATAAAACACCAAAATAAATACTTTACCAAAAGGAAGATAATAATTTAAAACATAATTACATATGATAGTAAACTTTACTATAGTATAACAAAAAGATAGGGTTAAGAAGCCCTTTTTACCTCAACGAGATTTTAACAACTTCATATCTATTAAAATATTGAATATCGGATTCAAAATATAAAGAATGGGTTAAACATCAAACCAATCATCAACCATAACACATAAATCTTAAAATAGTTCGAAACATAAGTATAACAAGCTAACTAATGTGAGTTTCAAAATAAATAGTGTCAAATCGAATTTTATGGGAGACTGCCCTGTGAAGAGCAACAGTTAGGCTTCGCCCCAATTTCAACAATTCAAAATGAGTTTCAAGCCTTAGATTTCACAAAACCAATGATTTTCAAAATAAATCCCAAGTTTCACACAAAACAAGGATTTTACAAAACCCAACACAATAAACAACATGGCAAACAAGTATAAATCAATAAAACCTTACCTAAAACATGATATATATATATATATATATATATCTCTGTGTGTGTGTGTAGCTATCGGCATTCTTCTAATAAAGCTATGCTTAGTATTCCCAGTCACAAAACTGATAATTTATCTACCCTAGCAAGCTAATCCTCGGCTAATCCCTTGCCTTAAGCCAACGCGTCTTCTCCTTGCCAAAGTACAACAAACAACAAAGGTTAGCACAAGCCACACAAAGAAACCCTTGGTTTCCCTACCAACAACCCCAACCAGCTCTGGGTTTGCTCCACTAACACCTCAAGCTACTAAACAAAATCTAAGGGTTTAATTTTCTCTCTAACCCAAGGAAACCAAGAATACAAGGAAAGCTCACCAGAGCTACAGTAGCTCCAGAAACATGGAAGAAAAACACTCAAGGATTACTTGAGATCAAAGCCAAACAACCCGAGGTAATTGTTTCTCTCAAGATCCACCAACAATAAACAAGAATGAAGACAAGGATTAAACTCCAACTCAAGACCACAAACTAACCCTAGTTCATTCATCCAAAGAAGAAGAAAGGAAGGAGATGAGAAGAGCTTACCTTGAACCAAGAGGAGATCAACTCTAAGGTCCACAAACAAGCCCAAGAAATCCTCCCATACCAGCCCCTAAACTCTAAAGAAAGATGGAGGAAGAGAGTGGGAGGGGATGAGGGGGTTTTGGGAGAAGAAAACAATGAAAAAGGGCTTCAAACGGGTATAAAAACATAAAACCTGCGTAGTGGTCGCACACCCCACTGCCTGGGATGTGCGGCCTAGTGTGTGGCCCACAGACCAGGCCGAACACCCTTCTGCCTGGGGTGTGTGGGCCGCACAAGAAGCCGCACAGGCCACAGAAGTGGCTGTGCAGCCTGTGCACAGCTCACACAACCTCTGTGCAGCCTGTACACAGCCCACGAACCTTTTAAAAGCCTGAAAAACGCCCTACAACCCTCGACAAGAAGCCCCAAACTACAACCAAGGAGAACTCAACTAAAACAACAAACAAACAAACAAGGAAAGATTGAAAAACACTAATCTACACAAGGAAGAAAAACCTGAAATACTACAATTTTATTGTATTATATTATTAACAAACTTTATAATATTTAATCACTACTACTTTATGTAAAAACTTTATGTGTGTTTATTTTCAAAATAAAATTCATATTAAATTTTATTATTATTAGACCCTATATATCTTTAATTTATTTAATTTATAAAAAAATTATTTATATATTTACAAAAACAACTATTTATATATTTACATATACCAGCAGCATAAGCGCTGGCTACTCTACTAATATATATATATTAAAGCTATCCCCCACTAATAGAAATGCATTCAAATGGCTTTTTGGTTGACATTTGTAAGCTTTTGATTGGTTGTATAGGAGATACACAAGTATAACCAGTGAAACCTTGATGGAGGCTTTTATTTCTCTTTTTTTTTTTTTAAACAATAAATTTGTGACAAAAGAATATGAGAATATTTTTAAGGAAAATTAGAAACTATATTCTTCTATAGAAAAATAATATTTATTCCATTTGTTGTGAACCGAATGAATCTAAAACTATAAAATTTAAATATATACTCTATCCCTCTTTGTTTATTTATATATAATTAGAATCACTATTGCAGCATGGATGATTAGTAGCATATATATTTATATATATTATATTAGTTAATGTGTGGGGTTTTTTTTTAGACAAAAACATCTCTTTATTCCTTACACATAAGGTTAGCAAGTTTGAAAACAAACAAAGAAAATAAAAATAAAAAAAGACAAAAAAAAAAAAAAAGGTTAGGAATGGAAAGACGAGGAGCAAGAGACACATAAGGGTAGCATGTGAATGGTGAAGGGATCCTTACGTATAGGCTAAGGAAAAAAAACAAGAACTACACTTTATAGTCAAAAAACATAGGCTATGCCCTAACTAATTAAAGACAAATAATATTTTCTTGCCTATTGACAAAGACCTCTTTATGGTTTGTCATGGAGACAAGAACCCTTCTTTCTTATCTGTAAGACATTTTATTAAATCAATCAATTATGTTCTTTAAGAGCATTTATTAAGATAATTTTTTTTTTTGGTTTTTGATAATCCAGTAATACAAATATATAGAAATAGTGATTAAAAATCTTTAGCATATTCAAAATTTCACAATACCATTTCTTGCTCAAAAGGATGTTAACAAAAAATGAAAATATTTCTTATAATTTGTACGCTTGTGGAAATGAATTTATGAAAAATACCATCATTAGCAAGAATACTTAAAAAAATTAAAACAATTTGAAGAGGATTAACACTAAAATATGGTTGGTATTGAATATTTAATTATTATGTTTTAGAAGATTTATTTATTGAAATAATATTTTCCCCTATAATTTCTTCTTAAAAAATAAAAAATAACAAGAAAAAACTTTCATATATATTTTAAAATTTGATAATATACTTCGCATATCAATAATGATTTTAAAAGGTCTAAAGTTTAATCTGTCCATCAGTCAAAGTTTACACCTTAACCTGCCACTTAAACTAATCTTATGTCATTAGTTTAAGAGGTTTTTGCCTGTGTTTTTTCTAATATAATTTATAGCCCTCAGTCAAAATTTGTTAATGTTGTAACTTGAGTTAAAATAATTTTTTCAATTTTTTTATCAATATAAAATCTTTTTTTTTATATATATATATGACATATTTTAACAAACATACCATGGGTTGAGAATCCATCTAGGTAATCCATTGAAGGGGTTAACATGGTGAGTCGAGAGGTAGCGAAACAGGGTGAGTCGAGAGGTAGCGAAACATCCCCTTTCCCTTCCAACGTGATTTATCCTACCTTCATGTTCCAAGAGTTCTTTGCGGTCACAATAGAGTGAAGTGCTAAGAGACAAACTCCACTGGGGCTTAGTTGCGGGAGCAACAGAGTGAAGTGTTGAGTAATCCTTAGCGCTAGGGCTTAATCGTGATTAGCGGTCTTTCGGCTAGACCCCAAAGGGTTAGATCTGCACTATGGAATAGGGTTTATCACTTGGAGTCCTTGGAACCTCAAGTAGTCTCACACAATGTAAGGTGTTGAGAGTATTCCTTTCCGCCGGGGCATAGTGTAGAGGGCTAGTCACAGTTGACCTTAGGTTTGGGACCATGTGCCTTTGGATTTCCAAGACTTATTAAACATCAATTAGGAGGCATAATATTAGTCTTCCACTTAAAACAATAGTCCTAGGGTGAGAATTGTCTGGGTACTCCACTTCACCATTGATTATCCTCTCTGATTACTCTTGTTTGTTAACTTTTCTCTTTTACTTTTCTTTGCATTGATATCTTGAATCAAATCACAACTTAGTTTTCACTCTAGCTAAATAGCAATACTTTGTGTTTCTGAACAACTATTCTCTATGGATTCAACTACTCACTCACTGGGGTATGTTATTACATCGATGACCCATGCACTTGCAGCACGCACATGCAAGGGGGTGTGTCACTACTCTGAATGATCGAATGATGCTGTGGTGTTGCGGCTACTTGAACTATAATAACTTGTATGTGTTGGACCCAATCCAAGTCCTCATACTCGGCCATATCGCTCTTTTCCAATTACTTGAGTCAAAATTTGAGTTTCAACCATATTGGCAACCTCACCTATTGCATCATGTTCAGCTAACTTTTCATTTGCTTTTTATTGCATTTAAGTAAAAAGTTTTTAATAAGTATGTGATTTAAAGAGAAAACAACTAAAATGAAGAATATTAGAGAAGTAATTAGTACCATAATTTCTTGAGTTTCTGCATTCACATGAAATCCATCCTTCTTTGTATGAGGCTAAACAAGTACTAACCTAGAAATGAAAATGAACCATAGGAGATTGGGTGCTTCTTCTTCAGCGATCTATTTGGGGAGAACTAAACTAACAAAGACCTAGAAAAGAAAGAAGAAAAAGAGGAATTTTAGAAGACAGTTCTAGCACACTAGCTACATTTTCAAGCAAACATGCCAGTAAAGGGCGTGCTTTTCTGGCTATTAATCACCCAAACGCGGGAAGCACTTGTACAAGGCCGGTGGTTTTTAAAGTGAAATAATAAAAACACAACCAAAGGAATGTCATGAAGAAATAAATTGTAATCCTTGGTGGCATTCTTTCAACAAACACATGCAATACTAGATCTTATTCGCGCCCAAAATTCCATCTGATGCGAGAGGGAATTTCCCCTACATTTTTAAGAGAAAACACCACTGGCATTAAGGAGAGCAAAGGAGGCTCTAGTGGCGTTTCTCGACTAAAACGCCACCAATGAAACATTATGAACTAAATAAAAAGAATTACTATAGCATTTTAAGCAAAAACGCCTGCAATAACCCTCGAAAATTATTCATGCCAAACTTTTCTAGGCGGGCGCAACAACATGATGGTATTTTCAAGATGGCCACCACTAAAATCCAAGCTATTGGTGGCGATTATCTACAAAAGCGCCAGGAAAGGTGAAATGATTATTGTTTCTTACATTCGGTGCCGTTTGTTATATAAAACGCCGCTAAATTGGGGCCGTTTTTGTAAAACGCTACGAAATATGCGCCGCCAAATAACCATAATGGTGTGGTGATTATTTATTATTGCTCTTTATACAATTGACATTACGAGTGTTAATAATGTGTTTTGTACACTCAATGACATTCCCATGGTTAACGGCTCAAACTTCAAGACTTGGAAAAATAAGGAAACTTTTCTAAACACTACCTCTGAGGAAAAAGATATTAAGCAATTCCTTGACACCCTTAAAGAATACTTCATAAGAAGTGATAAGGCGGAGACTTGTGCTACCCTAAGGAAACTTATCTTTTTAAGGTATAAGGGTAACTAAAAAGGAACCCTACATGATATGTGAGTCAATTATATAATGTCCTTTTTTGTGCAGATTATATCACAGAGGGAGTTTGGTCATGTTACTTTTGCCAAGGATGGTGTTACTAATTGTGTATTATGAAGAACTACTAAAATTCTTGGACAAGAGGTACTTCAAAAGGGTTTCTTTTAGATATTTAAATTGTATTCAATTTTAACAATGATTCATCTTCCACATCCATTTATTCAATTGAATAGGAGGTATTTAATCATGCTTTATTGTTCTTGCAGGATATTATATCTACACTTGAAGCAGTAGAGGAAAGTTTAAAGAGATTATTGTAATGTTTAAATAGCTTGAGATGTAGTGTGGGTTTTGTTTTGAAGAGTTGTTAAACTTGAGATTAGTGTGGGTTTTGTTTGTTTGTTTGTTGTGGAATGATTGAAAGGTTTGTGATTTATATTTTTGGTTTGTCTCTTGTGTTGCCATTTTGTTGTTTTTACGAATGATACAAGATGCTAAATGCATGTAACTAGATTGATTGATGTTTTTTTTTCTCTACTGATTTAACATACAACAAATTAAGTTCAATATTCTATTACCCATTCTCAAGCTCATTATTTTGTTTGTTTTCCTGATTGACATGTTACCATCCTTGCTTTTTGTATGACAACAACAAGTGGATGATCATCACCTTTATTCTCTGAATTACATGCAATTTGGTAATCGAAAGTTTGGTATGGGGTTCCTGGAAGTGATGCACTAAAACTAGAGGATGCCATGAGGAAAAATTTACCAGAATTGTTTGAAGAACAACTAGACATTAGGAATGGTTGTTCATGGGGTTACCAGAATGTACATTTTTTACACCAAAGAATGCTTATCATGAAGTAAAAATTAATTTGATGACTACATTAAGTTATAGATGACATAATATTTAGTGACTGATACGTCCCTTTCTAACCACAAGTGCATCGGTCGTATAAGTAGTAAAGTTTACTCAAAGGGATCGAGTAGTTGAATCTACAGGGACTAGTAAAAGCTCTCAATACTTGTTCATTTCCTAATATTTAGATAGTTCAAAGATTGGATTTGCAATATGATGAGTGCATTTTATATCATGTTTCTTGCCTTCTATCATAGTCTTTTCTCTGTCCTTAAGTATATTTACTTATTGGAATTGGTGTTATTTAAGGTATTTTACTCCTTGTGTAGGAATCTGGGGCCCGAGTCAATTTGATATGAAACTGGGGGCGTTTCCCGCGTGTGCAGTGGCCAAAGGTTCATAACTGGCTGGCACGGGCATGACACGCCCGTGCCCCTAGTGCTGCAAGTCCCAGTCTGGAGTGTAGAAGAGCTAAAACCCTGACACGGGAGTGTCCCAGGGCAGACACGGTCACCATGCCCGAATCCCAAGCGCTGCAAATCTCAGGAGACGTTCTCTCAAGAACGACATGGGCACGTTGCCCAGTACACGGTCATGTGCTATGTAACACGGGGGATGTACGCCTGTGTCCCAACTACTGAAAACCTCAGCAGTGTCACCCCAGGATTTCCTAGAAAAGTACACGGTCGGAACACGCTCGTGTCCAGACCGTGTCGGGCCCCGAATCAGCCTTTTTAACTTCAAAAATTAGGGTTCTTTCTAATTTTTTGTTAGGGGATTCATCTCTCCACCGGGAGGACATTGATGAGATCGAAGATCAAGCTTCACCAAACCGCCTAAGGAGATCAAGGACTAGTAGGAGGCATTGCAAGATGTGGAGAGTTGGCATAAGGACACTACAAGGGAGGACATCTTGAGTATTAAAGGGGGTTCTTTCTTTCTTTCTTTGTTCTATCTTTTGTCTCACCTTGTGTACCTGCCCTCAGGGGCTAACTGGCCATAGTGCCTTGATTGTGGATAATTGTCAGACTGTATTGCTTATAAACTCATTGTATTTGACTATAGAGTTCTAATTGATGCTTGTGTTAAATCCTGTTTTGTATAACTGTGGTGTGTTTGAAGTGCATAGTTGTTAGGTTTTCCTAGCAAAACTGCAGTGTATCTAGGAACACATAGATGTAATATTGCTATTGAGCACACACGAACATTATTAGAATGTACCGAGGTAGTCAACTAGGATGAGATAGTGTGCACGAGTCATTGGAGACTTCCGAAGGGATTTACTCTTGTGATTGCTGAGTACTTGGTCCTAATCTCCTCCATTATCATCACCATCACCTTTTATTCATTGTTGTTATGATCCCATATCTTTTCTATTTGTTTCACTAGACATGAAAGGATCAATGAGTACTTTAAGTATAGCTCCCTGAGGTTCAACAACCCTACTCTTAATTGAGTACCACTTTATTACTTCTTGCGACCCATACACTTGCGGAGAGTGCATCAAGTTTTTGGCGCCGTTGCCGGGGAGCTGGTCACTTTTAGGAAAATTAGGAATTTGGTGATCTAGTGTGTAAATATCTTATTTCTTTGTGAATACTTAGGGGTCGTTTGGCATCGTTTTTGTTTTCTTGTTTTTTATTTTTGTTTTGCTTTTGTTTTGTTTTCGTTTTATTTTCAATTTTTTGAAAACAAAAACATGTTTGGATTAACTATTTTCTATTTTAAAAAGCTGTAAACAAAAACATGTTTGGTTAGTATAAAATTATTATAACGTTTTCTTTATCTTTTTTTTTTCAAATCCATATTTTTAATTTTTTTTATAAAACTTTATTTTTTATATTAGTTTTCTTGATTATATTATTAAATAAAATTAATAACATAAATTATTATTATATTATATTATATCATAGTTTATCAAAATCAAGGGTCAAACAATTATTTTCACAAATAATTTCTAAAAATATAATTTTTTATATTATATAAACTAATTTGTAAAATATCAAGCCAACATAATAAATTTTTATAAATATTTAAAAGTATGTATATATATATATATATATATATAATTATTATTAATTTGTAAAAAAAATATATTTTTTACAAAAATAAAAATTAAAAATTAAAAGGAAAGAGAGAGAGAGAGAAAGGAGTAGAAGAGTAAGGGTTTCATTATGGGAGGAAGAGTTTGAAAACGTTTCCAAAACAGTTGAAAACATAAAATTGTTGTTTTCTGTTTTTTTGGAAACATGAGGATTATTGCCAAAATTTTTGAAAACAAAAACGAGCTGCCAAACATGTTTTCTCAGTTTTGTTTCCAAAATATGAAATTGAAAACAAAAAACAGGAATTGACAACAATGCCAAACGAGCCCTTAGTTATTTGAATTTCACCTATTCTTTAGTTGCATCAATTTTGTCGCAGGTTAAGGGTATTTTCACCATGGATGAATTATTGGCTGCTCTGCATAGTTATTCACATAGTTCCGACCAGATTGAGGGGCATGGAGAAGTTTATGATGAGCATGATCTCTCTGATTTGGTTGCAAACTTTTGTAGTCGCACCAATCAATAGAGCGAGTTTGTTAGCATTGCTATGGAACAGTGTGAGCAGGAGCAATTGGTTGACATGGTTCCTGCACAGGTTATGGAAATAAGTGATGAGCATGCTGAAGACCTGAACCGGGAGCAGTTGAGGCATAGAATAAATTGTGATTCCCCTTTCTCCGTTAACGAGGGGGTGGACAATAAACCGGGATCAGACTTATCCTGTCTTCCTGATCCGGAGCTTAAGGAGCTACCGGCACACTTGGAATATGTATTTCTGGATGATAGCCCTCGGTTGCCAGTCATTATTTCTTCCACACTGGATGATGAACAAAGGAAGAAACTGGTAAATTTACTGCAGTCACACAGGAAAGCGATAGCTTGGTGCATCTCTGACATCAAGGGCATCAACCCCTCTTTTTTGCACACATAAAATCTTGATGGAAGAAGACAGTAAACCAAAACTGCAGCCCCAACGGAGATTGAACCCTCACATGATAGAAGTTGTAAAAAAGGAAGTAAAGAAACTGTTAGATGCTGGTATTATTATTCCTATTTCTGACAGTCCGTGGGTAAGCCCGGTCCAGGTAGTACCAAAAAAAGGAGGGACAACAGTCATTTCTAACGAACATAATGAACTAATTCCCTCCAAGCCAGTAACAGGGTGGCGGGTCTGCATTGACTATAGGAAATTGAATGATGCGACTCGTAAAGATCACTTCCCGCTACCGTTTATTGACCAAATGTTGGAACGTCTTGTTGGTCATCAATACTATTATTTCTTGGATGGTATGTCGGGGTACCTGCAAATCCCAGTAGCACCTGATGATCAAGAAAAGACAACATTTACTTGTCCCTACGGCACATTTGCCTATCGGCGAATGCCGTTTGGGTTATGCAATGTCCCAGCTACATTTCAAAGGTGCATGATGGCAATTTTTTATGAGTTCATTGAGGACTTCATGGAGGTATTCATGGATGATTTTTCAGTGTTTGGCAATTCCTTTGATGGTTGTTTGGAGAACTTAGCGAGGGTCCTCACAAGGTGTGAAGAAACTAATCTTGTCCTAAATTGGGAAAAATGCCACTTCATGGTGCAAGAGGGGATTGTCTTGGGACACAAAATTTCATGCACTGGAATTGAAGTGGATAAGGTGAAACTGGGCGCAATTAAGAAACTTTCTCCACCTTCTGCCGTCAAAGACATTCGTAGTTTCCTAGGACATGTGGGATTCTACAGAAGGTTCATTCAGGATTTTGCAAAAATCTCTAAGCCACTGACAAAGCTTTTAGAGAAGGACACACTGTTCGACTTTGATTTTGAATGCCTTTCATCTTTCCAGAGCCTTAAAGCAAAACTCCTTAGTGCGCAAATAGTGAAGGCTCCTGATTGGAGTCGGCCCTTTGAGCTCATGTGTGATGCAAGTGGCTGGGATGTTGGAGTGGTGTTGGGACAGCGATATGATAAGCATTTTCATCCGATTTACTATACTAGCAAGACATTGACACCCGCTCAGGGGAACTACACGACTACTGAAAAGGAGTTGCTTGCTATCGTCTACGCTTTTGACAAGTTTCGTTCCTACTTGGTGCTTTCTAAGGTCATCGTGTACACCAAACATGCTGCCATCCGCTATCTTCTTTCGAAAATGGACGCTAAGCCACGGCTGATCCGGTGGATTCTATTGCTGTAAGAATTCAACTTGGAAATTAGAGATAAGAAGGGTTCTGAAAATGTAGTTGTAGACCATCTGTCACGCATAGTACATCAAGATCAAGATGAAATTAAACAGCAAATCAATGAGGTCTTTCCTGATGAGCATCTCTATATGGTTCGGGCAGAGCAAAGCTACAATGATGATCTTCCTTGGTTCACTGATCTCGCTAATTATCTTGTTGGGTGAGTCATCCTCTTCAACTTCACATATCAACAAAGGAAGAAGTTTCTTTCCGATAGTAAGTACTATTTCTGGGAAGATCCTTTGCTTTATCGGTTGTGCGCAGACTTGATTGTACGCCATTGTGTGTCGCATGTTGAGGGATGGAAAATTCTAGAGCATTGTCATTCGGGTCCTGCCGGTGGACATTTTAGTGCAAATTGAATGACAGAGAAGGTGTTGGATGCAGGGTTCTATTGGCCTTCAGTTTTTAAGGATGCACATGAGTACACCCAAGCATGTGACTGATGTCAACGAAGCGGTAATCTGTCTAAACTTGATGAAATGAAGCAAACACACAACCAACAATGTGAGGTTTTTGATGTGTGGGGTTTTTGATGAGTGCATTTTATATCATGTTTCTTGCCTTCTATCATAGTCTTTTCTCTGTCCTTAAGCATATTTACTGATTGGAATTGGTGTTATTTAAGGTATTTTACTCCTTATGTAGGAATCTGGGGCCCGAGTCAATTTGATATGAAACTGGGGGCGTTTCCCGCGTGTGCAGTGGCCAAAGGTTCATAACTGGCTGGCACAGGCATGACACACCCGTGCCCCTAGTGCTGCAAGTCCCAGCCTGGAGTGTAGAAGAGCTAAAACCCTGACACGGGAGTGTCCCAGGGCGGACACGGTCACCACACACCCGAATCCCAAGCGCTGCAAATCTCAGGAGACGTTCTCTCAAGAACGACACGGCCACGTTGCCCAGTAGACAGTCGTGTGCTATGTAACACGGGGGATGCATGCCTGTGTCCCAATTACTGCAAACCTCAGGAGTGTCACCCCAGGATTTTCTAGAAAAGTACACGATCGGAACACGCCCGTGTCCAGACCGTGTTAGGCTTCGAATCAGTCTTTTTAACTCCAGAAATTAGGGTTCTTTCTCATCTTTTGTTCGGGGATTCATTTCTTCGCCGGGAGGACGTTGATGAGATCAAAGATCAAGCTTCACCAAACCGCCTAAGGGATCAAGGACTAGTAGGAGACATTGCAAGAGGTGGAGAGTTGGTGCAAGGATACTACAAGGGAGGACATTTTTAGTATTAAAGGGGGTTCTTTCTCTCTTTCTTTGTTCTATCTTTTGTCTCACCTTGTGTACCTGCTAACTGGCCATAGTGCCTTGGTTGTGGACAATCGTCAGACTGTATTGCTTATAAACTCATTGTATTTGACGATGGAGTTCTAATTGATGCTTGTGTTAAATCCTGTTTTGTATAACTGTGGTGTGCTTGGAGTGCATAGTTGTTAGGTTGTCCTAGCAAAACTGCAGTGTATCTACGAACACATAGATGCAATATTGTTATTGAGCACACACGAACATTATTGGAATGCACCGAGGTAGTTAACTAGGATGAGATAGTGTGCACGAGTCATTGTAGACTTCCGAAGGGATTTACTCTTGTGATTACTGAGTACTTGGTCCTAATCTCCTCCATTATCATCACCATCACCTTTTATTCATTGTTGTTATGATCCCATACCTTTTTCTATTTGTTTCACTAGATATCAAAGGATCAACTAGTACTTTAAGTACAGCTTCTTGAGGTTCGACAACCTCACTCTTAATTGAGTACCACTTTATTATTTCTTGTGGCCCGTACACTTGCAGAGAGCGCATCACAATAATCAAAATTACTTGAGAAAAAGAAAAGAAGAAAGGAGAAAGCGATTTGGTTTAGGGTTGCAGTGATAGCAACGTGAAAGATAGTGTCGTAGACTAATCCCCTTGACAAATGTATTGACTGTGCTATTGATTACATGGACATTTCCTTGGATCGTGGTGACCCCCTAGCTAGATGAATAAGCTTATACTCTAGATAGCAAGAAATCATTCTAGGGTTAACATGCTCTCTTGACAGTAATTGCAACTACGGGGGAATCACCATGTTGAGTTTTGCAACATACAAACATCAATGGCAATCAACATAAGAACATAATCCAAATAAATAAAATGGAGTTCACAAGGAAACTCAATAATCAAATAACTCAAGTCAATACATTATAATGCCAAGGTTCATAATCTAGTACACCGAAATACGGTTGGCGCCTCATGGTTCTATAATCAATCATAAAAAAGACATAAGATGATCCATTAGACTCCTTTCTTGTATCACAATCACAAAGATGATCGTTGCCAGTAATCCTCCTATCTCGGGCTTATCTTCACTCCGAGTCCAGCTCTAAATGATGTCGACAGCTGCCCTAACTTGTGCAAGCACGAGCATATTGACGGTCGTGCTGATAACCGTGTTGGGCTCCAGATGCTGGGAAATGATCTTCGGCTCAAAACTAGTAAAACACATGAGGCTCAGCATGCCCGTGCTTGCTGAGTATGATGGTGTAAGGAGCCTTGTAGTCATGCTAATATTTCTAAGAGATTTCCAGTAAAATGTACTGGAGTAAGCACGCCCGTGCTTATTGACCATACTCCCTCATCACGCTGGTGCTAGGAGAGTGGAAACCTTGCTTTAAAGCCTTGAGTAGACTCCAGTAAAATGCTAGTGTTCTTCGAACCATGCTTGTTTTGAAAATTGCATTTCAACACTGTTTTGTGTCATAATTCATCTCTATTCGTTCATTTTGATCCAAAACCCAATTATCTGCAACAATTAGCAAACATACCTCAAGTAGCATCTGTTAATAACAAAAACATGCTAAAAGGACAAGTAAATCACACAATAAGGTATATAAAATATCTATATAAAATGCACTCATTAGTGACCCCAGGAAACAACCAACATAGAGAACAAGGGATGTCTAATGAAATGGAAAGTAACATTGAAGTTCTTATTACATAGACATTTTCCATTGATTCTTCATTTTAGCCCCAAAAAGAATCCAAAAAGTTCCCCACAAGTAGACCCCAATAGTCCTTTAAGCCTAAACAAACTTAGAATTAGAGAAAGTTATGAGTCAACAATCTTAGAAATCATTGTAGTGCTGAGTGTTAGCAATCTAAAACATATTTTACCCCAACTCAGAGAGCTTCAAGTGAGCTTCAACATAGTCTACGAAGAATGCATCCTCATTCTACACCGGGTTTAAGAATAGATTACAAACAATAAACATTAACCATGAAAAGCAAATCATAAAAAATAGATGAAACACACTCTATGATAGCTAAAAATATAAATCCAAATTGATCTTAGATTGTCAAATTTGATAAATAAACAAGCAAGACTTCATCTTTCTAGATGCTATGGCTAAAAACAATCAATCTACAGAAAAATTTGAAAGCAAGAAACTCTTCCAATCTTTGGTATTATAAACATTATCACCTCAGGCATTTCTAAACAACAACTCTATGGCTAAAAACAATCAATTTAAAATAAATGACTAAAAGGGTAAGTTTTAAAAAGTAGAGGGACTTTTTAGGGAATTACAGCTTACTATTAATATAAGTTCCAAACTAAACATGGTCATCACAAATTTCCACAACATTCCTAAGAATATAGTATTCTCGACTTTATTACCACAATAATCTAATTACTGTGAATCAAATTGCCCCATAATCTGATTTGAAGATTTCTCTCAGATGGAAAGCTTGCAAGTCGGAAGACAAGAATAAGCATTAGTGTAGCAAAACTCTGGCTTTGCAAACCCTTCATATCGCCGTTGTCGGTATAGCTCCACTAGCAATCTCTATTATTTTTAGAGACTAAAAGGATTCCTAGGACATGGGAATTGATGGGGATCCAGAATATTGGATCTGAGTTCTTTAATTTATTTTTTACTTATTTATTTATTTTCTTATTTTTAAATAATATTTAAATATAAATATATCATATAAAAAAATCAATGACAAACCTAACCTTTGTTTGTATCACAAGACTAGGATTGCCAGAGCTGGAGCTAGGAAATTCTTTTAGGAGGGGCCAAAATTTTTTTTTAAAAGGACAAGTATTAATAGTAGATTTTCATAAATATTTTTCTAATATATATATATATATATATATATATATATATATATACTAATTTATAGAAAATCAAGTTGCAAACAATAAATTTTTTACAAATTTTTTTTACTGTATAACCAATTTAAAAAAAAACCTATAATATGTTTAGATGATATATATTAATTTCTGAAATAACCAACTGATCAAACAATAGATTTTTGCCAAAACAAAATTTATATAAATCAATTCCTGAAATATTAAAAAACTAAATAATAAATTTTCACAAATATTTTTTAAAATGTTATTTTTATATATATATATATATATATATATATATATATATATATATAAATAGAAAAACAAAACCAGGGGCATAGCCCCCTTCGCCTCTAGCTCCACTCCTGAAGATTGCCAAATTAAAAAAAAAAAAATCAAAGATTTTATAAAATAATAGAGGAATTAAAAGAGGCAAAACTACACTAGTTGAGGATAAAAGATTATTTTTATCTTTATATTAAAGGTTAAACAACTTAATTGGTTTCTTATATTTTTTTTGTGTTTCTATTTCAGTTAATCTGTTTTAAAAAGTTATAATTTAGTAATAAAATTAAAAGTAAAAGATAAATAATAGAAAGGCAAAAAAAAAAAAAAAAAAAAAATCATTTAAGTTTTTTAATCTTTTATATTAATTTCAAGTCACGTGGTACAGAGCACACATTCATCTCGTATCCAAACCGAATCCCGGATTTTCTCGGAGTTTTTTTACCCGATCAATATCAAATCAAATGCCTGGCAATTTCTTGCTCAGAGTTTCTCCATCCCGACATCGATGGTGGCCATCTCCCTCTACCGCGGCAACCTTCACCGTGTCCCCTCCGGTGTCCGCCGCTGGCCCTTCCCCCTTCGCTCCCTCACCCTCAACTCCTTCAAGATCCTCACTCGCAAGCGCGCCCTCGCTCTCTCCCGCCTCTCCTTGCAGATCAAGACCAAGGATGAGGAGAAGGAGGAGCTAGCACCCAGGGAAGATGGCGAGGAGCTTGACCGTGAAGGCGTCGGTGAGAATGGTTGCCATCACCGCCATCTGGTGCATGAGAATGATAGTTCTTCTCCGATTGAGATCAAGAAGGAGGTCGCAAGCACGGAGGTGCCTGTTCAAGAACCTCGAGAGGTTGTAGATGTTGGTTCTTTAAAGACGGAGGATGTGGTTGCTGGTGGAGATGGCGTGGTTGAAGGGAAAGCCGATGTGATGAATCTATCTTTGATTTCTTGATGCTTAATTGGTTTTTGTTGATTGTTTTATATGGAATTGTTTGCAAATTTTTGGTTTTTTTTTCTTGTAATTTGATTTCTATAAAAGATTATATAGTTGAGAGACACAACAATCAAGGGGATACATGGGAGAGGAGTCCAGGAGAGATTTTGGTTAAGTAGGAACTGCTATGCCCCTGCAAATTGATTTCTAATAAGAAATTTGTTTGCTGATGATACCTTATTTGAACAACTTTATTCGAAACATGAATAGTGTTGGATGTAATGGTACAAAAGACTTATTGTTAAGCTGATGAGAAATAATTTGGTTGTGGCATATAGCACTGATTGATGTTCAGTTTCTCAAGAAGGGTGGTCTGGTATGATTTGATTAGCATTGCATAAGCCTTGATTGATCAGAAATTTGTGTAACTATGCTGTCCTTGTTTTGTAATAGGCTAAAGTCATACTTATTTTGATGTTAATTGTGCTTTAGCTAATATCTTCATGCAAAGAATGAACAACCTTTAGTTGTTAGGTTTGAGAATCTTCATGTTTTGCCTATGCTAACTTTGCAATTGTTTGCTTATATTTCCAGTCTACTGAAATTTATTTCTTGCATAATAAACAAACAATTTGTAAGCTTATTCCCATTTATAGATTTTGATGGTTAGGGTATGTTTCATTTCTCAGGAAACACAGAAAGTAAATATTGTTGAGGATAAAGAGCACAAGAAAAAAGAGTTGCAAGAGAAGTTGCATGTGTTTAATGAAAAAAAGCACCTTCTGGTCCAGATGTTGAAACAGGTACGTTCTGTAACAGTTTCAAATGTGATTTTTTATGTATATGACATATTTATTTGTTGCAATCTCCTTTTATAAGTTGCTAGATATTTTTGATGAAAATTTCTTGTGTTGCACTGGCATATGCCTTTAACAATCATCTTAAAGCAACCTGCTTGTCAATACTTTACTAAGGGCAACCTTGATTAAGGTTTCTTGGAATGGAAACAAAAGGATAATAAGAACATTTTCATCTTATAATTTGCTTGTTTATTCGAGTTCTGAATCAAAACATTGCTATGGTTTTTGTAAATATTGGAGTCCTTCATAACTAAGATTGTTTAACAATGTAAAGAACCCATAATCCAATGTACGATGCATGTAGTGCATTAATTACTAAATTATGTGAGCTGCTCCTTACATGTTGATTTGTAAGCTTCATAGCAAGTGTTAAGGTATTTCTGCAAGAATTGTCTAACACAGCTTAAGCTCATAGGATTAGAGATCCAGACTTATGTATATTCATATTAATACTAACTTAACTAGTGCAGAACCACCGGTTAATGCCCTTTTATATATGCTAGTCTAAAAGCATTGTAAACAACCCATATAAATAAGTTCAAATCTCATGTTATATGCAAACTAAACATATTCTTTGAACTCAATTCATCCCAAAAGTTTAAGCTTGTAGGATGAGACACCCATTGCCGTATATCGGTTTAACTGCAAAATGAGTCCCTATATTTGGCTATAATGCTCATTTTGGTCCTTGTTTTGTCAAATTTTTAATATGATTCCTATATTTAAATGACATCATCCCTGTTGTTGAGTTGGTCTGCAAATTGAAATACATAATTTTGTTGTATATTTTTTGCTTATGTGGCTGTTGATGTAGTTGGTTGATGTGGTTATGCCACATCAGTTGTCACTTGTGTGTGTGTGTGTGTGCGCACGTGTGTTTTTAAGATTTTTTTAGATGGTGATATGGCAATTTGATGGTGCATAATGGCATGTCATCTAAAATTTCCCAAAAAAAAAATCTATTTTTTTCATTCACATGTCAGAAAAGGTGAAATTTTGCCACATCATCCTTTTGAGTTGTTACATATTGCAAAAGCAAACTTATTAAAAAAGACATGTATTTTGATAAGTATGTTAACTAAGCAACATGGACAATAATGAACAATTTCATCCGAACATTGGAACTTATTAAAAATACTACTACCAAAATGAACATTACGGCCAAATATAAGGATGAATTGTACAGTTAACCTTAAACATTATATCTATGTTTATTAACTTAATTGATGTGGGACTATTAGTTAGTCTAATAGGCCAAACCTTGGTTAGTTCTTCTATAAAGATATTTTACCTGAACAAGAATTCTATGTTTATGGAATCACATACATTATTATGTATTTAAACTCAACTCAGTCTTCTGTTTTGCTTCTTGTTTTGTCAGTTTTGGCTTTGCCAATGATTATATCTTACTAGACTCTTAGTTGCAGATAGATGGGAAAGTTAAAGATGATCTTGTCAACATACTTTTGGTAGGTTAATTTTCATTCCTATCATTTAACATGAGATATTGAAACTCTATTTGATAATTTACCATGAAGAACCCTCGTTGATGTGGCTCTTTTTACTTTGGGATCTTTTACTTGAAGCATGTGACAAAAACTAGTAGATAGATTTATACCTTGCCATTAGTTTCAAAACTTGGGTATACTCATTCCTTCCTAATCCCTTCCATCCTTGTACACGCTAAAGTAATGAATTTTTCTGCTCTTATGAGTTTTTGTCGTACGAGTTTTATAAGGAAGCTAAATGGTAGCTGTTGTATGTTAGATTCTTAACACCGAAGAGGAAATGAAGCAGCGAAGTGTTCAGCCATCTGGCATTCGGCCTACCACTCCTGTACCTGAACCTGCTGTTGAGATGGGTTCTGCAGGGAGGCTTATCTCTAAGATTAATGCAGATGTAAACTGTAATGGAGATTATGGTGGAGAATCAGAGATCGCCAAAAACCCTAATGTTCATTCACGCCATTTGATTCCTATGCATAGCACATCTCCATCTGCCATGTCTCCTCATAGCAGGATGTTGGAAAGTATATTTAATGTTGGAGAATATTCTAAGGAATCAGTATATTATAAGAATATCCTATAGACACTTGTTAGTCATTCTCTCTTGTAAAAGGCATATATATGCATATGTAACTTACATGGAAACATTATTGGAGAAGAGAAGAACACACAGAAATAATTTCTGACATGGTATCAGAGCTACAGGAGCTACAGGAAAGCCTCATCAGCCTTCATCGCCGATCATCATCATAAGCTGCCATCAGCCTTCATTGCCAGCAGCTACCATCACTTGTGCAGATCTACTGCAGATCTACTCCAGATCTGTGTTAGATCCTCTCTAATCAGCCTTCATTGCTGAAACAACAAAATCTTTATGCAGGACAGCCTTTATTGCTGATCATCACCACAAGCTGCCATCAGCCTTCATTGCCGCAGCCACTTGTTCAGATCCACTGCAGGTCTATTTCAGATTTGTGTTAGTTCTTCTCTAGATCTGCTCCAAATTTGGGTGCTACAACCAGATCTGCTACAGATCTGCTTCATCACAGCTACTGCCAACTGCGTCGACACCGCTCGCTAGATCTTCTTCAGATCTGATCATGTCTGAAGCAATTTCTGGTATGAATGGAGAATTTCAACCAATTCAAGTTGCCTACCGGTTGAATGGAAAAAACTACCTAAATTGGTCACAACTGATCCGAACTATCTTGAAAGGAAAAGGGAAGCTCAGCCACATTCTTGGTACCGGACCAAAACAAGAAGATCCAAAATTTGATGCATGGGATGAAGAAGACTCCATGATAATGGCCTGGCTTTGGAATTCTATGGCACCGGAAGTCAGTAACACTTGCATGTTTCTACCTAATGCAAAAGAAATATGGGATGCAATCAAGGAAACATATTCCAAAGGAGGAGATGCAGCCCAGATTTATGATTTAACTATCAAAACATGGTCAACGAAACAAGGAAGCCAATCAGTGACCGAATATGCAAATTTGCTGAAAAATTACTGGCAAGAACTAGATCAGTACAGGTGTCTTACTATGGAGTGCAGTAAAGATGCTGCGGCACTAAAGAAGTTTCTAGAGAAAGAGAGGGCATATCAGTTTATGGCTGGTCTCAATGCAGAATTTGATCAAGTCAGAGTGCAGATTTTGGGCAAAGAAGACATGTCTTCATTGAACGAAGTGATATCTCTTGTAGTAGCAGAAGAAAGTAGAAGAGGAGTGATGTTAGAATCTCGACCAAATGATAGCACAGCCATGGTATCCAAGGGGTGTAAACCTCACCAATTGACAAGAGAACAAGGTCCAAGTGACACAACTATAATAGGAAGAGAGAGCAAGGATAATTTATGGTGCACTTTTTGCAAAAAGCCAAGGCATACCAAAGAAAAATGCTGGAAACTCCATGGAAAGCCCACTACTTCAAGCAAAGATTGGGGATATAAAATCAACCCACAAAGGCCTCACAGGCAAGCTCATGTAATCGGCCAACAAGAAGAACAAAAAGCCACTGATATTAGTTCCTTCAAGGCAGAAATTGAACGTCTAAAGTGCAAACTGGAAGATTTGGAGAAACCTACAGGCACAGGTTTGTCAGCCCAGTCAGGTATGTTTCCTTTCTCACATGTTTTCAATGCCTCAGATAAACCATTTGAACAATTATGGATTATAGACTCAGGGGCGACCGACCATATGACCAACTCATCCAAATACTTCCAAACCTATATTCCTTGTTCAAGTAGTCGAAAAATTGTTACAGCCGATGGTTCATTAAGCACTGTAGCCGGAGAAGGTAGCATCAAGATCAATCCAAATTTGATTCTTGAAAATGTGTTACATGTTCCTAAACTCTTTACTAATCTGGTCTCAGTCGTCAAATTATCCAAAGATTTGAATTGCAAGGTAACCTTTTTCCCTTCTCATTGTGAATTTCAGGACCAGAATTCTGGGAAGATGATTGGACATGCTAAAGCTAGGAATGGTTTATACTACTTGGATACACCTGGATCATCTCTCTCTGCCTTAGCCACAAATTCTGTTAACAAACTTTGGCTCTACCACAAACGACTTGGTCATCCATCTTTTCCCATTTTGAAGGTCATGTTTCCCCACTTATTTAAAGACCTTTGTGAAAGCAACTTGCACTGTGATGTTTGCGAATTAGCTAAGCATAAACGTGTAACATTTCCAACTAGCAAT
The DNA here is from genome assembly GCA_020875875.1 of Dioscorea alata. Taxonomy (NCBI): domain Eukaryota; kingdom Viridiplantae; phylum Streptophyta; class Magnoliopsida; order Dioscoreales; family Dioscoreaceae; genus Dioscorea; species Dioscorea alata. The sequence goes on from CM037023.1 coordinate 18,891,389, forward strand.
GCAAGAAGTATGATTCCTTTCTTATTAATTCATAGTGATGTCTGGGGACCATGTCACATTCCTAATATTTCTGGGGCTCGATGGTTTGTTTCATTCATTGATGATTGTACAAGAGTCACGTGGCTGTTCTTGCTTAAATCAAAATCTGATGTGAGTCACATAATACCTCAATATTGCACCATGATAAAAACCCAATTTGGCACCCACATCAAAAAATTTCGCACTGATAATGCTAAAGATTATTTCAATCACACCCTTTCATCATTTTTTGATCAAGAGGGAATTATTCATGAATCCTCATGTGTTCACACTCCTCAGCAAAATGGAGTGGCTGAACGTAAAAATAGTCACCTTCTTGCTACCACTCGTGCACTCTTATTTGAAAACAATGTCCCAAAACAATATTGGGGAGAAGCTGTCCTTACTGCCACATACATTATTAATCGTCTACCCTCAAGTGCTTTGCACTTTAAAAGTCCTATGGAAACCCTTCGACATTTTACCCAGAAATCAATGTAACAAACCATTTAGTCCCCAGAATATTTGGGTGTGTTGCATTTGTTCATGTTCATTCTCATCAAAGAGGAAAACTTGATCCAAGAGCCTTAAAATGCATCTTTGTGGGGTATTCTTCTTCTAAAAAGGGCTATAAATGTTATCATCCTCCTACACAAAAAATTCATGTGTCTGCAGATGTTACATTTGAAGAAACAGAACCATATTTCTCTCTATCTTATCTTCAAGGGAAGCCTATATTGAAAGATACAGATTCTGTGTCCTCAATGGACCTCAATTTCCCTTTCTTACCACCCAAACCTGCACAAGAAAATCCTCCAATCCAACCAGAAAAACACCAAACCCAATCTACTCATGAAAACATGCAGGACCCGAGATTTACTCAGGTGTATTCAAGAAGGAAGAATCTAAATCCTGAGCCAAAGCAAGTTCAAGCATCAGAAACAAGTTCTGGGACTGAGGTAAGCAATGAAAATCATTGTATCCAATCTGACATTGAAATGCCAATTGCAGTCCGTAAAGGAGTCAGAGAGTGCACCAAACACCCTTTATATCCAATCTCACAATTTGTGTCGTATGATAGATGTTCGCAATCTCATAAAAATTTCCTTTCGGGTCTAAATAGTGAATCTATCCCTAATACTTTATCTGAGGCATTATTCTGTGAGAAATGGAAAAATGCCATGATTGTTGAAATGCAGGCACTAGAGAAAAATCGAACATGGGAAGTAGTAGAGCTGCCAAAGGGGAAGAAACTTGTAGGATGCAAGTGGGTGTTCACTATAAAATACCGGGCTGATGGAACAATAGAAAGGTACAAAGCAAGACTGGTAGCTAAGGGCTATACCCAAACCTATGGGATAGATTATCAAGAGACATTCGCACCGGTTGCTAAGATGAATACAGTGCGAGTATTGTTATCTCTTGCTGCCCACTTCAATTGGCAACTACAACAATTTGATGTAAAGAATGCCTTTCTACATGGAGACTTAAAAGAAGAGATTTATATGGAAATCCCACCAGGATTCACGAAAGGATCAGGTACAAACAAAGTATGCAAACTGAAGAAAGCTCTCTACGGACTCAAACAATCACCTAGAGCGTGGTTTGGAAGATTTGCAGCAGTAATGCAAGGCATGGGATATAAGCAAAGCCAAGGAGATCACACACTGTTTATCAAGCACTCAGACTCAGGGGGAGTTTCAGCCCTCTTAGTATATGTTGATGATATTATCGTGACAGGTGATGATGAGAAAGAAAAACTGGTGCTGAAACAATGTCTAGCCAAGGAATTTGAGATCAAGGAATTAGGAAGATTGAAGTACTTTCTGGGAATTGAAGTTGCCCACTCAAAATCTGGAATTTTCATCTCACAACAAAAATATGTTAATGATTTGCTGAAAGACACAGGAAAATTGGCATGCAAACCAGCTAGCACTCCAATTGACCCTAATCATAAATTGGGAATAGCAGAACAAGATATAGAAGTAAACAAAGAAATGTATCAGAGATTGGTTGGGAGATTAATATACTTGTCACACACACGGCCAGATATTGCCTATGCAGTTAGTCTGATAAGCCAATTCATGCACAAACCTAAAGAAGTGCACTTACAAGCAGCATATAGGGTGTTACATTACTTAAAAGGGACACCTGGAAGGGGAATCATGTTCAAAAGAAATGACAAGTTACTCGTAGAGGCCTATACTGATGCAGACTATGCAGGATCAGCGGTAGACAGAAGATCTACTACAGGTTACTGTACCTTTCTGGGAGGTAATCTTGTCACATGGAGAAGTAAAAAACAAAATGTGGTAGCAAGGTCAAGTGCGGAGTCAGAATTTCGAGCCATGGCACAAGGAATATGTGAATTACTGTGGTTAAAAATGATCCTAGAAGATTTAAGAGTCAAATGGGATGGACCCATGCGTCTCTACTGTGATAATAAGTCGGCAATAAATATAGCACACAATCCAGTGCAACATGATAGGACAAAACATATTGAAGTTGACAGGCATTTCATTAAAGAGAAGCTAGACAGTGGCTTGATATGTACACCATATGTGCCTACCAATTCACAACTCGCCGATGTGCTAACCAAAGGCTTGAATAATCCAGCCTTCAAGACTATCATTACCAAGCTGGGAATGGATAATATCTACTCACCAGCTTGAGGGGGAGTGTTGGAAAGTATATTTAATGTTGGAGAATATTCTAAGGAATCAGTATATTATAAGAATATCCTATAGACACTTGTTAGTCATTCTCTCTTGTAAAAGGCATATATATGCATATGTAACTTACATGGAAACATTATTGGAGAAGAGAAGAACACACAGAAATAATTTCTGACACAGGACAACAAACATTCTTTTCCAACAAAGTCCTGTAAGTTTTAGTAGATTATGAACTGATATGAGAATTTTATTTTCAATTTATGATCTGATCCTTTTAATTTTGCCTTTTTTTTATAATGGTATTATGGTGCCCTGAGATCCTCTTTTCTTTTTATTCTAGTTTTTCTTAGATTTTAGTTTAAACAATGATAGTGCTATGTAAGATAACTACATTCTTTGTTGCATGAGCTGTGCTGGCCTAAGAGACAATTAAGATAGTTTAAGTCATAATTGATGAAGTTTCTGATGCCACATGTAATGTTCTCATTTCTCAACTCTGATAATTACTCTTATACAAATCATAAGCTAAGCTATTCTTATTATAGAAGTGATATTGCTTAAAATTGATATTATGTTGTGAATCTTGAGCAATTATTTATGGTCACATAACCTGCTGTTGCATTACAACTTGGCTTGAGCAGCCATTGAAATTATTTATTTATTTCTTTTTTGTTTGAGTTTTGTTATCCTTTTAAGAGAGTGCACTTGTGGTAATAATTGGTTGTTGTGTGATGAATTACTATGTGTCTGAGATTAAGCCCTTGAATTGACGTTTGTTTTTTTATTTAATTCATTCATGGTGTAACTGTTAGTTTTGCCTTCATTTTTATATTTATTTAATACAAAAGAGAGAGTATTGAAGGAAAGATAGAGGATGGGATCAATAAGTCTTTTAGTGCGTTATACTCTAGCAAAGGATTAGTTATTCCGCTATGTCTAGAAATGTATTTTATAGGTAAAAGTTTGCAATATTAATAAGGTTCTTGGAAGATTACGTTTACCTAGTGGCTTTTGTAAGTTTTTGACCTTGTCGAAGTTCATTTTCCTAGTGTACGAATATCCTTTATTAGGTAGTTATAGAATTGTCCCTTTGTGGACATCCAATAATATTGGAAATATAGAGTGGTTTTAATAAGATTCTTGTAGTATATACTTAATGAAGACATTCATGCACATAAAAATGAATTTCTAGCACTTGTTCACCGTAAATTTTGTGGTCTTTATGGTTTATGGCTTATGGCTTTTAGATGGAATATAATTAAATAACTGTTGTGCAAAAGGCATTGCTACTAGATACACGAATTATTGATGTCTAAGTGCCTGTGAAGCACGGATACGGCGTTGACCTCAACATACTGGTGTCGCACTGGTGTCCGACACGGACACGTTTTAGACACGTTTGGACACCGTGTCCAACCGACAAACCTGGCGAGGGAGGATTTAGGCGGTGGAAGAGGAGTGGGGGAAGGGGAAGGAGGAGAAAAAGGCGTGGTGGTACCAGAGTTGGTGGTGCCACGATGGAAGGGGCGGCTTGGCGGTCCTGCGAAGGTGCTTCCTTAGGCGGCGTTGGGAACGGGCTGGGAGGCAGAGGAAGGACGGAGGAGGAAGGGCGGAGGAGAAGATGGGAGCGGAGAGATGGGGAAAATTAATAAAGAGGAATAGTGACGGGAAAGGAAGCAGATTAAAAAATGGGTCCAAACTCCAAAGATAATGGGTCAATGTAGTGGAGTCCATAATATATTTATTTATTTATGTAGGAATTGTTTAGCAATGTTATATTGCCTTGTCCTCCCGTACTTGTGTCCTGTGTCCTGAATTTTCAGAAATTACTGTATCGGCGTGCCCGTATTTTGTCGTGTCGTGTCACTGTATCCGTGTCTATGCTTCATAGCTAAGTATCCACCCGAGTGTTGACAAGTCTTCCTATCCCTAAGAAAAAGTTATGGTACTTACTTCCGAACACAGGGCATTAAGAGAATTTGATGTGTGATCATCTTCTATGAGTTATTATATTTTTTTGGTTTACAAAATTATTTGATTATTTAATTATGTTAATTTTTTGATTGTTTAATAATAATTATTTTATTATTTTGACAAATGCGGCGAGTGCAACAGGGGTTGTGTGCACAACTAGAAATTGAACTTTTGCCTATCTCCTTACCCGGCAGCATGAGGATTAGGCTACAAGCCCGTTCCCACATCAGGGACTTTATGCCACCCTATGCATAGTGAACCCTTCATGTGTTTGGTGACATTTAAACACTTGACCCGTAGCATGAGAGCGAATATTTTATCCATTGGCTAGCCCAATATTGGTGTTTAACTAAATTTTGTATTTTAATAGATTTTGTAGTTTCTGGGTACTTTTTTAAAATGCCATTTTATTGTAAACCAGAGAAATGGGGGCCCCATTTAAGGAAGAGGCTGTGTGCCATTTGAAAGCCATGGGTGACTCATGACCCTATTTAGACAAGGGCCCGTGTGTCCCCCGTCCATGTTTTTTCTTTTTTGTCTGCTGTCAGAGATCACAACCAAATGCTGCTGGCCTTGACACTACTGTTCCTTTTGCAACACCTTGTGGCCTTCATCTCATCCCCTACATCCCTCTTTCCTGTTGCTGCCTTCACTGTGTTTGGATCCCACATATCCTAGGTTCAATGCAAGTTGGAAATGCTGTTTTCCTTGAATATGTCATATTCAGTAGCATGATTACAATTCTTGGGTTTAAGGTTATCGAAGTCCACCCTTGCTAAAGTATTAGCTTTTGTGAAGTCAATATCATCATTTAAGATGTTTGCAGTTGGTCATGTAGGATTCCACATTGAAGTCATCTAGGTATTACTGTTATAATGTTACCTCAATAAATGATCTTAGGAGGGAGGCTGAGGGACATCTCATATGACCCTCAAAGACTAATTTTTTATGATATTCTTGGTGATTGTTCAGTTTCTAGTTAAATGATCAAAAAGCTGCTGGCCAGATGGTGATCACCATGCATGTTAATGAATGGCTTCACAACAAATGAAAATAAGCCATGAGGTTTTTGTTAAAACATATTCTGTGTTATTTGGGTATTTATTTCTCCAGCATATTCGAAATTCCAAATTAGACATCTTCCTCTGCAGGAAGTTCTTCAGCCCAACATTTGATGCCAAATGTTGGCCACTCAGTTTCTGGCTTCTAGAGTTCTAAATATTGGTTGAGCCTGAGCCATTTCTTATTCAAGCTTGGGTGTGTTCTCTAGATCTAGGCTTGCTCTGCCTTTTTTTAAATTTTTGATACCCATAAAAAACGGACATCTGGTCTGTACAAGACTTCCATCATCCTTTACCAAGAAGTTGCAGGGATGTTAACCTGCTAGAATCATGGATGATTGTTTAACTACATGCACTATATAGCAGGGTACTATAGTCATTATTGCATCTTCAACCATAAACTAATAGATAAAGAAACATGTTCATTGAAATCATATAATTTCCATTGAAATCTTTGCTGGTTCATTGAAATTCTTTGCATCATGTATTGTTTCTGCATCAATTGTTTAATGTGACTTTTTTTTTTATATTCTTGGTGTACATTGACTTTTGCAGACCCCTCACTCTCGGGGAAACATCACCACTGCTATTCATGGTCAAGCCTCATCCAACATGATTGGTAACACTGCAGCTAGTCCGTCCCGGATTATATCTACAGGACATCAAGGCCATGCAGCAGCAGGCCTGCTTCCAGTCTCTGTTCCTGGATCACAATTTGTTGCATCTTCGCCATCTCCGGCCACATCTGGAGGTGCTTCTTCAGTCTTTCGGGATTCCCGTCTGACCAGCCCTTCATGGAATTGTTAGTATCTCATTGTCACCATAATTAGCCTCATTCGGCAATGCCTTGCGTGGCTATGCTCTCTTAGTCTTGACCTAATCATTGAATTCCTTTTGTTCTCATTTGTTCTAGGGTTTTTCAGATTTCATCACCATTATGACCTTTGCGAATTCATGAGTGATACTGTTAATTTTAGGTTGAAGTATATAAGATTTGGCTACTCAATCCAATCATATGTAGTATATGATCTAATTATATCTAAAGCATTAGTAGTATACCTAGTTTTCTTGTGTAATTAGAAGCTTTATTCCACTTAATTTTTCTTCAGTCTTTGTATTATTTTTGTTTGATTACTGACATAAGCTTAGAAGTGGCACTTAAAAGAGAGTTTATTTTTCTCCCGGAAGCTCATCAGAAGCTTGGACATTGAAGTAGAAAGCTTCCAATCATTTCTGCTGTTTTGATTTATAGGAGTGGAAAGAAAGATTGGGTGAGGTTATATGGTTTAAATATAAACAAAAGAGTTATGTAAATAGGATTTAAAAATATATATTATGTGGGTAATCTAATAACCTTGTGATTGTCATTTTCGGAGACTACCAATTTAATTATTATTATATAAAAAAATGTTATATTTTTCCCCCAATATTTTTTAGATTTTTGAGTTTTTCATCAATTCAATGTCAGGATTTATTTGTTAACCAAATCCTAGATATGTTCATATCCTTCATTTTAGTATTCAATGTAATTTATACAATGAATATTTGTTGATTCATAATTATGTAATTATTGTTAACTTTTTTTTCTTTGCTTATTAATTTATTCTTTCAACTCATTTAGGCTGTGTTTGAATGTAAGGATTAATCCCCAAGGAATGGGGATCAATCCTAGTGGCATGTGCATGCCCATGTCTGGGCATGATAAGGGAATGAGGGGGAGTGTATGCCCCTGTGGGCTCTTTTCTTTCCACCTGGCCTTTGATTAGGATTGACCGGGTAAAAAGCATGGATCACACATCAAATTTTAATTATTTTATATTTCAAGTGATTGCAGGTTCATATTAATTACCCCAGACAATGTCGTGGGAACTTCCGATTAAGAAACACGTGTGAATGAGAAATAAATGGGGAAACACAAAATTATTTTTTTTTATTGACTTCAAAGAATATATGAGTACATAATCATGAGCGAGAATGCAAAAATAGTAAGAGAGCTATTTTTTTTTTGTCATGCTCTACAAATTTCTTTTTTTTTTTTTTTTTAACTTGGCTAACTCTCTTGACTTCTTTGCTAACACATATTGAAAAACCCTTTAGCATTGGTGACTGTGGCTTTTTTTCAATTTTTTAGCTGTGCTTGCATCTTGACATATTGCATAACTTTTAAGCTACGGCCGCTCTGCATTGATGAGTTGCCTACTTTGTCATCTTCATTTCTTTTTTTCCGCTGAAGACTTCGGCCCTTTGTGTTTGTTAAATCTTTAGCTTTCTGACTTGTGAAACTCTTTAGGTCTTTGACTTCTTTGTGTCTTAAACTCCAGAGTTGCATTTGTCATTTAGGTCTTCACTCTTCAATGCTTGTAAGTCTTGATCTTTAAATTTTCAAGTCGTGGACTTCAACATGATTAAGTCATTAACTTGACAATTTTGATTTGTTTTTAAAATGGATCTCAAGTTGTTATCATGAGCTTGATTTCCGTTAGCTAGGCCATCAATAGAGTTCTTCATTTCATTTTTGGCGAAAGAAACCTCACAATGAGCTTTAAGAAAATCCCTGTCAAACATTTTTTTATGAGTGTTGAAAAGAGATATTTTTGTGGAATTTTCATTTTTTGATTCTTCCTTACATTTCAAGAAGAGATTTTTTTTCACTTTTCCTTTCACTTCAAGAATAGATTTTTTTTTATTTGTGCAATTTTATTTTATTTTTTTACTTTTCCTTTCACTTGAAGAAGAAGAAATTTTTTAAAAATATCTTTTTTTCACTCTTCCTTTTACTTTAAAAATAGATTTTTTTTACTTCAAGAAGAGAGATTTTTTTTGTTTATGGAATTTTCATTTTTCTTACTTTTCCTTCCACTTGAAGAAGAATTTTTTTTTTCACTTCAAGAAGAGAAATTTTTTCATATATTTTTTTTAAGAATTCTCCTTATCCCAAGAGTGTCAAGACCTCAAGGTGGAGTTAGCTCCTTACCCCAAGAGTGTCAAAACCCCAAGGTGGAGTCAGAAAAATTTCATGGAAATTTTCTCCTTACCCCAAGAGTGTCAAGATCTCAAGGTAGAGTTAGATGAACTTTATAAAAATTTTTTCCTTATCCCAAGAGTGTCAAGACTTTAAGGTGGAGTTAGAGAAATTTCATTAGAATTTCTCCTTACCCCAAGAGTATCAAGACCTCAAGGTGGAGTTAGAGAAAATTCATAAGAATTTCTCTTTACCCCAAGAGCGTCAAGATCTAAGGTGGAGTTAGAGAGATTTCATGAGAATTTCTTCTTACCCCAAGAGTATTAAGACCTCAAGGTGGAGTTAGAGAAAATTCATAAGAATTTCTCCTTATCCCAAGAGTGTCAAGTCCTCAAGGTGGTGTTAGGGAGATTTCATTAGAATTTCTCCTTACCCCAAGAGTATCAAGACCTCAAGGTGGAGTTAGAGAAAATTCAAAAGAATTTCTCCTTATTTAAGAGCCTTAAGTCCTTAAGGTGGAGTTTTCTTTTTACCCCAAGAGTATCAAGACCTCAAGGTGGAGTTAGAGAAAAATTCATAACAATTTCAACTTATCCCAAGAGCGTCAAGTGCTTAAGGTGGAGTTAGAGAAATGCTCATAGGATCTTTCAATACTATCCTTCATTTTTTTCTTCTCTCTTTTCTCCTTTTTTTTTTTCACTTATCCTTCATTTTTTCTCTTTTTTTTTCATTTTTTTTCTCATTCTTCCCCTCTTCATTTTTTTCCAATACTCCTTCATTTTTCTCTCATTATTCCTTTCCTCCCTTTTTTCACTCATCCTTCAATTTTTTTCATTTTTCCGTTTTCATTTTTCCTACAAAAGTACCCCACTCATGACAATTTTGCACATTAGCTCACAAATTCCTTTCTTTTCACAAATTTAAGGATTTGTGCAACTTCGCCCTCTAACTTTTCACATTTTTGACATTTTATAAAAATTTGCATATAAACCCCAAACTTTCATATTTCTATATTTTTATAGCTTTTGCAGTTAAACCCTCTAGCTTTCATATTTTCACACATCCTCACAATTTTGCATAAATGTCCTCACATATTTTATTTTTTCACATTTCTCCATAGATTTTGCAACAAAGCCCAATTTTTTCTACAAATTTATTTTCTTATCAAACTTTGCATCTAAACCTCTAGATTTTTTTTACGTATTTTTTATGCAATTTCCTCAAAAGTTCCCGTTTCACTCCTCATTCATTTTTTTAATATAATTTTTCCAATAACTATTTTTTCTAGCATTTATTTTATTTTATCTTTATTTGTCCTACATTCATCCTTCTTTTTTTCCTTATACAACCAGAAAAATATTCTTTGGGGTTTCAACATGACCTAAATGTAAACTCTTTATCGGATGCCCACTATGGTAATGGATTCATAAACACAAAAAAACAAATATGGATATTTTTCTACTAAAGATGTGAATAGGTCTATCTTATTCCCAACTCATGATCAATATATTGGAATATATGATTTCAATCATGTGAACATGGAAATGAAACATGCATTCATGAGAATCATAAAATCGTGCATTTGAAGGACATGAAACCAGTAGTGGGCCCATCAATCATGTATGTCATCATAAGGGTGATATAAATCCAACATTCATCTAATTCATGCATCCATCCATGAGAGGTGAGAAATCATGCATCATATCGGGAGGACTCTCATATATGTGTAAGCAATCATGCTTCAACATTTTTTTTTCTTTTTTCTTTTCTAAAAATAAATAAATAAATCCAGTACCTTTCTTTTTTTATTTTCGATTTCGGTTTCTTTGTATTTAATTTTTTTTCTTCTTCTCGTCAGTTAGAGCTCCTGGTTTCTCCCTTTCTTTCCTCTCGCTCTCTGCTTGTCTCTTTGTCTTGTCCCTCCCCTTTATCTTCTCTGGTCTCTTTCTTTTTTTTTTCTCCGGGTCTTTTTCTTCTTTTTTTTACTCTATTTTCCTTTTTTTCCTTTCTTCTCACCTTTTTCTAATAATTCTCTCTCTTTTTTCTTCTTCCAAAAGTCTATGTTCTCTCTTCTTCTTCTAAAAAACTTTCTCTGTCTTTTCTCTCTGTTGTTTCTTCTTCTTTCTGTTTTTTTTCTTTTTGTCTTTTTTTTTTGTTTTTTTTTCCACCAAATCGCCAACTCCCCGTGATATGGGAGATTTATTTTTTTCAAAATTCAATTTTATTTTTAAATTCAAAATCCTTTCTTATCCATTTTTTTATTTTTTATTTTTAATCTCAAAATATATTCTCACTCATTTCTTTTTTTAAATTTTAAATTTTAAATTTTTTTTTACATGAGAATTTGTAGCGTGACATTTTTATGTTTATTTATTTATTTATATATATTTTTTTTCATTTTTGGCCCTTCCCATATCTTTTTATTCGATTCTTCTTTTTCTTCATTCTTTTTTTTTTCTCTTTTTTATTCAAAGTCCATATAAACAACCCCTCAAACACTTTATGCTTATCCCCCTCTTTGGGGGATTGAGCATGCCTTAATAAAAATTACTTTTATACCCCTTATAAATAATGTATTTACTTTTATGCTCCTCAAATTGAGATTTTTAAATTTTTGAGTAATGTTTTCAATGGAAATTAAAAATCTCATTATGGTTTGTATTTAGTTTTGAAATATTAGATTTATCAAAATTTTAGTTATTTAAAAATAATTAATTTTGGACATTTGTTTATTTTAAATAAAATAATTAAATTGTCTTCGTCTATTAAAATGTATAAATTTAAAATTTTATTTAAAAAATGAATACATCAATAACTTATTTAAATTTTTTTTTATAGAAATTGGAGCCATTTAATAATTTTTTTACAATTAAAACATATTATTTAATTAAAATATGAGAGGTTACAAAAGTAATTTTACTATAACTTTTCCCTATATTCTCTCCTATCCCTATCCACATTCCCTCCAATCAAACATTACTTTTGTTCTTATTTCCAATCTCCCTTCTCTATGTCTATCCCCATCCTCATCCTTTTCCTTTTCCCCATCTCCATCCCAATATTTCCGTACCCTCCAATCAAATGGACCCTTAAGATATTTGAAAACGTTATAATTAAGTCCATGGGAACCATGCATGAGTAAAACTATCATAATGATTTGGGCTATTTCACTTATTCACAATCAGCAAAATAAATAAAGTTAAAAATCACTGATAATTTGTATTAACTTCATTGAAATGATCAATATATGCTCCAAAGATATAATTAATTTCAAATTTTAAAATGGGATTATGTATATGTAAAAGAGAAAAACTATATAATGAGCTAATAAGTTATGGTTGACCTTGTAAATGTAATATAATAAACAGTTTCATTTACGAAATTCAAATTACACCAAATCAAACAAAGTATGTGAAGTAAATAAATGGTTATATATAAAAAGGATGTATGTGTAAATGCATTTAAACTTAATAATCATTTGCTTTGAATGGCAAACAAGTTTAGGAATAATAATTTTTTAGTAAAAAAAATAAATTGAAATTTACTCCTTTTAACCTATAACCTTATTAGTATGCAATTATATATAATACTTAAGATTTATAAAATGTAATCGGATAGGATTAATTACTTAACCACAATTTCATTTGAAGGAAATGTTACTTCAATCTTTAAATGTTGGAAAATGAATTTATATGCAAGAGTAAATAAATTGTAGATGACCTAACTTTGAGAATTAGGGCCCAAATGCTATTACCAAAATAATCATAAACCACCTTTTAAGTGATAATGGCTTCTTATATAGAGGCCTTTAGGTTCTCCAACCAATTTACAATGTCTTTTCAAAAGGAAAGATGCTAGTGCAATTGCTGAAACCATGGCAAACTTGATCACATGAGAGGTTGAGCATAACCCAAATTTCTTTGAAGTAAACAAATCAATTAAATAACACTCACAATAGTTAATTTATATGAAAAGTATTACTTAATTAAGAATCTGAACTCAAACTAATTTTACTTGAATTTTACTAAAATTTACAAAAGTATTATATTTTTTATGTGCTAATATATATATATATCCTTTGTCAATTAGCAGATAATTGATTTTTGAAAATACATTTTGAAGATAATTTTAAATGAGATTAGTTTGTGTTCAAGGAGTCCAAATGATATTTTAGCACACGCGAAGAGTATAAATGGATTCTATGTTACATAAGTTTGTTGATATTTATAATAAAATAAACAAAAATAAAAATAAATAAATAACTCTAGATATATATACTCAAAGATTAATAAATTAAACATAAAAAAGTGACAAATCATATTTAAGATAACATGATATTCAAATTAATAATAATATAAAATATTAAGTGAGAAATAAATACCAGTTCCAACAAATATGGCTCTTTAATAACCTTGTGGAAACAATATTTCTCTTTCAAATATATATATATTTCCCGAGCAGCAAATGTATGATTTCCAAGTAAAGGACCACAAGCTTTAATGACACAATGAAATATAATTTAATGTTCATAATAAATGTCATATCCTATAAGTCAAAATAAAATCTTGTTTTTTTTTATGAGCCACAAAACCATTTAAGGAAACAAAATCCTCCAATGCTATTAATTGAGCGAGGACACCAACACTCCCTTGTTCATCTTCTCCAAAGAACACCACCGCCATGTTTCCATCCAAAGTTGGGCATCCAATTCACAATTTCTTCTACACTCTCCTACTCATACCCTTCATCTTGATCCTCATCCATCTTTACTACATTCCTCAACTACAAACTGCATTATCAAAATCATCCAATGAATGCATCGGCAAGTACATCTACATCCAAAACATACCTTGTCAGTACAACACCGATCTTGTTCGTGACTGCAATAAACTCAGTCAATGGACCGACATGTGCATATCGGCCACAAACACCGGCCTTGGGCCAAACATCTCCAACATCAATAATGGTTGGTACAACACCAACCAATTCACATTAGAAATCATTTTCCACAACCGCATGAAACACTACAAGTGTTTGACTGCCAACTCTTCTCAAGCCTCCGCCGTCTTCATCCCTTTCTATGTAGGCCTTGATGTTGGAAGACATTTATGGGGTGCAAACACTTCAGTACGTGATTCAAATTCAATGGAACTTCTCAAATGGGTGAAATCAAGGACAGAATGGCAAAAAATGGAAGGAAAAGATCACTTCTTGGTTGCAGGTAGGGTTACATGGGATTTCAGAAGAATTATGGTTTCAGGTTGGGGTAACAACTTCTTGAACCAACCTGAAACTCAAAACATCACAACACTTATCATTGAATCCAGTCCATGGCACAATAACGATTTTGCTATCCCATATCCAACTTACTTCCATCCTTCAACCAAGAATGAGATACTCACATGGCAGGAGAAAGTTAGAAACATCAGTTGAAAGTATTTATTTTCGTATGCCGGTGCTCTCCGGTTGGACACGAGTTCATCAATTCGCCAAAGGATCTTTGAGCAATGTGGATTGTTGAAGAGATGTAAGTTGCTTGATTGTAGGAATGATGGTAATGAGTGTTTCTCTGCAACAAGTATAATGAAGTTGTTCGAGAGTTCCATTTTTTGCTTGCAACCAAAAGGGGATTCTTATACTCGGCGTTCAACGTTTGACGCCATGGTTTTTTGTTGCATCCCAATGTTCTTTGACGGTGAATCAGCTTATTTTTAGTACAAGTGGTATTTGCCAAAGAATTATACTTTGTATTCAGTGTTTGTTTTAGAAAATGTGGCGAATGAAGGGAAGGTGAAGTTAGAGGAATTGTTGAGTAAGTTTAGTGAAGGGAAAGTGATAAGAATGAGAGAAGAGGTGATTAAGATGATACCTAAGTTGATATATGGGGACCCAAGGGTAGAATTGAAAGGTTGGAAAGATGCATTTGATGTGGCGATTGAAAAGGTGATTGAAAGGGTTGGAAAGATAAGAAGTGAGATGAAGAAAGGGGAATTGGTAGAAGCCTCAGATGAGTAGGAAATTTGGATGTATGGTTTGAGTGTAGATGGAGGGAAATATAAATGGGATGGCTTCTTTTAGAACCATGTTTAATTGTTAATGTGTTTATGTAATTTGTTTAATTCTTAATTAGTGAGTATACCATTTTGATTAGAAGAGCTCTTGTGCATGCTTTACTTTTTTCAATTTTGTTTTTAAGATTTTGTTCCTATGGAACTGTGTATAAGATATTTGTCGAAACTTGGGAGATATATATATATATATATATGTTTATTATTTATTGATGCAATGTATATACATAAGGTTAGTGCGATATGAATTGTCTAAGATAATCCGATATGTGATCATACAGTGTAATCCAAAATCCAATCGATGTCTTTTTCCTATTTTTAACATCCAATTAGGATTAATTGTTATTCATCACAAACCCTTCTGTGAGAGTGTTGAGCTGAGATTGTTAGAGTTGTCTCTATTTATAATCTCTTTCGAATAGCTAAAGGAAAATTCTCCATTTTATAGTATGGGTTTCTATTATGAATGGTACTACAGGTGATGGCATCTCAGGATCAGGAAGAGTGGTTGCAGGAACAAGGGTGTCACCGGTGCAAAGAGTCACGGACTTAGACTTCTTCCAATGAACCATGTGGCACATGATCGCTCCTTCCTCGATCAAGTCAGCCTAATTCCTTCCTTTGCCTTGGATTTCCTACCAAAGAGCCAAAGGAACTCAAACTTGCTTAAGGCTAGGAAGAGAACTTACCAAGGAAGCTTGGAGACTTGGGAAAATTTCGTATTCTCTATTGATTCTCAGTATTGGCAACATTCTTAACAAGGTTCACTATGAAAGGAATAACTTTTCAATGGTTAGACAAGTTTGAGCAGATCTTTTAAGAGTTAAATTATCAACTGGTGTTAGCACCTATCTTCACACTTTCTTTTCCAAGAGGAGACTTCACTATTTACAGTGATGCTTGCAAGATTGGATTAGTATGTAATAATGCAAAATGCCCAATTAGTAGCTTATACCTATAGAAAGTTAAATCATTTTGAGAAGAATCATCTCACCTATGATTTGGAACTTACTGTTGTGACTTTTTGCTTTGAAGATCTAGACATTATTTGTGTGAAGAACCTTGCAAGGTGTTTACTAATTATAAGAGCTTAAGTTTATTTTCACTCAAAAGGATCTGAATTGGAGATAAAGAAGATAGCTAAAGGTAAATAAGTACTATGATTTGACTATCAACCATCACCCTAACAAAGAAAATGTCGAAGCTGGTGTACTTAGAATAAAGTCTTTCGCTAGTGTAGCTACTCTGATTATTTCTCAGAAGCCTATCTTGGAGGATATGAGAAGAATGGAGCTCTAAATGGTGTTCCAAGGTGCTAATATATCTTTGGTAAAACTTAGTGGTAAGATCTACTCTACTAGAAAAAAAATCACAGTGGCACAAAACAGAGAAAATTATATTAAAAAACTCAGCAAGAAGTGAAAGTGGGGGATCATCAAGTATAGGTCAAAGTTCATGAGGATCATTTCATAAAATTTGGAGACCAATTCTGTGTGTAAGGCAATCTAAAGTTAAACAAGGAGACTATAGAGGAAGCTTACTTCTCTAGCTACTAAATGCATCCTAGAAGCACTAAAATATACAAGGAGTTGAAGAGTATTTTATGATGGAGTAACATGAAGCAGGAGATTGCTCACCACTTTGTGGAGCATTGTCTACGCTATTAGCATATAAAAGTAAAGCATCATAGACTAGCAGGACTTTTGCCATACCCAAAACTTGGATTGGAAGATTCAAAGGGAGCACAAATGAGTCACACCCTCAGGGTGAGAGTCCAGGAAGCATGCAAGGTCTCAACAACATGTTTTAGAACAAAACATGCTAGAGAACAATTCACTAAAATAGTCAAGGCCAAGGCTATACCTACTACTCGACATACTTGAAGTAGAACAAAACAATGATACACAAGGTCTCACAAACTACATCAAAAGCAAAACAAAGATGTAGTCTAATATAGTCAAGGCCAAGGCTATACCTACTACTTGACAAACACTATTAAGCTATCCATTAGAAAACCTTACTGTTGATTTGATTAACAACATCATGAGATTAACATGCCAGTAAGAAATTCACTAAAATATTTGAGAAAGATTCAGAATTTAGAAACTTATATTCAAATATCAAAGTATAACACAATAACTATACATGAGTCATAAAAAATGTATAATATAAAACTCAACACATACTAGATGTCATTATTGCAAACTTATCAGAATACAGGTTTGGTAATTAAAATGATTTAGAAGAAACACAAATTCTAAAGATAACTATTTTTTAAAAAATACATGTCTCCCACAATTAATATGGCCATTTATTTTACCTCGGTAGCACCTGAGTCAAAATATTAAAGGCCATTTATTTTACCCCAATGGTACCCAAGTCAAAATTAAAAAAAAATATATTTTACATTGGTGGAGCCTGAGTTGAAATTTCAGAATCTTTTATTGTTTCATTAATGAGATGGTGCGAAACTATAGTCTCAATTTTCAGAAGTTCATGTTGACATGGTTAATGTTGATCCTCCCATTGACTAGGTTAGTGCATTGTTCATTTGGGAACTAAATAATACAAGCAAAATAATTTGTGTGCCAAAGTTTAGAAAAATCGATACATTCAAGATTAGTTGTCAATAGTCACAAAATAATAAAGCAAGGTTTTTCTTTCTAAATCTAATTAATATAACTGAATTTGTAATCCTAAAATTACCAAGCTCACATATAAGCAAAATGTGCAAATCAATATATAATATAAGATTTGCATGATCTCAATTTCCATGGAAAATCATCCAATTGTTTTGAAAATAAATAAATAAATAAATAAATAAATAGACAAGTGAATAACAAACTTATGAATGAAGGATTACATAATAAAAATCTGATTTTTTTTGCTAAAATAACTTATTAGTTCATATGTAGATTATTAACCTGGCTAATGCTCAAACAACTCCCAAGTACAAAGGTAGATCAAGTTTTCTTAGGAAGACCTATGATGTAGAGCAATTTCTAGGGATATAAAAACCCCCGGCCTCTAGCTCAAGCAAAAGAATGTCAAGCGGAAGGGAAAAAAATGTTAAACACAAATCCAAATCCACATAAACCCAATCCTAAGAGACTATGGACTTGGGGAGAACTGCCATAAAAATATACACACTTATGCATGCCTAGAAGTTTCACTCAAAACTAGTCATATTCACGGAAACCCACTAAGCTGCCTTTTAGTTCGAGGGTGAAAGAATTTCAAACTTGGTATTGTAGAAAGGAATGGGGCAATAGGTAAACTATGAACTAATGCTTGGAGCCTTGGATAGATAAGAAATAAGGAGGGCAAGGACGCGAGAGACGTTAACTAAATCATGAAGGCAAGATTAACACAAGGTTAAAGATAACGAAAGAACATTAATGCTTGCACAAGCTTAGAGCTCCATTTAATTTAAACAACTCACATATAAAAGCCTCTAGGCACCCACTATTTGAAGAAAGAGTGGACCCGCATATTCTTTTTTCTTTTTTTTTGAAGAAGTGGATAAACCACAAATATTATTGTAGTAGGCACACAATGAAAAAACAACAAAAAAAAGCAAAAATACAAGGGTCCACTAGAGGTGGAAACTACAAAAAAACGAAAAACATAAAAAACACAACCAAAGCAAGCACAATAAGGAAAACAACATACAAAAACCAGAGGAACAGAGAAGATCTAGACGGTGGTTTGGTCTGGAGCTTGGGTTTCCTAGTCGCACTCATCACCTGTGGGTGAGCTAGTGAAATGGATAGATCTCCTCATTGCCTCTACTGCTGGCTCTAGCTTATGTCTCTTAATGGTCGGAGAAGCTGAAATCCAATAAAAAAAAGTTAGGTCAATGTTAAAGATAGTCAAGTGCAAAATAGGAGTTTTGTAATTGAAAATGCAATCATTTATAGCCATCCAAACATTCCAGGTAATGGCTCGCACAAAAAGATCCCAAGAAAACAAAGAAGTAGGTTGGAGATGGCAAAGCTAGAGTTTCCTGAGATCCCTAAGTGATGAGGGAGGCACGGGAAACTAAGGACTTGCCCAAAGTGGGACTAGATCGCTGATGCAAATTTATAGTGAATGAAAAGGTGATCAGCTAACTCTATGTCCATATGATAGAGGACGCATGTAGCCATTGGGAGGCTATTGTATCTCCATTTTGCGAGGTTTTCTAAAATGAGAATTTTATTATCCCAAGCCAGCCAATTAAACAGTGTAAATTTTTATGGGCATGGGATTTTAAGGATTCTTGAAGTGACTGAACAACATTGTCCTCTATCAATTAGGAAACTATAAAATGATTTGACAGTAAAAATCCCACTTGGAGTTCTACTCCAAACTTTGCGATTTGGCATGTCTTTTTATAATGAAACTTGATAAGTGCTCGTGTTATAGTAACGCGAAGCGTTATTATCTTACAATGAACATATCTTTTATCAGATTTTATCACTAAATTGTGTTTGTTTGTGTATTCTTATGCATTGTAGGTTTGTGGAGCTAATATGGAGAAAAAGAACGAAGTTAGATCGTGTTCGCCATTGTTGGGAAGTTTTCGGACCAAGCAAGGAACAAGGCACGAGCCTAGACTTGTGAGTGTGTGCCAACCTCCTTTGGAGGGGCACAAACGCAGTCACATTCACAATAAGTCTAACTCGTGTTGCCTAGGAGAACTTCACCAAGGAGGAGACTTGAAGCAATCGGCACGATTTACCATTGATTGTGTGCCAAACTCAATGGCCTCGATGGAGAACAACGGATTCGGGAGCATTTCGATGAGTACTGTAGCAAGCTATTGTTCATTTTCTGCCGAAAATCAGGATTCCAGAGAGTTCTCACGGGCGTATGGAAATTCCACAGCCGTGTGAATTAATTTTTTTAGCAAGCCAGAAACTTCACACGGGCGTGTGGAAATTCCACACATCCTTGTGAAGTCCCGATAAGTCCAAATTTAAGTCCGCACTCAACATTATAAAAGACCGATTTGGAGACTTTTTGAAGGATCTTTCGACCTAACTTTCTCCCCAACTTCTAGAGTGTGCGGCTAGGGTTTCGGAGAGGACTTCGTGAAGGTTTGAAGCCCGTCATCGGTGATAAGTGCTCGTGTTATAGTAATGCGAAGCGTTATTATCTTGCAATGAGCATTAATTTAATTAGATTTATCACTAAAAATTGTGCATTTGTTTACTTTTGTGCATTGTAGGGTTATGAAGATAAAGTGAAGGAAAGGAACGAAGTTAGATCGTGTTCGCCATTGTTGGGAAGATTCTCGGACTAAACAAGGAGCACGGCATGAGTATAGACTTGTGAGTGTGTGCCAACCTCTTTTGGAGGGGCACAAAGGCAGTCACATTCACAATAAGTCTAGCTCTTGCTAACAAGGAGAACTTCACCAAATTAGGAGATTTGAAGCAATAGGCACGATCTACCGTTGATTGTGTGCCCAATTCAACGGCCTCGATGAAAAATGACGAATTCGGGAGCGTTTTCAGAGAGTTACTGCAGCAAGTTAATGTAGGAAAAACACTGTAGCAAGCTAATGTTCATTTTCGGCTGAAATTCAAAAAACCAGAAAGTTCACATGGGCGTGTAGAAATTCCACACGGCTGTGTGAAATCCCAATAAATTCAAATTTCAGCCGCGACTCAACATTATAAAAGCCCGTTTTGGAGATTATTTTGGGGATCTTTTTGGATCTTCTTTCCCTAACTTCTGGAGAGGAATGGCGAGGGTTTGGAGAGGACTTCGTGGAGGTTTGAAGCACGTCATCGGTGTCGACATCAACGTCCGACGGCGGCACAAGACCGCGGCCACATCACACACAAGGGGGTTTTCATCTATGCATTCAATTTGTGTTCTTATTATTATTTTGATGGATTTGTATAGCTCCATGAGGAGCTAAACCCCTTGTGGGTATTCAGACTTGTAAACCCTAGGATTATTATGTTTTCTTTGACATTGCTATTATGCTTTTCCGTTATTGATGAATAAAATTGAGTTTCAATCTTGATTAATTTTGTTATTATTTTCCCTTAGCCGTGACACTAGGGTTGAGAACAATTTAGATAATTCTTTGGAGGTGTGACAACTCCTATAGGGTTAGACTACTTAGGATTGAAGAGGGTTGAGAGGGTGAGTCGTGAGGTAGCGGAACATCCCTTTTCCCCTCCGATGTTTTTTTCCCTACCTTCGTGTTCCATGATTCATTAGCGGTCAAGATAGAGTGAAGTGGTAGGAGATAAACTCCCCTGGGGCTTAGTTGCGCAAGCAACAGAGTGAAGTGTTGTAGTGAATCTTCGTATTGGGGCTTAATCTAGACTAGGGTTCTCTCACATGGACCAAAGGGTTTGAACTACATATAAGAAATGGGTTTATGACTAGAAATCCCTAGAACTTAAAGCAATTCCACATAGTGTGAGGCTTAGGAAGACGAACTCCACTAGGGCTTAGTTGACAGGTCAACGAGAGTCAAGGGTCGTAGTGAAACTTAATGCCGGGGCATAGTGTTGGGATTAGTCACGGTTGACCTTAGATTTGGGACCGTGTGTTTAAGGATCTCCTTGACTCAATTAACATCAATAGGAAGATATAATAGTATTGTCTTGCACTAGAAGCATAAGTCCTAGGGGTAGCTTGTCCGGATACCCATCTTCTCCTATTGCTTGTCCTACATTTCTACTCTTACTTGCACTCTCTCATCTTCCACACTTCTCTTTTAATTCTTGCTTTTACCAATTATTCTTGCACTCACTCACTGATTTCTTTTCATACATCGCGTTAGCTAAATAGTTAATACTTATATCTCAAATCCCTATTCCCTATGGATACGACTACCCACTCACCAGGGTATTTTATTACTTTGACAACCCGTGAACTTTCGGGCCCCTGTCAACGACCCTTAACTCTTGTTAACCTGTCAACTAAGCCCCAAGGAAGTCCATCTTCTGATACCTCACACTACGTGGGATTGCTTTTCGTTCTAGGGATTCCAAGTGATAGACCCTGTTCCTAACTATAGTTCTAACCACTTGGTCTAAGTGAAAGAACCCTAGTCTCAATTAAGCACCAGCACTAGAATTCACTACGACCCTTCACTCTGTCACTTGCACAACTAAGCCCCAGGGGAGTACATCTCCTAGCATTTCGCTCTACTTCGACTGCTAGAAACTCTTGGAACACGGAGGTAGGGAAAATCACACCGAAGGGGAATGGGGACATTTCTCTACCTCATGACTCACCCTCTCGACCCTCTACAATCTCAAGTAATCTAACCCTATAGGAGTTGTCAGACCTCAAAAGGATAACCTAGATGATTCTCAACCCTAGTGTCACAGCTAAGGGAAAATCAATACAATAAGCAATCAAGATTGGAACTTAATTAAAAGCATCAATTAAGAAAGCCTAATAAAGTCATAGAAATAATGTCATCCTAGGGTTTACAAGTTTGAATACCCACAAGGGATTTAGCTCTCCATGGAGCTATACAAATCCATCAATGTATATGAAATAACAAAAAAGATAAACATAGATGAAACCCCCTTGTGATGCGTGGCGATGGTTTTGTGAGGTCACTCGGTCTTCTCCACCAAGCTCCTCGTCAAGCCTAGGGCACACCTCGCTTAATCAGTGCCGATGAAAGCTCCCCCAATAGCTATCTTCCAACGGGCTTCGATGTCAATGCCGAGAACTCGCTCCAATCCTCCACAAAGTCCTCTCAAAACCCTAGCTGTGACCTTCCAAAAGATAGGCAAAAAAGATCCAGGAAAATTCCCAAAAAGTCCTTTAAATAGTGTCGAGTCACGGCTAAAAATCGGCTGAAATCGGGCATCCACACGGCCGTGTGGAATTTCCACACGCCCGTGTGGATTCTCTGGAATCAATTTTCTGGTGCGCAGTGAACAGTAAACTATTACAGTAATTGCTATAGTACTTGTGCATCAAATGTTCCCGATTTCATTGTTCTTCATTAAGGCCTTTGAATTGGGCACACAAACAATGGTAGGTCTTGTTGATTGCTTCTTTGTTCCTCATTGGAGAAGCTCTCCTATGCTACACAGGTTAGACTTTCGTGAATATGACTGTCTTTGTGCCCCTCCAAAGGAGGTTGGCACATACACACAAGTCTAAACTTGTGCCTTGTTCCTTGTTTGGTCCAAGAACTCCCCAACAATGGCAAACATGACCTAACTTTGCTCTTCCTTTACTAAGTTTACTTCACAACCCTACAATGCACAAAAGAACACAAATGCACTCCAATTAATGATAAAATTTGAGAAACGTAATGCTCAATGTAAGACAATAACACTTCATATTACTATAACACGAGCACTTATCAAACACCCCCACACTTAAGCTTTTTCTTGTCCCCAAGCAAAAATAAAACATTAAAGTACTTGAGAAGAACAATTGAAAGTGCTCGGCCTTAGGTTCACCACAAGTGTGCAAAAGAAGCATTCTACAAGTTAGGGGAAATCAAAACATTCGATAAAGATATCATTGCTCTAGCTAAAAACTTGAATAAAAAAAGATAACAACTCGAAAATGTGTAAGTGTGTGCGAACTCACTCAAGATAACCGAAAAAGTACTCCTCAAACTCTTGTTACAAGGACTTATTTATATACAAAAGTAGGGAGGTAGTACCTTCACACAACCTCTAAGGTAGCCCTTTCCTAGGCGGCCGCCAAAGGTGGCTTTCACACTTTCGAGGAGGTAGCTCTTTCTACCGGGGTAGTAGCTTTCATGTATCCCATGAGATAGCTTTTTCTCTCATTAGGGCATAACTTGTATCCGACTTATGAGAGTAGCTATATGCTTCATAGGAGGTAGCTCTTTCCACCCCAAATGCACAATTAAAACTAAACAAATATTTATAAGCTACCAAGTTTTTTTTTTTATGTATTTCTCAAAAAAAACTAAGAACTCACTAAGATGATGATAAACTAGTCCTTAAAAACATCGAGCTTGAGTTTCCAAAAGAGTTCAAGAGTGAGTGAAACTAGAAATTAGAGCATGATGTGATACAATGTTAAAAATTCTCCTAAACTATAAGAATACAACCATTGCAACTAAGGTGAACCGCCACGAGCTACATAAGCATAAGCAATTGAACGCATAAGTAAAGGTGTGTGCAATGTGAGCTGCACCCCCCAAACTTAAGATGTACATTGTTCCCAATGTGTGGGAGTGGGTAATTGAAACATTACTCCCCTGAACTCCAAGTGTTGCGTTTGATGAAGCTATGTTCATTGAGAGTTGAGTCTCAATTGGTTGTGGAGCACACATGGTCCCATGACCATGCCTATGACTATCCCTCAAATTCCAAACATCCAAGATCATATGCACACATACATAAGGGTGACATGACCCCTTGCGTGTATCCCGCAAGTGCACGGGCTTGTCGAAGTAATAAAATTACCCTGGTGAGTGGGTAGTCGAATCCACAGGGAATAGGGATTTAAAACACAAGATTTCGCTATTTAGTTGTGCAGTATACGAAAAGTGATAATAGAATTGATGAGTGAATTATGGAAGCAATTAGAATAAAAGGCAAGAAATTAAATAGAGAGATAGAAGACAAGAAAGTGCAAGTAGAAGTGAAAAGAGAGAGACTAGTAATGGATGAAATAGGGTATCCGGACAACCTACCTCTACGACTTATGCTTCTAGTGCAAGACTGTGCTATTATACTTTCCTATTGATGTTAATTGAGTCGAGGATATCCTTAAACTCACGGTCCCAAACCTAAGGTCAACCGTGACTAACCCCAACACTATGCCACGGCATTAGGATTCACGTCAACCCTTCACTCTGTCGCTTACGCAACTAAGCCCCAGGGGAGTATATCTACCTAAGCCTAACACTACGTGGGATTTCTTTAAGCTCTAGGGATTCCTAGTGATAAAACCTGTTCCTATGTGTAGTTCTAACCCTTTGGTCCAGGTGGAAGAACCCTAGTATAGATTAAGCCCCAGTGTTTAGGATTCATGTCAACCCTTCACTCTATTGCTTGCGCAACTAAGCCCCAGGGGAGTTTATCTACCTAGCACTTCACTCTATCTCGATCGCTAAGAAATAAAGGAAAATGGAGGTAGGGAGAAATCACACCGGAGGGGAAAGGGGACGCTTCGCTACCTCACGACTCACCCTCTCAACCCTCTTCAATCTTAAATAGTCTAATCCTATAGGAGTTATCACACCTCTAAAGGATAATCTAGATTGTTCTCAACCCTAGTGTCACGGCTAAGGGAAAACAATTGAAAAAGATAATTAAAACTGAAACTCGAATTTATTCATCAATAATGGAAAAGCATAATAACAATGTCATGGAAACATAATAATCCTAGGGTTTACAAGTCCGAATACCCATGAGGGGTTTAGCTCCTCATGGAGCTATACATGTTCATCAAAATATGAAAGAAAGCACAAATTAAAGGCATTGATGAAAACCCCCTCGCGTATGGTGTGGCCGTGGTCTTGTGCGGCCGCCGAACGTTGACGATGATGCCGATGACGAGCCTCAAACCTCCATGAACTCCTCTCAAAATCCCTAGCCGCACTCTCCGGAAGTTGAGGAGAAAGATAGGTCAAAAAACCCTTCAAAAAGTTTCCAAATCGGGCTTTATAATGTTGAGTCGCGGCTTTAAAATTGGACTTATCGGGACTTCATACGGCCGTGTGGAATTTCCACACGCCTGTGTAAAATTTCTGGCTTGCTGGAAAATTAATTCACACGGCCGTGTGGAATTTCCGCATGCCCGTGTGAACTCTCTGAAATCCTAATTTTTGGCAGAAAGTGAATCCATTATTCTTCATCGAGGCCATTGATTTTGGCACACAAACAATGGTAGATCGTGCCGATTGCTTCAAGTCTCCTTCTTGGTGAAGTTCTCCTAAGCTACACGAGTTAGACTTCTTGTGAATGTGACTGCCTTTGTGCCCCTACAAAGGAGGTTGGCACACACTCACAAGTCTAGGTTCGTGTCTTGTTCCTTGCTTGGTCCGAAAACTTCCCAACAATGGCGAACACGATCTAACTTCGTTCTTCTTCTCCAAATTAGCTCCACAAACCTATAATGCATAAAAATATACAAATGCACACCATTTAGTGATAAAAGGTATGCTCATTGTAAGATAATAGCGCTTTGCATTACTATAACACAAACTTATGAAAAGGGTTCAGTGTAGCTCAAGAAAAACCAAAAATAAAACTCGAGTATATAAAGATAAAGCAATGCAATACAACTCGAGAAAAATAAATGCAACAGAAAATAAACTCAGAGGGAGAATCCTTTTTGAGTGATACAAGTCCAAAAATAAGAAAGAAAAGTACAAAATAAATGGAAAATAAAAATAAACTACTACGCCTCAGCGTCGGTGTCCTGAGTGGGCGACTCTGGTACTGCTGGTACTGATGGCTCTGCTGGTGGATCGACTGGTGGTGATACAGCTAGTGAAGGTGGCAGAGGAGAGGCTTGAGGCTATATAACGAAAGGTGAGGTCATGGCTTGTGCAAGTAACTGACGAATGCTGAGGAACTGGGCCATAACCTCCAAGTGCTGCGCCACCTAGGTAGCTTGAACCTCAGCTACCTCAGACTAAAGGACCCCTATAGCACTCTCGAGGCTCTCTATGCTGTCCTGGCCTCGAGACGGAGAGAAAAGTGACACTGGATGTGGCTCTCGTGCTGTAGGTGGTACCTGTGCCTCTACTTGCTCTGGAGGTGGCTCTAAAGTCAGTTGTGATCCCTCGGCCTGCTCTCCCTCTGCCGACTTTGAGTGGGGGATGATCATAGAGTATACTCTTGGTCCACATCTACGGATCATCCCCATGAGTCTCATCGTCTTTGTGACTAAATGAGTCGGTACAGTCGTCTTCTCGGCCCTGCGCACTCCGTCTAAGGACCCAAGCTGATGAGAAGTCTCTTAATATAAGGGCTTGAGAAGATGACAGCCACTCTCGCGTACTGACCCAGATGGTGCAAGTACTCCACCAGAATATGTCCCAAGTGCAGTGGCTCACTCTGTACCATGGAGTATAAGTATAGTAACTCCTGACGGCTCAACACTCCGGTACTATCCCCCCGACCACTCACGGATCGGCTCAATATGATATGTACATATCTTTAGGACGGGCGGGACAGGCATGTAGCCTTCCAGACCCCTGGCTCGTATGGTCTCTGGGGAGTAAGAATGCCTGGGTAGTCCGTAAAGAGTCGCTCGTACTCCTCTGTGCCAGTATACGCTGCATTGTAAAGCCCTAACCGGATCGAAAACTGTGTGACACTTATATTATGGTGTTGTCCGAGGGTTCTGAACTGAATGGCGTTA
This sequence comes from Dioscorea alata, assembly GCA_020875875.1. Classification (NCBI taxonomy): domain Eukaryota; kingdom Viridiplantae; phylum Streptophyta; class Magnoliopsida; order Dioscoreales; family Dioscoreaceae; genus Dioscorea; species Dioscorea alata. The sequence continues at coordinate 18,918,483 of CM037023.1, forward strand.
ACAGAACCAAAACTGGAGTACGAGCGGTCGAACTCGAATGACACGAGATAGCGTCAATGTGCGAAAATCTGGCTCCTGAATATGCAACAACTATCCCAAACTACCCACTGAAATGAGCTCCTCAACCTCGTTTGCAATGGCGTCACCCCCCTGCACTGCTCTCAATGCACTCAAGTCGGGATAACGTGATTGCCCGAACCTGAGTCTCGATAGTCTCTCAAACCTGGCCTGGTGCTCAAGTACAGCAAACTCAGTCTGCTCTACTAGGGGTGACTGCTTGTGAGGACGCTTACCAGCTGCTTTCTTGGACCTGGAGGCCATATCTGCAAAATTGAAAAGAAAAAATGATTAAACAACTTCAATAGTTCAATCTGTAAAAATCCACACGCCCATGTGGATCTTCGGGCCGCGCCAGCCGCACGGCCGTGAGGCCTAAAAATTCATATTTTACACATTAATTCACTCTAAATTCTTTCTAAATATATTTGCAAACAATCTGAAAATGAAAACCAAGTGGAATAACTAAAAAGAATGAATTAATTCAATCATTGATGAAGAGAAGAGTGAAAGGGGGTTTACCGACTAAGTGAGAAGTGAAAACCTTGAAATCGGCCAGAAAAGTACCTCTAAGTCCTGTAGAATCGCTAAGAGAAGGCCGGGCAAGCGAGAGAGAAGTTCAGAGAATAAATTAGAGTGAAAAGATCAAGAGGCACAGGTGAAACCAAAAGAAAAGCCGCGGCTTTTGGAGTTCTGCGCATCCAAGCAGTCGTGTGGAAATTCCACATGGCTATGTACCTCTACTGTGAGGGTTCATAGGGGCAGTCACACACCCCTGTGTTCTCTCTAGTTTCTCTCTGAACACCCCAACACAGGGGCACCCACACACCCCTGTGTGCTCTTGGGAAAACGCCTAAGGCTTCTACCCGCATCCAGATGACCATGTGGAAATTCCACACGACCGTGTTCCCAACTTGACAAGAAGACAAGAATAAGAAAATGAAAGAGAAGTATAAAAGATAGGAGAGTGCAAGTAAAGCGTAAAGAGAGAAACAATCAAGTGTAAAGTAGGGTACTCGAAAAATCTCCCCCTAGGACTAATGTATTATACACTCCTATTGATGTTTAATGAGTCGTGGACATCCTAAAGTACACGGTCCCAAACCTAAGGTCAACCGTGACTAATCCCAACATTATGCCCCGGCATTAGGTTTCACTACGACCCTTAACTCTTGTTGACCTGTCAACTAAGCCCTAGGGAAGTCTATCTTCCTAAGCCTCACACTACGTGGGATTGCTTTGTGTTCTAGGGATTCCAAGTTATAGACCCTGTTCCTAACTATAGTTCTAACCATTTGGTCCAGGTGAAAGTACCCTAGTCTCAATTAAGCACAAGCACTAGGATTCACTACGACCCTTCACTCTGTCGCTTGCACAACTAAGCCTCAGGGGAGTTCATCTCCTAGCATTTCACTCTACTTTGACTGCTAAAAACTCTTGGAACACAGAGGTAGGGAAAATCACACCGGAGGGGAAAGGGAACGTTTCGCTATCTCACGACTCACTGATAAGTGTCTAAATGTATGTATTCTAGTATACTTATTCTTTACACTTTGCATGTATTTTGCCACATTTTGTACCCGTTTTTATTCTTAATCGAGTCAAATTTGCTTTGTAGGGCATGTAGAAACCATGGAGAACACGAAGATATAATTTGGATAGAAAAGAGAAGAAAACTAGGTCGCGGTACTGTAGCGTATTCAATGTAGCTGGAGTACTGTAGCAGATGAACTATAGCAGTCACTGTAGGGACTTTTGCCTAAGTCTCACGGCCCCGTCTGCTACCCCGTGAGGAAATTCTTGAGAGTTTTACCTAGGCTTCACTCCCCCGTTAACTACCCCGTGAGGCTCGAGATTTGGCGTTTTCTTTGACCTAATCTGCATCCATACGGCCCCCTATACGGCCCGTATGCTTCGGTGTTATAAATGGGGACTTCTAGGGCTTTTGAAGGGAACTTTTCTCTTGGCCTTTGAGGCAGCCGCCACCGCACCTTCTTGAGGCTTTCCGGCCACCTTTCAGCGGCGATCCTCGTGGGAAATGAGCACACATCATCACCAAGAGGGAGAGGAGCAAGGGAGAAGGAGTTTGTGCGAAGTTCTAAGCCACCATTGCATCATCAGTCAAAGCTTCATTGATTCAAGGAGATCAAGATAGTAGAGGGAGTTTTCTTGCTTCTTTATTGTCTTTCTTTACCTTGTATGTTGTATAAGTATCCCTTATCATGAGGGATTAACTTAACGTTGTGTTTAGATTTTGATGAACCCTAGGGTTCATCTTGTGTATGAACTTTGGATGTTGTTATTAATCTAGTTTGATGGTTGTTTGAGATTCAATCTTTCATGCTTTCATGTCTAGAATTACATTTATGGAGAAATCCGTAATTCTTTTATGAGTTGTATGCGTAGATGTGACCTACTCATGTGTACTAGATCTAGGAGAGATTGAAAGGGATTCTTGTGCCGATACATCGAGAGATCGGGTGTTGGTAGCCCTCCATTGCTAGGTTTAAGCTGAAGAATAGTAGGTTTACTCCTATTAGAGATTTCATGGAGCTTATTGCGATCGTAGATGGATTAACACTCGTATGGGATCAGGGGTTAGTCACCGAGAGATCGGGGCTAACCTACTCATGAGGTCTCTAGGTCTCAACTATCATCAATGCATCTTTATATCATCCTAGTTTGGGACTTAATGACAATCCTAGGTTGATTCCTTGTCCAAATACACCCTTGTCATGCTTGATACTCCCTTGTTTGTTTACATCCGTGTGCTAGTTAGCAGGCCATAGGATTAGCTTAAATTAGTTTGTTTGCTTTATTTCTTTTTCACTTATATTGAATGGTAGGCTAAAAAATAGATGAAGAGTGAGTAATAGTACTTTCTTGGCCCTAGTGGAATACGACCCCTGTGTCACTCACAGGGTATACTTGGCGATCCCGTACACTTTAGGGGGAAGCAATCAAGTTTTTGGCGCCGTTGCTGGGGAACCACAAGGAATATTAAGAAAGCTTATAGTCTATTGGTCTAGCCATTTCTTTTTTTTTTTCTTTGTACATTATACTGTTTGTAGATTTTTTTCTTCTTGTTCATATTACTTTTATTGTCTACTCTTTTATCTTGACTTTGTTCTTCATATTCTCTTTTGTGTGATGTACAATCCAATTGGAAGATGCAAGATGCTAGCTCCTCCGTTGCACAAGTCAAGAATGTTGAGTATTTAGGGGGGCCAAGACCACAAGGAGATCTATACAGCCCAACTTACAATCCGGAGTGGAAATATCACCCAAATGTTTCTGGGAATCAAGGGCAACAACAACAAAAAGTTTCCCCCCATCAAGGTCCTCAGTATCAAACACCACAAGTAAAAAGATTTACTACCGAGGATGTATTGGCGAAATTCATGATGGGTACTGAAAGTAGAATTTCAAGTAGTCCATACCAAACTTGAAGCCATCACCACTGAACTTCAAGCCATTGATGCCAAATTTAATGCATGATTTGAGGGCATCGATGCCACCCTATTGGCTATACAAGCCTCTCTTCACAAGCTAGAAAGTCGGGTTAAACAATTGATTCACGAGCAAGCAAAAGAGCCCCATTCTACGAACAACAATGAAATTGAAGAGAGATATTATCAAAGAGAGGTGGATGAGGACTTTGGTGGCTTGGTTGTTAAAATGGAAGAAAAAGTGGCATCAACATCACTTGAGCAAGCCCTTAGCATAGAAGTGACTCAAAGCACTAAGCACAAAAGAGAATTATTCGGGACGATTGGAGATGTGGGTAGAAGGTTGAAGCCACCCGATGATCCACCAATGCCGATTTTAGACACATCCCAACCAAAATTGTTCCCTTGGAGGCCCAAATGATTTTCGTGGGTGATCAAAGGAAGATTGACATTGGTTGAAGAAGGAGATGTGGGTAGGAGGTTTACACCACCCAAGGACCCACCCATGCCGAGTTTGAAGAGCCTTCAACCTTATCTATTTCCTTGGAGGCCAAAACAATTTGTGAGGATGCTCCAAGGAAATTCAGCCGGGACCAAAGTTCATGCTCACATGCCTTGTGTATTTTTCATGCTCACATGCCTTGGTTGAAGAAGGAGATGTGGCTTGTGTAATTGTGTTTCTTTCATATTTCTTGTTTGTTTGAATAAGTTCATGCTCACATGCCTTGTGTATTTTTCTCATCGTCGTTTTTGTGTTTTAATTGATAACGATCTTGAGAAGCATGTTTTTGATGTTATGCCATTCATTAGATCGAGTTTTTATGCATTACTTTCAAGTTGGAGGTGTTCTAAAACTTTCATTGCCTTACTTAGCCATTTGGAGAAGCAATTTTTGAGTTTTGAATGATTTCCAGCTACTCACGGCCTTAAGGGGCCGTGAGGTGGGCCGTTTGCCCCTTAGCCGAGACATTGTCCTAGGGCATACGGCCCTCCTCACGGCCAACTTGGGGGTCGTCTGCCCCTTGGCCGAGAGCTTTGCCTAGGGCTCACGACCCCCCTCACGGCCGTGAGAAGGGCTATGAGGCACGGGTTATGGCCCCCATTTCTCCCTTTTTCACTTCTTCTTCTTCTTCTTCATCCCCTCTTCAAAACACTAATTCTTTCTCCTTCTTTCTTTCTCATCTCTTGGCCGAATCTTCTCATTTCTTCTCCTAGATCACCTCCTAACCACTTTGAGAAGTTGATCTAATGGTTTTCGTTGGTAAGCTCTTTGGTGCCCTAACTTTATGTTTTTTTTCATTTTTTCTTGCACTCTTGGAGCTTTTGTGTGGACGTTTTCAAGCATTTTGCTTGATTTTGGTGGTATGATGGTTATGGATGAGTTTTCAATTGATTTTATGTAAAACTTTTTGGATTTTCATGTTTTTGGGGAGGTTCTTTCGTAGTGAACAGTACCCATACGGCCGTATGGTTACTATTCATCATTTTACCCAATTTTTTCTCCATCTTTTGCACCACATTTTGGTTTGTACTGGATTCCTCTATGCTTGATTAGGATTTTCATGATTTGTAGGAATGTGGAGGATGACGAAATTTACGAGCGACCACGAAGTTATGTTTACACTACATGGAAGACCACATTTTTGACGAACCCAATTCCAACGACAAGGGCTAGCGTGGATATTTTATTTTGTTGTTTTAGACTTTATTTTCTAGTTTTTGTGCTCTTTTTATGTTTTGTTTTAGTTCTTGCATGATTAGTCCCCATCTCTTCTCTGTGAATTTTTGTGGTATGGTGGTGTGCCCTTTTTGCCATGCAGGGCATTAAGGAAGTTTGGTGAGCTTCTCCATGTTCAAGGGAGATTGGACCTGACATGTATTTCTCGTCGTACCTTATGTTCGGGTCACATATTGCTAGTTGCACAAGATAAACCGGGGAAGTTCATTTTCACCCCCCTCTATTGTTTTTATTGAATATATTTCCTTATTATTCATGATGAGTGTACATTGAGGGCAATGTACAACACTAGGTGTTGGGATGGGTGTATTACATGTATTATGGCCATATTTACATGCTATTGTTATCAATGATGGCTTTGTTCATTCTTGTGAGATCCTTCAAGTATGGATTAATGATTGATGTGAGTTACATACTTTTTGTGCTTTATTGAATCCTTTTTCACCTCTAGTATTGTTATGTGCACTGAGTCTTTTGTTGATGCCCTAGGAATAGCCAACTTGACTACTTTAACTCTCTTGTATGCTTAACACACAACCTTGAGTACTTGGCCTTAGAAGACTAAGTTCTATTCTTCAATGAACTCTTAAGAACTTCTAAGCCTTGTTGAGCTAGTCCTAGTTTTGTAACTTGTAGTGTAGTCTAAAGACATGATATGGGGTAAAAAAATAAAAAAAAAGGAAAATGAGTTTATGTCAGTATTCCTTTGCTAATGAAGCATGAATGCGTCTATGTAGACTGTAATTGAGTAGTTGGGTGGCTCTTGTGCCTAACCAGCATGTGCACCCTCCAGAAAGATTTTTGTGCAGTCTATGTTAGGCGGACCAGAAAAAAAAAGTGTATATACATGAAAATAAAACCCTAGTGATCACTTAGACTGCCTACTTGATGTTTTGAGAAGAAAAGGGATTTAGTTTCAAATTCAGGAGTTAGAAGGATCTTACTTGTTCATTAAGGGAGAACTTAGCATTTTAAGGCCCAGTTTCATTGTTTGTGGGGTGATTAACATCTAGAACTGTACTTATTGAAGTCATTAGGCTAGACCAGATCAGGGCAAATTAGGTAAAAGATTCACACACATGGCACTGACATATAAGAGGTGAGACAGGATCTTTCTGTTGTGCTTATTAATTGTAACTCAACATCTAGATATCATTATTTATCGCTTTTAGGATCTCGTATTTTTGTAAGCCGGAGATGGTACATTTAGCCACTTATCTTTCTCCTTGTTTTTCATGATTTTTTTGCTTGGGGACAAGCAAATGCTTAGTGTGGGGATGTTTGATAAGTGTCTAAATGTATGTATTCTAGTGTACTTATTCTTTACACTTTACATGTATTTTATCACGTTTTGTGCCTGTTTTTATTCTTAATCGAGCCAAATTTGCTTTGTAGAGCATGTAGAAGCCATGGAGAACACGAACACATAATTTGGGCAGAAAAGATAAGAAAACCAGGTCACGGTACTGTAGCGCAAGTACTGTAGCATATTTAATGTAGCAGGCGTATTGTAGCAGTCACTGTAGCACTTGGGGGGGTTTTCGGGCAGGAAACTCCAGAGACTTTTTCCTAAGTCTCGCTGCCCTGTCTGCTACCCCGTGAGGAAATTCTAGAGAGTTTTGCCTAGGCTTCACTCCCCCGTTAACTACCCCGTGAGGCTCGGGATTTGGGATTTTCTTTGATCTAATCTGCATCCATACGGCCCCCCATACGGCCTGTATGCTTCGGGGGTATAAATGGTGACTTCTAGGGCTTTTGAAGGGAACTTTTCTCTTGGCCTTTGAGGCCGCCACCACCGCACCTTCTTGAGGCTTTTCGGCCACCTTTCGGCGGTGATCCTCGTGGAAAATGAGCACACATCATCACCAAGAGGGAGAGGAGCAAGGGAGAAGGAGTTTGTGCGAAGTTCTAAGCCACCATTGCATCATCATTCGAAGCTTCATTGATTCAAGGAGATCAAGATAGTATAGGGAGTTTTCTTGCTTCTTTATTATCTTTCTTTACCTTGTATGTTGTATAAGTATCCCTTATCATGAGGGATTAACTTATCATTGTGTTTGGATTTGGATGAACCCTAGGGTTCATCTTGTGTATGAACTTTGGATGCTGTTATTAATCTAGTTTGATGGTTGTTTGAGATTCAATCTTTCATGCTTTCATGTCTAGAATTACATTTGTGCAGAAATCCGTAATTCTTTTATGAGTTGTATACATAGAGGTGACCTACTCACGTGTACTAGATCGGAGAGATTGAAAGGGGATTCTTGTGTCGACACGCCGAGAGATCGGCTGTTGGTAGCCCTCCATTGCTAGGTTTAAGCCGAAGAATAGTAGGTTTACTCCTATTAGAGATTTCACGGAGCTTATTACTATCGTAGGTGGGTTAATACGGAGAGATTCCGATTAACACTCGTATGGGATCAGGGGTTAGTCACCCAGAGATCGGGGCTAACCTACTCACGAGGTCTCTAAGTCTCAATTGTCGTCAATGCATCTTTATATCATCCTAGTTTGAGACTTAATGACAACCCTAGGTGGATTCCTTGTCCAAACACACCCTTGTCATGCTTGATACTACCTTGTTTGTTTACATCCGTGTGCTAGTTACCAGGCGATAGGATTAGCTTAAATTAGTTTTTTTGCTTTATTTATTTTTCACTTATATTGAATGGTAGGCTAGAAAATAGATGAAGAGTGAGTAATAGTACTTCCTTGGCCCTAGTGGAATACGACCCCTGTGTCACTCACATGGTATTACTTGGTGATCCCGAACACTTGCGAGGAAGCAATCACTCACACTCTCGACCCTCTCCAATCTCAAATAGTCTAACCCTATAGGAGTTGTCACACCTCCAAAGGATAACCTAGATGATTCTCAATCCTAGTGTCACAGCTAAGGGAAAATCAATACAATAAGCAATCAAGATTGGAACTTAATTAAAAGCATCAATTAAGAAAGCATAATAAAAGTCATAGAAAGAATGTCATCCTAGGGTTTACAAGTTTGAATACCCACAAGGGATTTAGCTCTCCATGGAGCTATACAAATCCATCAATGTATATGAAATAACAAAAAAGATAAACATAGATGAAACCCCCTTGTGATGCGTGGTGATGGTCTTGTGAGGTCACTCGGTCTTTTCCACCAAGCTCCTCGTCAAACCTAGGGCACACCTCGCCTAATCAGTGCCGATGAAAGCTCCCCCAATAGCTATCTTCCGACGGGCTTCGATGTCAATGCCGAGAACTCGCTCCAATCCTCCACAAAGTCCTCTCCAAACCTTAGCCGCGACCCTCCAGAAGATAGGTGGAAAAGATCAAAAAAAAGTGATGAAAATTTTCACACGGCCGTGTGAATTCGTTCAGAGCCTTAAGTGTTTTCCCGAGAACACACAGGGGCATGTGGGTGCCCATGTAAGGCTTCCCTGTGAAGGCACACGGCCATGTGGGGTTCTCACACGGCCATGTGGGGATGTTCAGACAGTTAACAAAGAGGACACAGGGGGCGTGTGCTGCCCTTGTGCACCCTCTAGTAGAGGCACACAGTGGTGTGAGATTTCCACACAGCCGTGTGGTTGCGCAGAAAGCTATAAGCCGCGGCTTTTTTATTGGAATCACTTGTGCCTCTTGGTTAGATTCATCCAAAAGCTCTCTAGACACTCCCTCTCACACTACCGACTTTCTCTTGATCGTTTTTAAAGGTTTTATCGAGTTTTGCAGGTCGGATTTATGCTTTTGCGATTCACACCATCGGTAGGCACTTCACCTTCTTTGTCTTCGTCAATCTTGATTATTTTGGTCCATTCCGCAATTTTTCACTTGATTTTCATGCATACATATTTATTGAATGATTATGGAAGGTTTTAGAGCATTTAGAAAGGTTTTGTATGAAATCTTTGGCCGCTATGGCCGTGTCTCTGACGCGGCCCGAAGATCCACACGAGAGTGTATATTCCTGCATAATGAGCTTTAATGGTGATTTGATCAATTCTTTTTAAATTTTTGTAGGAATGGCACCTAGACCGAAACAAGTGACCAGTAAGAGACCCCTTGAGCCTTCTATAGAGCAGATAGACTTTGCCACACCCGAGTACTGAGCAAGATATGAGAGGTTGACAAAGCTCAAGTTTGGACAATCTCAATACAAGGACTTAAGATGTCTTAGGACAGCTGAGTGGGGTGACGATGTTGCAAACGAGGTTGACGAACTTCTATCAATTGGGAGTTGGCAACGCTTGTTATCTACTCGAGAGCCAGCTAATCGCTCACTTCCTTTGGAGGTGATTGCGTCATTCGAGTTTGACAGATCCTATAGAGAGTTGACGAGTGCAGATGCTATACAGTTTAGAGCTTTTGGGTACTGTTACAATATGTCGGTGACGCAGTTCTCCATCCATAAGGGTTTATATGACGAGGCTTTTACTGAGGCAGAGGAGTACGAGAGCCTCCCGACCGATTACTCTGGTAGTTTGACCCCTCAGAGAGCTTATCGAGTATTATGCGGACAAGGGCAGTACAAGCTGGGGATGTCAAAGGCTACTTGTCTATCACGGCCGGCTTACAAGTATATTCATGCCGTCCTGAGCAGATCAGTGAACGACAGTGGTGACAGTACAGGAGTCTTGAGCCGGCAAGAGCTCTTTTACCGCCATTCGATGGTACAGAATGAGCCGCTCCACCTCATGCATTTCCTTGCTGAGAATATACATCATGAGGGCCAGTACCCTTGGCTTGGAGTCATCTTCTTAGGGCCATACATTACGAGACTTATCAGGGGGATGGGTCTCCCAGAGGCGATTAGGGGAATTGAGAAGACATCCATACCCTCTCCTATTAGTTTAGAGATGTTGAGACAAATGGGTATGGTCAGGATGTATTATCATCATTATGTGATGAACATGCCCCCATCGATGCCAGCAAAGGGAAATGAGGCCAGGGGATTGTAGCAAACTTTGTAGCTACCTCCAACACAGCCAGAGAGCGAGGTACCTCCCACAGCAAAGGAGCCACCACCTGTGTGCATCTTTTCTCCCTCTTGAGGCCAGGATAGACTGGAGCGCCTCGAGAGTGCTGTGGGGGCCCTCTAGACAGAGCTAATTGAGGTTAGAGCTTCCCAGGGTGTGTAGCACACTGAGGTCATGGCACAGTTCCACAGTCTTCATCAGTTACTTGAGCAGGCCATGACATCACCTTTTGTAGTCTAGCCCTGAGCCTTCCCTGCGACACCATCACCTACATCACCACCACTTTATCCACTAGCACTAGCTGAGCCTACCGTAGCACCAGAGGCTACCACTCAGGACACCGATGCTGAGACGTTGTACTTTCTTTTATTTTTCTATTATTTTGTACTTTTATTTATTATCTTTGGACTTGTAGTACTCAGAAAGGATCTTCCTTCTGAGTTTATTTTCTGTTGCATTTATCTTTTTCTCGAGTTGTATTCCATTGTTTTATCTCTATATTACTTCGACAACCTGTGCACTTTTGGGCCCCTGTCACCGGGGTACTTTATTACTTCGACAACCTATGCACTTTTGGGCCCCTGTCACTAGTATTGGAAGATTAAATGTTGCAGTGAGAAGCAACAACCCTGTTGAACTATGGCATCTTATGTTTGGACACTTCAATTATAAAAGCCTGGTGCCTTTGGCTTAGAAGCAAATGGTTATTAGGATGCCTAACTTGAAGTAAAGCTCGCAATGTGAAGATTGTGTGATGTCAAAATAGTCAAGGAATAGATTTTTGAGTGGTGTATCTTGAAGAGGAACAACCATTCTCCAATTGATCCATATAGAGATCTCTATGGTCCCATGAGTGCGGATTCTCTGGGAGGAAATAGGTATATTTATCTACTTGTTGATGATTACAATAGATGAAGCTGGGTTTTCTTTCTAAAGAACTAATCAGGAGCCTTAGAGAAGTTTCAAAATTTACATGCTCTTATGGAGAGGCAAATAGGGAAGAGACTGAAGGCAATAAGAAGTGATCATGGAGGAGAATTCGTTTCACTTGAATTCAAAAATTATTGTGAGAAGATGGGAATTAAGAGAGAGTTCTTAGCTCCCTACACACTATAACAAAATGGTGTGGTGGAGCGCAAGAACAGGACAGTAATTGAGATGGCAAGAGGGTTACTCAAAAGTGGTGAGCTTCCAATAAAATTATGGGGAAAAGCTACCTCAACTGTTGTGCATCTGATCAATAGATCTCCAACACAAGCTCTAAACAACAAATCCCTATATGAAGCTTGGCATGGAGTTAAGCCCAATGTAAGTTATCTTAAAGTGTTTGGATGCATTGCATTTGATCTTATACCCTCACATAAGTTACAAAAACTTGATGAAAAATCAGAAAGATGTGTCTTCGTCTGGTACTGTTTAAAGTCTAAGGCATATAAACTCTACAATCTAATTACTTCTAAAGTAATTGTTAGTAGAGATGTAGTATTTCATGAGAGCTCCAAATGGAATTGGGAAGAAAGCAGGCAAAGTGACTTTATTATATCAACTGATGAAGCAAGTGAAGAACCAACTGGTGAAGTCAATATCCCTCCTGGAACTAAAACAATTGAAGAAGTCTATAATGATGGTGCATTGTCATTAGGTCATAATTCAGTGAGAGAGATACCAAGCACTCGAACTGCACCCACTGATGAGTCAGCTCCATGGAGTACCAGGTTATTGAAAGATGTTTATAATACATGCACTCTTGCTTTGTATGTTTCTAATCCAACTGAATATAAGGATGCAGTGAAGCACAAGGAGTGGCAAGAGGCCATGGATGCTGAAATAGAATCAATCACAAGCAACAACACTTGGGAATTGTGTGGGTTGATGGTATGAAAGAAGGCAGTTGGATTTAAATGGATTTTTAAGACAAAGTTCAATGTAGAAGGCCAGGTACAAAAGTTGAAGCCAAGAGTGGTGGCTAAGAGATACTCACAAAAGCAAGGTGTTGATTATGATGAAGTTTTTTTGCTTGTAGCTTGACTAGAGATAGTAATGTTGGTCCTAGCACTTGTAGCTCACTTAGGATGGCAGGTATTTCACTTTGATGTGAAATCAGCCTTCTTGCATGGTGAAATCCAAGAGGAGGTGTTTGTCTCTCAACTAGAAGGCTATGAAGTCAAAGAAGGAGAGAATTTGGTGTGCAAATTAAACAAGGCTCTTTATGGATTGAAGCAGGCACCCAGGGCTTGGTATTCTAAAATTGATGAACATTTTAGGTTTCAGTAGAAGTGAAAGTGAACACACACACTACAAGAAGGAGGAAAAGAATATGGAGAAGTTTTGTTAATAAGTTTGTATGATGATGACATAATATATACAAGTTCTTCATCTATTTAACTTGAAGAATTTAAGAATGAGATGGTAAACACCTTTAGTATGTCTAATTTGGGAGTGGTGAGTTACTTCCTAGGATTGGAAGTAAAGCAACAATCAAGTGGAAGGTTTATTGGGAAGAAGAAATACATTGACAGTTTGCTGCATCAATTCAACATGAATCAGTGCAAACCAGTATTGACTCCAATGGGAGTGAATGAAAAATTTTAGAGTGATACTACTTACAAGCCCACTGATGCAAGGATGTAGGGGAGTTTAATTGAGAAATTTCTTTACCTTACACACAATCGTCCTAATATAAGTTTTTCAGTAAACTATTTATCAAGTTTTATGAATCATCAAAGTAATTGTCATTCATTTGCTTCCAAGCTTGTGTTGAGGTATCTCTCAAGAACTAGAGACTATAGGATGCTGTATTCACATAGCGATCAAGGGTTGCTAGAAGTTTTCTTGAATAGTGACTGGGGAGGCTCTATGTCTGATTGTAAGAGTACAGCCGGGATGTTCTTCCGCCTGGGCTCAAGTGCCACTTCTTGGGCATCAAAGAAACAAGGGATAGTTGTCTTATGAACAATAAAGGCTGAATACATTGCTGTCACTTTTGCAACTTGTCAAGTGGTTTGGTTTAGATGAGTTCTGCAAGATTGTGGGGTTTTATTCACTTAAGCAACCAAAATTTGGTGTGACAATTAGTTAGCGATTGCTGTTGAGAAGAATCCTGCACATCATAGTAGAACCAAGCACATAGACTTGCGTTTTCACTTCATCCGAAGCTTAGTTGCTGAAGGAGTGGTCACTTTGCAACATTTCTCTTCTAATGAGAAACTTGCAGATATCTTGACCAAGTTCCTCTTGGTTGAGAAGCATGTTGCACTGAGAAACCTATTTGGAGTATGCAAGCTTCAATTAAAGGGGGTGTTGAAGATGTGATCAAAGCTGTGCATGTAGGGTGATGGAGAATCGAAGTTGGTGGAGTTCAATAGTATGAGGTGCTTGATGGAGTTAGTGTTGCTGAAGGTACAAGCTTGGAGAAGATGTGTTTTTTTTGAGCTAGAGTTTAGAATACTCTAGTGCTTGATTTGTAATGAAAAAGAGTATTTAATGCGTTTAGAATCTCTAGGAGTTAGCAACCAAACAATGGGGAACGGGTTAATGGTAGCTTATGTTGAAAAGTCTTGCCAATTGATGTGACTTAATGTTTTGTATCTTATTATAAATATATGAAGTAGTGCTAGTTGCTGGTTGGCTAGAATAGTCTTCTCCATTATCTTTGCTTCCCTGAATCTTTAGTCAAAGTTAGGAGAATTGAAGAAAATTTCTACAAACACCTTCATCTTCTTAGTTTGCAACCGGTGTTTGATACTTCAGATTTACCATTTCTTTGACTCTTGATATATATCCCTGCACATTCTCATTGTTTTTCAACTGTAGGGTTTCAGAAGAGTACCTTAACATGACAGTTTTATGGGCATGGTTTTAGAGTTCCCTTGAAAGTTGGTTCCCAAAATTCCCTATGCCTCTTTACCTGCTGAATAAGACACAAAGCCTTTACATCTCTTTTTCTATTCTCTCTCAATCCTTGCTCATCATCCTGTTTAGAGAACCCCTTCTCCCACAAATCCCATAGGTCTTGAGACCTGAACAGATTTTTCATCATAATGGCCCAATGTTCATAGCCTTCTAAATTAAAAATAGGAATGACTGCGTGAGAGATGTTCAGTGAGTTACTACCAGAAGCCATGAGAGTGGTTCAAGGTGGGGAGAGTTTTTGTTGGGATCACTCAGTCTTTGGTACCAATGTTGAATTGAATACAAACATACTATTATTTATTCTTGGAAAGAATCTCCACTTTTAAATTTTTACAAACTTACAAAAAACACATTGCTCAAAAATACTAAAGCAACAGTAATAAAAAGATAACTAGCCTCGAGGCATATAACTCATGACCTCTTACTATTTAAACACAGTACTCCATAGATTAAATGCATTCCATGCATACTGATAAGTACTTGTGTTATAGTACCGTGAAACGTTATTATCTTACAATGAGCATATTTTTTATCAGATTTTATCACTAAATTGTGTGCATTTGTGTGCTATTGTGCATTGTAGGTTTGTGGAGTTATTTTGAAGAAGAAGAATGAAGTTAGATCATGTTTGCCATTGTTGGAGAGTTTTCGAACCAAGCAAGGAACAAGGCAAGATCCTAGACTTGTGAGTGTGTGCCAACCTCCTATGGAGGGGCCCAAAGGCAGTCACAGTCACAATAACTCTAACTCATGTAGCTTAGGAGAACTTCACCAATAAGAAGAATTGAAGCAATCGTCATGATCTACCATTGATTGTGTGCCCAATTCAATGGCCTCGATGAAGAACAATGAATTCGGGAGTGTTTTGGTGAGTACTGCAGCAGCAATGCAGCAAGTTACTGTGAAAACACTGTAGCAAGCTACTGTTCACTTTCGGCCGAAATTCAAAAATCCAGAAAGTTCACACGAGCGTTGTGGAAATTTCATACGGACGTATGAAATCCCGATAAGTCCGATTTTAAAGCCGCGACTCAACATTATAAAAGTCCGATTTGGAGACTTTTTACACATCTTTTTGAGAATCTTTCTCCCCAACTTCTGGAAAGCGTGACTAGGGTTTCGGAGAGGACTTTGTGGAAGTTCGGAGCACGTCATCGGCATCCGGCGGCCGCACAAGACCACAGCCACACCATACGCAAGGTGGTTTTCATCGATGCTTTCAATTTGTGCATCCTTTATATTTTGATGGATTTGTATAGCTCTATGAGGAGCTAAACCCCTTGTGGGTATTCAGACTTGTAAACCCTAGGATTATTATGTTTCTATGACATTGTTATTATTCTTTTCCATTATTGATGAATAAACTCGAGTTTCAATCTTAATTATCTCTTGTAATTGTTTTTCCTTAGCCGTGACACTAGGGTTGAGAACAATCTAGGTTATCCTTGGGAGGTGTGACAACTCCTATAGGGTTAGACTACTTAAGATTGAAAAGGGTTGAGAGGGTGAGTCGTGAGGTAGCGGAACGTCCTCTTTCCCCTCCGGTGTGATTCTTCCAACCTCCATGTTTCATGATTTCTTAGCGGTCGAGATAGAGTGAAATGCTAGGAGAGGAACTCCCCTGGGCTTACTTGCGTGAGCAACAGAGTGAAGGGTTGAAGTGAATCCTAGTGCTAGGGCTTAATTTAGACTAGGGTTCTTCCACCTGGACCAAAGGGTTA
Source organism: Dioscorea alata (assembly GCA_020875875.1). Classification (NCBI taxonomy): domain Eukaryota; kingdom Viridiplantae; phylum Streptophyta; class Magnoliopsida; order Dioscoreales; family Dioscoreaceae; genus Dioscorea; species Dioscorea alata. The sequence goes on from CM037023.1 coordinate 18,934,324, forward strand.
GAACTATACATAGGAACATGATTTATCACTAGGAATCCCTAGAGCTTAAAGCAATCCCACATAGTGTGAGTCTTAGGAAGACAGACTCCCCTAGGGCTTAGTTGACAGGTCAACGAGAGTCAAGGGTCGTAGTGAAAACCTAATGCCGGGGCATAGTGTTGGGGTTAGTCACGGTTGATCTTAGGTTTGGGACTGATGGTAGCCACGCGACACGCTAAAGAAGCGAGCACGCGACTCCCCGGCCGCAAGTGCACGGGTCGTCAAGTAATAACCTCTCGCGCGAGCACGAGAGGGTCGTATTCCCAAAGGCCCCAAGATCTGCTATTACTTCCTCCTAGGTATCGCTATCTAGTCTACCAAATCAAGAGTTGAAGTATAAAATACAAATACGAAAATAAATAAAAGAAAAGCTAGAAACAAAATGGTCTAAGGCACACCATACAGGCAATTTAAAAAAAACAAGTAGCAATGAGAACTAGGGGCCTCGGGCTAGGATCCCCTAAGGAGAAGAACAAGTTAGGATGAATATAGGAATTCAGGCTTAAGGTTGGCAAGAGTTGGTCCGCTAGACTCGGATGTCGACTACCCCGGAACCTCCGTAGTGTAGCCCTAATCCAGTACAGGTTCCTCTATCCAGAAGATACCCCTACGATGTCATTGGTAATAGGGAGTCTCGCCTAGAATGACACAAAATTCTTAAGAGTGCAGGGTTATGAGTAGCTTAGCATCTATCATTGTTCTACACTATCATACACATACAAGAATCATTCATGCCATCCTTGGTTTACTAACATGCAAAGTTGCTCAAAAGTTCTTAAAGTTCACGTGAAAGTCCACCCCCCTACTTAAAGTAGTACATTGTCCCCAATGTACCTAAATCAGCAGCTCAGAAAAAGATATGGAGTTAAAGCAAAGTAAGAGGGTTTCGTGAACTTCCCTGAGTCTCAAAGCATAATCTTGAAGTCCATGAGATCAGGGTGGCCACCGAAGATTCTTGTAGATGTCGAGGAAGAAAGATGCGTTTGATGTTTGAATTTCACCTGCAAGGTGGAAAAGAACATCATCTCAAGGTATCCATCACACACACAAAGAAAATAAAACAAACACACAAACAAACAACAAAGCTAAGAACAAAGGAAACAAGAAACACAAGACACAATGTGAGGATGCCCAAGTGAAACTTTCCAACTCAATGCTTCGCAAAACTTGATAAGAAATGATGGAAGAGCATGCATTTTCAAGTTTACAACATTCTTACATCAAAAATCTTGGGAATTTAACAAATTTAAACAATGAAAGTCAATAAAGATGAGAGATATGCTTATACCCAAAGCTAGACAACAAAATTCAAAGATGTCGGTGAAAACAATAGATCGACAAAATTAAAACTCAAAAATGATGAGAACTTTAAGATCAATGAAATGTTGGCCAAATGAGGAGGCAAACTAAGAGGATACACCAAAAAAAATTGGAGAGAAATCGGGTGAAAGGAAGGCGAAGACATCAACCTCAAATGATGCTGAAATTATGCTGAAAATGGGCTGAAATGGCTATGTGCGGGCTGTGTGCGGGCCGCACAACAGCCCGCACACCCTTCTAGAGCCTGTGTGTGGCTTGTGTGCGGCCCCGCACACTGGCCGCACACCCTACAGGTTGGTGTGTGCGGTTTGATGTGCGGGCTACACAACAGCCCGCACATGGCTCTGGCTGGTGTGTGCGGGCCACATACAGCCCTCACACCCAGCAAATATGCTCTCCCAGCTTTGAAACACCATGAAACACCTCCCAACAACTAGCATTCTCAACCCTACATGCATAAAACTCATCAAAACACAAAGATGATCATAAATCAATGAAGAACACACCAAGAATCACCAACATGAATTAAAATACCCATCCAAGCAACATATGCAATATGAACATGAAATTAACACATCCACACAAAGTCAAACAAACAAAACTAAGAAAACTACAAATCAAACACAAACTAAGCAAAATACGGAATTTAAAACCTTGGGTTGCCACCCAAGAAGTACTTGTTTAACGTCACGAGCTTGACGTACCTTCTTACCTCATGGAGGTTTGAAGACGGTGTGCTCCTCCCGGCCAATTGTGGCATAACTACTACCATAGAAAATGAAACGTACCTGCCGGGATGGTGCCGAGGTGGAGGTCAAGGTCGAATTACCTTTTGGCCTCCAAGGAAAAAGCTTGGGCCAAGAATTATCTAAGTTGGGCATTGGTGGATCATGGGGTGGCTTCAACATCCTATCCACATCTTCTTTCTCAACCCATTGTAAATTACCTTGAATGACCCATAAAAGTTGTTTGGGTTTCCAAGGAAACAAGTTCGGTTGAGAACTTGTCAAGCTTTGCTTAGGTGGATCGATTGGTGGCTTTAACATCCTTTCCACAATTTTTTTCTCAACCGCTCTTGAATGATCAACAATTGCCCACAAAATTTGCTTGGGCCGCCACGGAAATATTTTTGGTTGGGAATTATCTAAGCCCGGCATTTGTGGGTTCAAGCATGACCTTAGTTTTGTACCCACATCATCAAAAACAATTCCCGGAATTTTTTTAGTGCACAAAACCAAAACGGGCAAGTGGGTGGAATGGTCCATATTGAGGCAAGTAGCTTCTTCATTTGTGATTGACGGACTTGATTTTACTTTGTCACACCTTTCAATGGCCTGGTTTTCCTTATTCCCCCTGTCTTCTTCCAAAGCATCTACAGGTGGAACTTTAACAGCTTGCTCATTATTCTTGTTTTCCTCATCCATTAGTTTGAGAAGTTCTACCACTTGTTTTTCGATTCTATGAATAGATGCCTGAACAATTGTCACGCTTTCTTCCAACGCATCCAAACGAGAGTCTGTGATTTGCATGAACTTGGCTAAGATATCTTCAGTGGTATACGTCCTCTTCATTGGTGGTTGTGGGGGTTTTTGCAGTAGTCCACGGTGAGTGGGCTCCCATTGTTGTCCATAATGATGTGATGAAAAATCTAGGTGCCCTCACTGATATGGATTGTATACATGCTCGAATTGATTGGTATTGAATGCCCTTAAGGCCTCATACTCATTGATCTGCAATTTTTGAAGATGAAAATTTGCACCACCTGAGGCTTCATCAAAACCCATTGCCCTGTGCACAAAACAAAATAAAAAAAAATTAAGGTATAAGAAGAAAACAAGAATATTTACAAAAGAAAAGATAAATGACTAGAGTAGCGAGCTAGAAGTTTTCCTAGCATTCTTGGATTTCCCCGGCAACGGCGCCAAAAACTTGATGGTCGCCACGCGACATGCTAAAGAATTGAGCACGCGACTCCCCCGCCGCAAGTGCACGGGTCGCCAAGTAATAACCTCTCGCGTGAGCACGAGAGGGTCGTATTCCCAAGGGCCCCAAGATCTGCTATTACTTCCTCCTTAGGTATCGCTATCTAGTCTACCAAATCAAGAGTTGAAGTATAAAATACAAATACGAAAAATAAATAAAAGAAAAGCTATAAACAAAATGGACTAAGGCACACCATACAAGCAATTTAAAAAAAAAACAAGTAGCAATGAGAACTAGAGGCCTCGGGCTAGGATCCCCTAAGGAGAAGAACAAGTTAGGATGAATATAGGAATTCAGGCTTAAGGTTGGCAAGAGTTGGTCCGCTAGACTCGGATGTCGAATACCTCGGAACCTCCGTAGTGTAGCCCTAATCCAGTACAGGTTCCTCTATCCAGAAGATACCCCTACGATGTCATTGGGAATAGGGAGTCTCGCCTAGGGTAATTCTAATGCTTGCTCCCGGCTAGAACCACCCTAAAACCCGCGGGGAGCTACCGGCACCCGGAACCTCTGGTGTACCGATACATTGAATCCCCCTTCAATCTATGTGGATCTAATACATGGTGGCATCCCGCGTATCCAAGTACAATCGACAAGATAAATCACAGAGTTCTCATGCGATTCACGACAATCAAGCACACATAGAATGAAACCAAGCAACAAATCGACATTAATTTATAAACAAAATTATCATCCATAAATACAAGTTCTCCGCCTAAGGTTCACCGGAGCCCGGTGGCCTTGGGAGCCTAGTTCCACATCAAAAGAGAGAATACACAAGATAATAAATGAAAATGCTCATAAGAAACTCCCTCAAACGTAGGCTAGAAGGTGGTAATGAAAGCTCGCCGGATCCGCGCCGATCAAGCTCCGTGATGACAACCTTGAGTGCTTCCTTTTTCTCCCCTTGAGTTTTGCTCTTCAAATAGCCTCTCCAATCCGGTGATGATGGTGGAAATGGGTGGAGATGATGGTGGAGAATGGAGGAGATGATGGTGGAGAAGGATGGAGGAGAGGGTGGCAAAAAACCAAGCTTCCAAATGACCTAGAAAGCCCTTAAATAATCAGAACAACCATGTTTTGCCCGAGTGTGTGCGGGCTGTGTGCGGGCCGCACACACCCCGCACACCGTTCTGTCTCCTCTTTGCAGGCCGCACACTGCCCCGCACATTGCTACAGTGAAATCGCTGCAGTGGCGTTGCTGCAGTAACGGTACTACAGTGAACGGCGCCTGAAAATCCACTCTTTTATTGCCCGAAACAAGAGGATTCATGTGAACTTCAATAAATTCTTCGATTCATGCTAAAACAAGGCTCAATCACGTGCTAGATGATCTTCCGATACCCTGAAACAATAATAACAAATAAACGCGTAAAGGGCATCGGAGTCATACTAAAATGCATGAAAGTAATTAAAATGTACATAATAAAAGTGATGTATTTAGACACTTATCAGGGACTGTGTGTTTAACGATATCCTCGACTCAATTAACATCAGTAGGAAAGTATAATAGCATAGTCTTGCACTAGAAGCATAAGTCTTAGGGGTAGTTTGTCCGGATACCCTATTTCATCCATTGCTAATCCTTCTCTATTTACTCCTACGTGCACTCTCTTACCTTCCATCTCTCTATTTTACTTCTTGTCTCTTTATATTTGCTTTCACACTCACTCATTGCTTTTCTTCACACTCACTGTACATCATTTAGCTAAATAGTGAAATCTCATGTTTTAAATCCCTATTCCCTGTGGATTCGACTACCCACTCACCAGGGTAAATTTATTACTTCGACAAGCCCGTGTACATGCGGGATACACGCAAGGGGTCTGAATAGATGCAACCAGTAATTGAAAAGAACAACGAATGAGAATGTGCTTGAGGGCAGAACGGGAATTTCTAGTATTTGAATTTCAGTTAAGGTTCATTAGTACTGAAGGGGGAATGAAGGAATAGCTATGATGGAGATCATCATGGAGGTTGTTTTAAGTTCGAGGCAGAAGGTGATGAGAAGATCTGGATAAAAATGGATGGCTGAGATTTGATGATCTAGAGAAATGTTGTAAGTTTAAGGTAAATCAGGCTTGAGCGGTGAACATGGTTAGATGCAGACACTTGTGATGCAGTTTAATTTTTCTCTGTAATGTTTTTTTAGTGTCTTTCTGAATTTTGGTGTTCTTCCATGCTTGTATGATTTATCTTGATGAATAGAGAGATATTTGTGCCTTGATATTTATAAGAAAGTTGTTCCTCATGAAATATATTATCTATATAGTGATTGTCAATGGTATCAGAGCCAGGTTGAGGCATGAGGTTGTTGAAAAGTAGTGTGGATGTTGTTTGGTGTTGCTCTTGGTTGTGTGTGTGTTTGAAGTGTGATTTGACAAAGTAATTGCTGTTCGTGTGAAGATGTCTATAGGCTCATCTGCTAAGGTAATCACTACTTCTCTTCCATTGTTTAAAGGTGAAGGTTATGATTGGTGGATTGTGAAGATGGAGACTTTGTTTAGAAGTCAAAATCTGTGGAAAATGGTTGAAGAAAGACCCTTGTCTGAAGGTACTGAAGTTCAGAAGATGGAAAGTGCCAAGGATAATGCTAAGGCTTTTTCTATGATTCAACAAGCTTTGGAGAAAGCTATTTTTGATAGAATTATCAAGTTGAAGACTGCTAAAGAAGCTTGGGATTACATCAAGAGTGAATATCATGGAAGTTCCAAAATTGTTTCTATGAGAAGGCAGACTTTGAGGCAAGAATTTGAATTATTACATATGAGAGAAGATGAAGATGTCCAACACTATGTTTCTAGAGTTGTGGCACTAGTGAACATAATTAAAAGGCTTGGTTTTGACATTGAAGACAAGGAAATTAACACGACCCCTTGCGTGTATCCCGTAAGTGCACGGGTTTGTCGAAATAATAAAATTACCCTGGTGAGTGGGTAGTCGAATCCACAGAGAATAGGGATTTAAAATACAAGAATTCGCTATTTAGTTGTGCGGTGTACGAAAAGTGATAATCGAATTGATGAATGGATTATGGAATCAATTATAATGAAAGACAAGAAATTAAATAGAAAGATGGAAGACAAGAAAGTGCAAGTAGAAGTGAAAAGAGAAAGACTAGTAATGGGTGAAATAGGGTATCCGGACAAGCTATCTCTAGGACTTATGCTTCTAGTGCAAGACTATGCTATTATACTTTCTTATTGATGTTAATTGAGTTGAGGATATCTTTAAACTCACGGTCCCAAACCTAAGGTCAACCATGACTAACCCCAACACTATGCCCCGGCATTAGGATTCACGTCAACCCTTCACTCTGTCGCTCTCGCAACTAAGCCCCAGGGGCGTTTATCTACCTAAGCCTAACACTACGTGGGATTGCTTTAAGCTCTATGGATTCCTAGTGATAAAACCTGTTCCTATGTGTAGTTTTAACCCTTTGGTCCAGGTGGAAGAACCCTAGTTTAGATTAAGCCCCAATGCTTAGGATTCACGTTAACCCTTCACTTTGTTGCTTGCGCAACTAAGCCCCAGGGGAGTTTATCTACCTAGTACTTCACTCTATCTCGACCGCTAAGAAACCAAGGAAACAGAGGTAGGGAGAAATCACACCGGAGCGGAAAGGGGACGCTTCGCTACCTCACGACTCACCATCTCAAGCCTCTTCAATCTTAAGTAGTCTAGTCCTATAGGAGTTGTCACACCTCCAAAGGACAACCTAGATTGTTCTCAACCCTAGTGTCATGGCTAAGAGAAAACAATTGCAAAATATAATTAAAATTGAAACTCGAATTTATTCATCAATAATGGAAAAGCATAATAACAATGTCATAGAGACATAATAATCCTAGGGTTTACAAGTCCAAATACCCATGAGGGGTTTAGCTCCTCATGGAGCTATACATGTTCATCAAATTATGAAAGAAAGCACAAAATAAAAGCATTGAGGAAAACCCCCATGCGTATGATGTGGCCGTGGTCTTGTGCTGCCGCCGAACGTCGATGACGATGCCGATGACGTGCTTCAAACCTCCATGAAGTCCTCTCCGAAACCCTAGCTGCACTCTCCGGAAGTTGGGGAGAAAGTTAAGTCAAAAGATCCTTCAAAAAGTCTCCAAATCGGGCTTTTATAATGTTTAGTGCGGCTTTAAATTCAGACTTATCGGGACTTCACACGGGCGTGTGGAATTTCCACACGCCCGTGTGAAGTTTCTGGCTTGCTGAAAAATTAATTCACACGGCCATGTGGAATTTCGACACGCCCGTGTGAACTCTCTGGAATCCTGATTTTTGGCAGAAAGTGAACAGTAGCTTGCTACAGTGGTTTGCTGCAGTACTCGCCAAAACGCTCCCGAATCCGTTGTTCTCCATCGAGGCCATTGAGTTGGGCACACAATCAATGGTAGACCATGCCGATTGCTTCAATTCTCCTCCTTGGTGAAGTTCTCCTAGGCAACACGAGTTAGACTTGTTGTGAATGTGACTGCCTTTGTGCCCCTCCATAGGAGTTTGGCACACACTCACAAGTCTAGGCTCGTGCCTTGTTCCTTGCTTGGTCCGAAAACTTCCCAACAATGGCGAACACGATCTAACTTCGTTCTTTTTCTCCATATTAGCTCCACAAACCTACAATGCATAAGAATACTGATGAAGGTTATCCCGCAAGTGCAAGGGTCGTCAAGTAATACCCTATGCGTGACACAGGGGTCGTATTCCCTGGAGCCCGAGAAGCTACCCTTACTTCCCTTTTACAATGTTGTCTGACCGATACAATTTAAGAGAGAGTGAATATAATGCAAAGAAGCTAAATAAGTAAATAACTAATGCAAACATACGAGGGCAAGATACGGGGTAAAATAGGACTAGGAGTGGTCATGGATGAGGATTCCCTTAGGGGCTACTAAGGTGAGTAGGAAGCTTGGACTAACATGCAAGTGGCTAATTGGACCGAGAAAACCCTAGATTAGGCCAACCCGATGGTCACAGAAGTCGACCCCTAATCCGGTACGGGTATTGGATACGGTACGTATACCACCCAAGATTACCCCTACGATTGCAAAAGGTGAAGTGGTTTTCTCAAACTAGGGTTACAATACAAAAGAGTACTTAACCCTAGGAGTGGAGGGGTACAAATACCCGATGGTCACGGCGTATTTATACATATTTCCCTTCCAAGTTTGGTGAGTCTAACACTAGGGCAATAGTCATGCAACCTAGCATTTCCTAAGTCTTTTGATACATAGAGTTCTCATACATACCAAGCATGTAAAAACACCAAACAATGGATCACAAACAAGCCACAAACAATAAATAGAACAAGATCATCCAAAACATCACAAGTTCACCCCCAAGGTTCACCTACATCCGGTGACCTTGGGGTTTAAGTGCTCATGTTCCACTAAATACAACAAGAAATGCATGGAAACAACCAACAAAGGCATGAGAACAACTCCCTCAAAGAATGAAGGCCGGAGAAGTTCCAAAGACGCCACTCCAAGGGGTGGCTTCCCTAGTCTTCAACCTCCAAATGTAAGCCCTAGAATGTAGAATCTTCCCAAAACCTTGCTCTCCTCGCCAAATCCTTGCCTAGATCGCCCTCCAAGAGCTTCTTCTTCCTCAATTCGAAGGTGGTGATGAGAGGCCCTAAGAAGAAAACTCAAGATGCCCTAAAAAGAAGTCTCCAAGTCCATAAAAAGGTGAGTTCGTGCCTCTTCACGGGTGAGCTCACGGTCCATATATGGCCCGTGAGGTAGCCTGTAATGCGGGACGAAAGATTCTGCAAAGTTGCGAAAACTGCGACAGCACTACTACAGTAACCCATCTACAGTGACATTGCCCTTGAATTCCATACGGTTGACCTCACGACCGTGAGCTTGCCCGTGAGGATTTCCAGACTTAGAGAATTCTTCAAACGTTCGTGCTTCAAACTGCTACAGTGTTGCTACAGTGCCGGTACTAAAAAATGACGATTTCGGTGTCGATTTCTTCTCAAATTGCGTTGTTGAGCTCCCCAAAGCATATTTTACACCTAAAACACGAAATAACCCAATTTAGACCACAAAAGGGCATCGATTCATTAAAAAAATACAAAAAGCATGCACAAGTATACTTATAAAATACATACATTTAGACATTTATCAAATACACAAACGCACACAATTTAGTGATAAAATCTGATAAAAGATATGTTCATTGTAAGATAATAATGCTTCGCGGTACTATAACACGAGCACTTATCAGAAATGATTTCTAAAGTAATGAGAGGTCTAACACAGAAGTATGAACACATAATTACTTCAATGGAAGAGGCTAGAGAAGTGTAGAAATTGTTTTTGAATGAACTGAGTGGTAATTTGCAAGCTCATGAGGCTAGATTGAACAAATTTGCAGAAAACGTTGAAGATAAAACTTTTCAGACAAAGGGCCAGTATATTGAGAGTTGTGGTACAAGTGGTAATCAATCCACAGAGCAAATAACAGGTGACAGATTTTTTTTAAGAGGAGGAAGAGGTGGAAGATATTTTAGAGCCCGAGGAAGAGCTGATTTTGAAGGAGATAGGAGTGGTTATGATTGTGGTAAAAGTGGATATTTCAGAGGTAATCAAAGAGGCAAAGGTTATGGTAGAAATTAATTTGTTGGTCAAAAGGTTTTCTGGTAATTCAGGGAGATGTAGTTTGTAGAATACTCAGTGTTATTATTGTGGGAGATATGGACATATGCAATCACATTGTTGGTCTAAGTTGTCTCAGGATGATGGAAGTCTTAATTCAGTTGAGTCTCAGATGATAACTAATGATACTGGATATGGGAATTTATTTATGATGGCTCAGAATGTTGCATCAGAAGGAAAGGATTTTTTCCATCATCTTAATGAATTAGTACGATAAAGAGGAATTAAGCATGATCTAACAACACCATATACTCCTCAGCAAAATGGAGTTGCTGAGAGAAAGAATAAAACTTTGGTTGAAAAAGCTAGAAGTATGTTGAATGATAATCATTTGCCAAACAAATTTTGGGCTGAAACAGTAATGACTGCAGTGTATTTATCTAATATTTCACCCACATTTGCTATATCACAAGGAACTCCACATGAGGTGTGGTTTGGAGTGAAGCCCAAAGTCTAACATCTGAGGGTATTTGACAGTAATGCATATGTTCTTATTCCATCTCAAAAATTACAGAAGCTAGATAAAAAGGCAGAGAAAGTTATTTTCATTGAGTACAGTATAAATGCTAAAGCTTATAGAGTTTATATACCTGAGTCTGAAAATATTGTTGTAAGTAGAGATGTGGTGTGTCTTGAGAATCAAAGTTGGGATTGGGAAGGAAATCAGAAGACTAATGAGCAAAAAATAGATATGGAAAAAATTATTTTTCAAAAGGTGAAGAGTAGGCAATTACAGAATGAAGAGAATGGTGAGAATAGCACAGATGTTCAAAATTTTGTTGGCAATGGTTCACCTAGTGGTCAATCTCAATAATTTGAAACTGAAGGAGAGGTTGATGATTCACCAATTCAAAGAGTGAGAACTCTCGAGGATATTTATGAGAGTAGTTCTTTCGCTCTTACAATGTCAGATCCAGTGAATTTTGAAGATGCAGAAAAATCAAAAGCTTGGAGGCAGTCAATGGCATAAGAGATCAAGGAAATTCAGAAAATATTACATGGGAATTGTGTTAGTTACCTCATGCGAAAAAGGTTTATTGGAGTAAAATGGGTTTATAAAACTAAGTATAAACCTAATGGAAAAGTGGAAAAACTCAAAGCCAGGCTTGTGGCAAAGGGTTATACTCAAGAATTTGGGATTGATTATGAAGAGATTTTCTCTCTAGTAGGAAGAATAGACACTGTCAGAATGTTTGTAGCATTGGCAGCTAACAGAAGATAACCAATTTTTCAACTTGATGTAAAATCAGTTTTTTTGAATGGAAAAATTGAAGAAGTGTATGTGAATCAACCAAGAGGCTTTGAAGTTGAAGGCAAAAGAGACATGGTGTATAAACTAAAGAAAGCTTTGTATGGGCTTAAACAAGCTCCAAGAGCTTGGTATGGCAGGTTTTTTTTTTATTATTTTTGCCAAGATGAGCGGCCTAAACGCTAAGACAGGGGCATGCACAAGCCTCGGCGAAGCAAGTGGGAGCGGGGCCCACCCACACATGGGCGTAGGGACCACCCGCACACAACCACTACTCACACTACCAGAAATGTGCCCTAACCCAAGATTCAAACTCTCACCACTTGTGAAGGGTTTGATTGGGGACCCGACTGCCAATAGACCAGCTTGTTATGGCAGGTTGGATACTTGGTTTCAGGTTTAAGGGTTTCAGAGAAGTGTTACTGAATTTACTTTATACAAGAAGCTTGAGAAGAATGAAGGAATGTTGCTAGTATGTGTGTGTGTAGATCACTTGATTTATATGTGGAAGATAGTTAGTAAATTCAGTGATGAGATGAATGATTTGGGCTTGATGTGTTATTTTCTGGGGTTTGAAATGAAGCAAAGTGAGATGGGGATTCATGTATCTCAAAAAAAGTATGCTAGCACTACAACAAAATAGGATTTTTATGACGTTTGACATATGTCATAAAATAGTAAAAAATCATTGGAATAACTTTATACCAACTTTTGTAACAAATGTAGATTATATGTCACAATTGCCACAGTCGGTATACTTTGTTGTGACATTTCTAAGAATCTTCGGTACCTATATATTCCAACATTTATTGTGATATTTTCCCAACATTTGTAAATAGTCTCAATATGGATTTTTATTTCAAAATTTGTATATGGCTTAAGCAACACTTTTTTTTTTTAATTTTTTTTACAACATTTGTAGATGTCGCCACAAGTTTTTATCACATTAATTTTGAAATATTGCAATATTTATAATTGTTGTTATAGAGGTTATATAATAACATTTGTTAAAAGTCTCTTAAATTACTTATATTGACTTTTCGTAAACATTGGTTTAATAAAATAACAATTATATATGAATACCAATTTCAGTCGATATTTGTAAATCTTGGTAAAAGTTATTCATCTTATCTAATTTTAAAATTAAATGTCATTTATAAATGTTGGTATAAGAATATTGTATAATTTTTCACAATATTAATTTAAACAATATTTATATATGATTTAATGAAATAAAATTTGACATATAATTTAAATTCTGGAAAATTAATTTGCATAATTTAACAAAATATTAATAAAAATTATTCATAAAAAATTTAAAAATATCACGTAGCACTAAAAAAACTAATTAAAATATGTCAACATGATCTACAAATATTTAAAAAACAACTTTCAAATATTATAATAAAGCTAAGGCTTCAATCCGTATAATTGTCTTTAAATTTGCCATGATGATCTCTTATTTGCAAAATGAAATATACAAATACATTAGTGTCTATCTAAATTAATTAATAAAGAAAAAGAAATAAATAAATAATATAATTTATAATTTTAAAAATTTAAAAATAATTAAAACAATGTCAACATGATCTATAAATCTTTTAAAAATTACTTTCAAATATTATAATAAATCTAAGGTTCAATCCATGTAATTGGCTTTAAATTTCCATAGTGATCTTTGACAGGGGCCCGAAAGTGCACGGGTTGTCGAAGTAATAAAGTATCCCGATGAGAGAATAGTAGAATCCACAGGGAGTAGTGATTTAAGACAAGAGGAATTGCTACTTAGCTTGTGCGATATAATGATGGTGAGAAAAATTAATGTGTGTGTAAACAAAAGAAAGAGAAGCATGAAAGACAAGAGAGTGTAAGCAAAGAGTGGAGAGGAAACAATCAATGTGAATATGGGGTACCCGGACAAGCTCCCCCTAGGACTAATGTTTCTAGTGCAAGGCTAGTATTATACTCCCTTATTGATGTTTAATGAGTCGTGGACATCCTTAAACACACGGTCCCAAACCTAAGGTCAACCGTGGCTAGTTCCAACACTATGCCCCGGCATTAGGTTTCACTAAAACCCTTGGCTCTGTCAATCTCTCAATTAAGCCCCAGGGGAATCCATCTTCCTAAGCCTCATACTACGGGGAACTACTTGACGTTCTAGGGATTCTAAGTGATAGACCCTGTCCCTAAGTAAAGTTCTAACCCTTTGGTCCAGGCAAAAGAACCCTAATCTAAGTTAAGCCCCAGCACTAGGATTCACTACGACCCTTCACTCTGTTGCTTGCACAACTAAGGCCCATGGGAGTTCATCTCCTAGCACTTCACTCTACTTCAATTGCAAAGAACTCTTGGAACCCCAAGGTAGGGAAAATCACACCGGAGGGGAAAAGGGATGTTTCTCTATCTCACGACTCACTCTCTCGACCATTTCCAATCTCGAGTAATCTAATCCTATAGAAGTTATCACACCTTCAAAGGATAACCTAGATGATTCTCAACCCTACTGTCATGGCTAAGAGAAAATCAATTACAATTAACATGCAAGATTGGAACTCAATTAAAATCATCAATTAATAAAGCATAATAAAAGTCATAGAAACAAAGTCATCCTAGGGTTTACAAGTCTGAATACCCATGTGGGGTTTAGCTCTCCATGGAGCTATACAAAATCATCAATGTATATGAATCAATAAGCATAGAAAACATAGATAAAACCCCCTTGTGATGCGTTGTGATGGTCTTGTGAGGCCGCTCCGTCTTCTTCACCAAGCCCCTTGTCAAGCCTAGGGCACACCTCGTCGAATTGGTGCCAATGAATGCTCACCCAATAGCTATCTTCCAAAGGACGTCGATGTTGATGCCGAAGACTCGCTCCAAACCTCCACAAAATCCTCTCCAAACCCTAACCGCGAGCTCTCCAGAAGATGGGTGAAAAATAGATCGAAAAGTTCCCGAGAAAATCTGAGTCACGGACTTAAATAGGCTGAAATCTGGCATCCACACGGCTGTGTGGAATTTCCACATGCCCGTGTGGATTCTTTAGAATCGAATTTCTGGCGCATAGTATACAGTAAACTGCTACAATTATTTGCTATAGTACTCATACATAAAATGTTCCTGATTTCATGTTCTTCATCGAGGCCGTTGAATTGGGCACACAACCAACGGTAGATCATGTCACTTGCTTCTTCTTTTCTCTTTATTGAAGAAGTTCTTCGATGTTACATAGGTTAGACTTTGTGAATGTGACTGCCTTTGTGCCCTCCAAATCCTAAAACCATTTGAGCTCAATGGAGGTTGGCACACACTAACAAGTCTAGAACCCATGCCTTGATCCTTGCTTGGTCCAAGAACTCCTCAACAAAAGAACATAAATGCACACCAATCAAAGATAAAATCTGAAAAAAGTAATGCTTCATGTAAGAAAATAATACTTCGTATTACTTAAACACGAGCACTTATCAATCTCTTATCTGGAAAATAAAATATACAAATATATTAGTGTCTATCTAAATAAATTAATAAAAAAAGAGAAAAATAAATAATACAATTTATAATTTTAATAGTTTAAAATTATAATAAGATGATATTATAAAAATTGTACATGATCATTATCGATAAAATGAAATTGAGTGGCTAATTAAGAACGAGAACTATAAAAATTTATACATTTAATAAAATAAAGGTAATATAACAATAAAAGTTAAATTAAATGTAAACATCTATGTTATATTAGAATCAATGATCCAAATTTGAAATACAAATAAAAAAAAAAACCATGTGGAGTATATATAATTTGCATAAAAAAGAATACAAATAAGCTATTTTAATATTGAAGGAGAATATATAATTTGTCTTAGTTTATGTATGTGTGTCATAACCATAATAAGAACCTTTAAATAATATAACTTGGAATAAAATGATGAAATATAAAACTTCAATAAAGCTATGTGTGAACCATAATTGTAATAAGAAAACTATAAGAAATAAAAATTATATAAGGGGCAAATTGTAAAACTTCACCAAACTATATGTGTGTCCTCTTAAGTATAGCAAGAACCCTATAAAAATAATAAAAAAAAAAAGGGAAAAATTGTAAAACTTCAACAAAACTAGGATTAAATAAAAAAAAACTAAAAGGCAATTTCAAGGATTGAAGCCTCGCATCCATGTCATGACCAGCCTATCATCACTGTCGGCAAGGAGAAAAACCAAAACGTATTTTAATGTTCAACAAAATGGGGATGTTTGGAGATCTCATCCCAATTAAATTCAATCTTCTTCTTTGTTTTTCTTTTAAAAAATATTTACAAACCCTAGGATTAGATTAATTAAATTCTCATTCTTGTTTTCATAACAAAAACTAAAATTAATCAACTATCAATCATTTACCAAAATGAATAACAAGTTAAATATTTAAATAATATTGCAAGAAATGCTAAAAAAATATTATGAAATAAAGAAAAATCGAGATACTTACTTTATCTCCTGACTATAACTTTATTTTTGGCCTTTTGCACTTTTAGGGGGGTTTTTCTTGTCATATATATAGATCCTGAATCTATAAACCACATAGGTTTTGGCTCTCAAAAAAAAAAAAAAAATTGCAGCAAAATTTTTGGCACTCTTGAAAATCAAAATATTGATGCTTTTATTTTTCCTTAAATACTGCTTTTTTCAATTTTAAATTATCGCCCATATTTTTTTAATATATATATATACCTATCCTAACTTAAAATGGCGTTTTCAAATATATCATAATAAAGTGATGCAATTAAAGTCATATTGGATTATGACATTTGTTACATATGTCATAACAAGCATCTTAGCAAATAAAATTGTACTGACATTTCTTTCAATGTCGCTAAAATCTTCAAAAATATCACAAAATAAAAACCTTTTGTGACTTTAAGTAGAAATGGCATTATAAATGTAGGAATAAATAAAAGCATGCCAACATTTGTTACAATTATCGCTTAAAAGTCATTTTAATGGTTTGCAGTGACATTTGCCAAAAATGTTACTTTAAAAATGTCACAATAAGTGATTTTTGTTGTAGAGGATGAAGATGTATTAAAACAGTTTAGAATGCAAGGATGTAAGGCAGTGCCTATACCTTTGAGTCAAGGCACCAATTTGCAATTCAATGCAGAATCTGAATGGATAGATGCAACACTGTATACAAGTTTGATTGGTAAGTTATTGTATTTCTCTCACACAAGGCCTGACATAGTGCTTTAAGTGAATTTGTTGTCTCGGTATATGGCTAATCCTACAAGGATGCAGTTTTGGGCAGCTAAGTAAGTGTTAGGATATGTGGTAGTCACAAAAGAGTATGGAATTCTGGACAGTAGTGGTTGAGAATTACAATTAGAAGGCTATGCAGATAGTGATTGGTGTGGAGATAAGCAAGATATAAAGAGGACTTTTGGGTTTGTTTTTAATTTGGGTTTAGGTGTTGTGTATTGACCATCAAAGAAGCAAACTATAATGGCACTGCCAACAACTGAAGCTGAATCTAATGCCTTGTGTGTAGCTTGTTGCCATGGTGTATGGATGAAAAAGATTTTGCTTGATTTTGGAGTTGAAGGTGAAGGCCCATTTGAATTGAGGTGTGATAACAAATCATGCATTAGCATAGCCAAAAATGCAACACTGCATGGAAGAACAAAACATTTGGATGTGAAGCTACATTATGTTCTAGATTTGGTGGCAAAGAAAGAAGTTAACATTAGATATTGTCATACTGATATGCAAATAGCTGATATTTTCACAAAATGTTTTAGTGTGTAGAAGCATTTGCTGTTCAGGGAAGGTTTAGGAGTATGCAAGCTTCAATCACAGTGGGAAAATGTTGAGTATTGATTGAAGACTGGAGTTGGAAATTGGTGTCTAAATAGATATAGCCAGTATTTCAGAAGAACAGCGGATGAGAATGTGCTTGAGAGTAGAACGGGAATTTCCAGTATTTGAATTTTAGTTAAGGTTCAATAATACCAAAGAGGGAATGAAGGAACAGCTGTGATGGAGATCATCAAGGAGGTTGTTTTAAGTTCGAGGTAGAAGGTAATTGGAGGATCTGGACAAGAATGGATGGCTAAGATTTGATGATCTAGAGAAATGTTATAAGTTTGAGGCAAATCAAGCTTGAGCGGTGAACGTGGTTAGATGCAGACATGTGTGATGGTGACTCAGCTAATGTATTAGTTTGGATACTGAAGTTTGTGTAATGTATAAAAAGATATAGTCTAATTTTTCTCTGTAATGTTTTTTTAGTGTTTTACTGAATTTATGTGTTCTTCCATACTTGTATGAATTATCCAAATGAATAGAGAGATATTTGTGCCTAGGGGTGAGCAAAATAGGGTTCCCGACCCGGTTTTTCGTATCGGTAAAAACTCGATCCTTATCCAACACGTTTTAAACCGGGTACTGAAAATCGGGTACCCGGTTTAAACCCGATCGAATATCGGATATCCAGATCCGAATTTAAGTTTCATCTACTCCATGGATTTGTTTTATATAACAACATCAACATCTATAAAAACTTATAACTTATAAAGAAGACTAAAACCTTTCATTATTCACCCCACAAAAAATTCATAAAAAAAAATTAAAGAACTTTATCAATTTTAGACATTAAAAAAAAAAATCAAATATCTTCTGAGGCATCAATCTTAGACAGGGATGGAGACTAAAGAGAAAAGGCGGGGTGATGGATATTGAGGACTATGAGGCAAGGATTTAAATTTTTTTTCCTTTTACTTTAATCCTAGAAGAGTTTAAATTTATTAATATGTATATATAAATATAACTATATAAGCAATTAAGTATATAACTCTTTAAGTTTTTAAATGAGGGATTTTGATTTTTTTTCCTACTTAAGCCCTTGTAAAATTTTAAATATATATAAAAGAATATACTAAAACCGGATCGGTTTCGGATACCCAGTTTTTAATTTCTCCCGACCCTTATCTGATCCGGTTTTCACCTTAAAAATTCAGACCGGGTACCTGACCCTCTTTTTCGGATTGGGTATCCAAAAAATTCGGGTAAAAAAAGAAGATATCAGATCGGATCATCGGATACGGATTTTTTTGCTCACCCCTATTTGTGCCTTGATGTTTATAAGAAAGTTGTTCCTCATGAAATATATTATCTATGCAGTGGTTGTCAGACAATAGGCGATTGGTCTAATCTGCGCCAAAATTTCATATGGTTCAATGTGTTATGGACTTAACTTTCCTTATTTATCAAATCTTAACACTCACTTCCAGGACACCGTGAAAAATACATAGTCACCCACTTCTTCAGAAATATGAAGTTACTAAAGTAGTTACCTTTATTGTCTATGTTGACCTATTCTCAATTAGTCCCTAATTATCTTAACTTTATCAATTGTGACTTGCACCAGCTCTAAACCAAGTATTTAATATCCTACAGCCTCCATCCCAACATAGAAGTGTTCCACATCTTTTACAATTTAAGCCGTCATACGGAGCCATATCGATACTCTCCTGATAGTTATCATTATTAATAAACTCTATGAATGCCATATGTCACTACCATAGAACTCTATGACACAAGCTTTGAGCATAACTTTAAGTCTCTATATAGTCAACTCTGTTTGATAGTCAGTTTGTACAGGAAAACAGTACTGAAATTTAATCTAATCCCTACGAGATTTTGTAAACTATACCAGAAATAAGATGTAAATCTTGGGTCTCAGTTGGATATATTGGATATAAGAATTCTATGTAGTCAAGCCAGCTCAGCAATATAATACTTTGCTAGTTGCTCCTATGTAGAGGAAATTTTAATCGGGAGAAAATGAGTAAATTGGTTAACAAAATTAATATATGGAATTAAAGAAAATGGCTATAGACACTTTAAAAAATATTATATTTATCTAGATTTCTTTTCAAAAATGTTTATTTCGTAAATTAAGCCTTTTAAATTGGGAGGGAAACAACCTATCCAAACAGACGCATAATACAAAATGGATTTCTAACCAACTTCACATGCATTAATCACTCAAAAAATTCAAAAATGAACACACGTACAGAGATAAATGTGTTGGTTGATGCTTGAGAAAGTCAGACAAGAGAATGTTGAAAAGTCTCCAGAGATAAATGGAGAAAAGGTAAACGATGAATGGTCCACGGTGACTATAGAAAGTAAAATGAAGAAGGTTGACCTATCAACTAGTCAATACTGATGCTCATCCTCCACTATGGTTTGTTCCTTTTTGTCTGATCAATGAAATCGTTATTGAAGATTTGAGTACAGTGTGTTATCCAATCAGAATTATGTTAAGATGTACTAGGTTTAGTTTCTTTTGTACGAGGTTTAGGAAAGTGTGTTGTTTTCTTTTAGGAACTTTAACTGTTATAATTGTAGCTTAAAATGTTGTGGTTGCTTTATATTAGTGGTGCTGGTTGTAAATTTTGAACTTGAAATGAATTAGCTGAAGAACTATCTTAGCATTTCCAAAAATCCCTCTTCCTATTAAATATCCCATTCAAGTTTTACATTTGATTTTGCATTTGATCAGTTCATTGTGAACAAAATGTACATACTTGCTGCTTTGAGCACATAGATATACACCATCATATCTTCACAATAACTACAAGCATAGAAATAAAAGACTAGCCATGAGATACACAATTAGCTAGGTATATGATGTTCAATGGCTTCAAGCAGTGGGATATGATGCTTGCATAGCAATGCCACATAAACCCTCCTTTACATCAACATCCCTCTTCATCCTTATATATCCATTCTCTCCCCATGACTCACCCCATGAGTTCTTCACTAACCAATACTTGGTCCCATCTGTATCTTTCCCATAACCGACAGTAGTAATACCATGATCTAAATCAGTTCCACAATCACCAGTGAAAACACCACTAGAGTACATTTTAAATGCAAATCCACCAGCGTCAATGGCAACAGATATTGGTTGGTTAGCTACTGCTTTACGAAGAGCCGCCTCACTATTTTTAGGAATGTCCTCAAAGCCCTTGATGTCAGCAGTATGTGAGGCTGCTTTCTTACTATTGCATGTGCCATCAGTTGCATTGTAAGGATAGTTTTTCTCAGTAGTGAGACCACCATTCTTAATAATGAACTTGAAGGCATCATCCATAAGGCCACCATTGCATCCTTGGTCCTCTCCATGGACATCACAGTCTACAACCTCTTGCTCAGAGAGGGAAATCAACTTACTGGTGCTTAGCTTAGTGATTCCTTCCATGGCAACCACTGTAGAGAATGCCCACACTACAACAAAAAAGGCTTATTGTGACATTTTTGAAACAACATTTTTAATAAATGTTACTGTAAACCATTAAAATGACTTTTAAGCGATTGTTGTAATAAATGTTGGTATATTTTTATTTGTTCCTACGTTTATAATGACATTTTTAGATATAACAATAAGTTTTTGTTTTGCGATATTTTTGAATATTTTAGGGTCGTTAAAAGAAATGTTGGTACAATATTATTTGTTAAGACGCTTATTACGACCTATGTAACAAATGTCATAATTCAATATGACTTTTATTGCATCAATTTGTTATGACATATTTTAAACATTATTTTAAGTTAGGATATATATATATATATATATATATATATATATATATATATATATATATATATATATCTGTGTGTGAAAGATAATTTGAAATAAAAAACGCTATTTAAGGAAAAATAAAATTGATAATATTTTGAATTTCAAGAGTGCCAAAAATTAGGCGGCAATATTTTTATGAACGCCAAAACCTACGTGTGCGGCTTATATATACAAGATCTATTAGACAAGAAAAAAAATCATAATAATGTAAAAAAAAAGCAAAAGTCAAGTTCTTGTTGGGAGTAAAGTAAGTACCTCAATTTTTTTTTATTCCATAGTATTTTTTGCATTGTTTTCATGTAATAATATTTAAATATTTATTTAGTTTTGTTTATTTTGATGGATGATTGATAGATAATAAATTTTATAATTAGTTTTTGTTATAAGAAAGTATGAGGATTTTAATTAATCTAATCCTAGGTTTGAGAATATTTTTTTTTACAAAAAAAGAAGATTAAATTTAATTAGGATGAGATTGCCCAAAATATCCTCTATTTTTGTTGGAAACTAAAACGTGTTTTGGCTATTCTCCTTACCGATGATGGGGAGGTCATGATATCATGCGGTGGTCATTGAATAGATCTAAGGCTTCAACCCTTGAGAATTTTTTTTTTTATTTAAACCTAGTTTTGTTGAAGTTTTAGAATTAGCTATGTTTTCTAATTTTTTTTATTTTTTATAAGGTTCTTGCTACGAGACACTCGCTTTGGTGAAGTTTTGCAATTTGCCCCTTATATAATTTTTATTTTTTATAGGGTTATCGCTATAGTTATGACCCACATAGTGGTGAAAGGTTTGTTGAAGTTTTATATTTTATCTTTTTATTTCAAAGTTAATTTTTTTTAAGGGTTCTTGTTATACTATGAATAATATATTATCCATTTAAATAAAAAAAGTTTATTGTATTCTTTTTATGCAAATTATATATCCTCCACATAGTTCTTTTTTATATTTCAAATTAGTATATTATTGATTTTAGTATATCATATAGGTTGATATTTAATTTAATTTAATTTTTTTTTTTGTCTTGATTTTATTAAATATAAGAACTATGATTTTTATGATATTTTCTAATTACATTTTTAAATTTTAAATTTTATTATTTATTAATCACTTTTTTTAAATTAATTTTGATATCTACTAATGTATTTTTATATTTTATTTTTGCAGAGATAAATTTAAAGATAATTCCAAAGATTGAAGCCTTAGCTTTATTATAATGTTTGAAATTTATTTCTTAATAATATTTTAATTAGTGATTACATTTTCAAAATTTCAAATTATAAATTTTATTATTTATTTATCACTTTTTTTAAATTCATTTGGATATCTAATAATGTATTTGTATATTTTATTTTGCAGATAAGAGGCCACCATGATAAATTTAAAGACAGTTCCAAGGATTGAAGCTTTAGTTTTATTATTATTTTTGAAAACTATTTTTTTGATATTTGTAGATCATTTTAACATTATTTTAATTAGTGATTATGTTTTAAATTTTTAAATTTTATTATTTATTTATCACTTTTGTTTTTTAAATTGATTTGGATATCAACTAATGTAATTGTATATTTTATTTTGCAGATAAGTGACCAGCATGATAAATTTGAAGAAAATTCGAATGATTAAAACATTAGATTTATTATAAAGAATGAAAGCTATTTCTTTGAGATTTGTAGATTCGTATTTTAATTAGTGTTTTAGTTGCATGTGGGATTTTTGTATTTTTGATGAATAATTTTAATTACAATTTTATTATATTTATAGAATTTAAATTTTATCTCATATTTATATATTTAAATTGTATATAAATAATATTTAAATGAGTATTGTGAAAAATTAAACAATATTTTTTCAACACTTGCGAATGTTGCATTTTGTTATTATCCACAAATACTATATGGCTAAAACACTAGGTAGTCAGAAGCGGAGCAGACCTTTGAACCGAAAAAGGCCAAGGTTCAAGGGTTAAGAGGTCGGACCGTGGTCGAACTGGGTCAAACTGGATTTAATAAATAAATAATTAAAAATATAATATAAAAATACATTAAATATGGAATTAATTTTTAAATTAAATACACAATATATCAACCAAAACAATTCTTGATTCCATGTTTAAAAATTAAAACACAACATTTAACAACATTTAAACCAAATTTATATGAAAGACTAAATAAAATAAATCACATGAAGTCTTTCAAACGGGGAAATCAAACACATAAAATTAAAACCTTACGCATCCAAAATGAAATGAACTCATAAAGTCTTTCAAACATTGAAATCAAACCTATAAAATAGTGCATAAGTAATTCTAAGCAAATAAAACATTTAGATCATACTATGCAATAAGCCTACTAAGAAAGTTTAAAAAAAAAAATGCATAGTTTCAATTCATACACAAAAGTTTTTAGCACATTCAAATAAAATCCACACAACATATTGAATACGAGAAATTCACTAGAAAGTTCATTCTTAAGCAAAATTCACAAATAATTCACAAATCATGGTTGATGTTGTAGACTTGTAGTCAACCATCATTATCATCTCTTTGCCCCAAGTTTTCATGTTGATCAAATGCATCATCATAGCTTGCATTACCAAATAACTCAAAATCCACTTCTTCTTCATTGAGTTCATTCCTATCCACGTCATCTAGTGGAAAACCGATCCAAAAATAGAGAAAGTTAATAATGTTAAAAAAAAATTCATGTAAGTAACTTAGAAGCTTATCATTGATTCATTAACCTTGATTGTGGCTTTCATCCAAAGTTGGAATAGCATCTTCTGCATATATTGCTTCAACCATATCTCCATCTACTAATTCTGGTTCTTCTTTTTCTTTAGCTATCGAAAAGTCCGTTTTGTAAATGCAATAATAATCAACTGGATCATAATTTCTTTTTTTGTATTGATGCCTACACAAAAGAAAATTACATAAGATGAAAGAACTAAATGAACATTAAAAATAAAATTTAACACCATGTTCTTTATAAAATTTACACATTACCTGCACTTCAAACAAAGATTATAATTCCCAAATACAAGATCAATAAGCCTTTCATGCTCCAATCTATTTCTTTTTTTGGTGTGAATTCGCTCAAAAACACTCCAGTTACGCTCACATCCTGAAGAAGATGATGTTTGAATGAGGAGTCGAATAGCAACTTTTTGCAAAAAAGGAGCACTATATCCAAACAACCTCCACCATTCATCTAAAATAATTTACATAATAAAGTGTTAAAAATATAGAACCACACACAATTAGTAAAAATAAAAGTATAATATAAAATATATCAATTATTATTGATACTCACCCGGTTGCATTTTATTAGTAGAGGAAAGAGCTGATTCACGACTAAAACTTCCTAATCGAACCAGATAAAATCTGATCTCCCTCATTGCCTTTTCACTATCACTACATATACTTCTCTTTTCAAGTAAATCTAACATGCCTTGCATCACTTCTGGAGTCTCACAAAATTCTTTTTTATCATAGAGAAAAGCGGGATTCAAAAAATAAGCAGCTACATGAAGGTTTCACCGCAAATGCTTGTCCCATCTCTCATCAATAATTTTAATATAGGGACCATACATTGTAGACTTGTTTCTGAAGATGGCCATGATTGCTTTTCAAATCCTAATCATACTTTCATAAACATAACCAAGTGAAGGTTTCTCATCAGCATCAACAACACATAAAAGCCTAATGATGGGAGCTGTAATCTTTACCATAAATAAACATTCTTCCCAAAATTTGCCATCCAAGATAATAGAAGTAATTGTTTTACCCACTGGTCTTTTAGATAAATTATGGCTTGTGTAATACTTATCTGTCACTAATGCTTGAAAGTCATGTTTATGATCATAGATACTTTTCAAAGTAATGAATGTAGTAGCAAAACGTATTACTCCTGGACGCACAATCTCTTTCAATCCTTGCCTTTTTCTTAGCCAAGATAGTATGTATATATGGCTGTAGAAAAAAAATAGTCACCTTGGAAGCACATGATACAAGCTTTGCTACATGATCTATTTTTCCAATATCTTTCAAAATCAAATTCAGAAAATGTGCAGCACAAGGAGACCAATATATATGATCATATTTTTCATGTATTAACCTTCTTGCCGCAACATAATTGCTTGCATTATCATTCACCAAATGAACCACATTATCCAGTCCAACCCATTCAACAATCTCCATGAATAAATTGCATAAATTGGTGGCATCTTTTAAAATATCTGAGGCATCAACAAATTTCACAAAAGACATTCTTGTAGGACAATACACCAAAAAATTAATCAAAGTCCTTTGTCTTTGAACCGTCCAACCATCACCCATAATTATGCATCCACAATTAGCCCATTGGCTTCTGTAGCTATCAATAAATAACTAACATTTTTTCTTGCAATCCCTCAATAAATTAATTCACATGTCATTATAAGAAGGAGCTTTATATCCAACACCAATACTCCCAATAGCATCCACCATTGGTTGAAAATAAGGTGACCGCATAGCATTAAAAGGAATGCAAGCATCAAAACACCACCTAGCAAATGCCATATTTGCCTTATGAATTGCTTGCTTGCTTGCCATTGCACTCTTGATTCCTGGTTGAGATAGTGAAGTTGGTTTTGATGTTATAAAATTTTCTAAAGAACCTTTTGCTTTCCTTTTTCGAAATTTCTTGGTAGGATTTATCTCTTGTTCTTCAACCTCTTCTACTTCTTCATATGCTTCTTTAACTAATTCCTTCCCACTTGATTTGGAAGCTGTGGAGTTAGTGATATAGTCTTTGATGCATGCACGAACATCAGGAGGGACTTTCCCAAAAGGAAGTATGTTGCCACTTTTCCCGGCTAAATGCTCTTTCATTCTATAAATTTCCCCACCTTGATAGTTTTTCCCACAATAGAGGCAATGATAAACCTTTGTTCCTTTATCATTAATAGATAAAGTGAAGTGCTCCCATGCCGGATCGGTCTTAGAACGAACATTACCACTTGAGGCGGATGATTACACATTATTTGTCTCCATTGACTACAAAAAAAATTAATTAATAGCTTAATATAATCAACAATAGTTCTGCAAATAATTTGGTAATTCCATAACAAAAGAAAGATGAGGATATATATATTATCTCTTAAAAGTCAAAAACAAGAATACATGTCACTACTCACTAATGTCTTCTTCCAATTTTTTTCTTGCAAGTAAAAGCTTTATGTGACTAAAACTGGTTTTTGCTTTACATCAACTCAGCCTCGCCATATATAACATATGTTCAAATATGCTATTCAGATGTCATATTCCTTCAAGCAACAAATGCATGGAGAAGAAAGGATCATAATCCAACTTACTACTTATCGCAACAAACAAAAAGAAAATTCTATGAGCACATTTTTTCATATATATATATATATATATATATATATATATATATATATAAGCACCTCTACAATAAAAGCAAAGCAGCATCTTTACATTTCCAAATATATTTTCAACAAAAAATTGGATAAAAATGGTCCCATTATTACTTCATAACAAGATGACATGTTCTTTCAATTACAACTAAGTTCCATTATGCAGTCTTAATTCATTTTTTTCAGCAATCACAACCCACAAAAACTCACATTCCAAAAACAAAAAATTCTTGAGCAAAATAATTCACATGATTCAACTGAGCAATGCATAACCCATTCAACTACAACAACATCATTGAATTAGCTTCCAAATCACTTTCAAATAAATTTTCCATCATTTTGTATTTTGAAGAAACAAAGTCCAACCACATAAAAAATATAACAAAGTCACCTAGTTTTTATTTTAACAAAAGAATAAAATAAAAAGACAAAAAATGCTTAATTGAGAATGTAGCTCACGGCCCTTATAATAAATAATAGCAAAGAGTATGCATGTGAATATTGAATAATAGCATGATCATGTTCTTCAAAAAATCATCTTCTTCAACACCTCCATCACAAATAATATAACAATGTTACACATCTCAGCAAATACGCACACTTGGTTGCAATAGAACAATACATAACAAAGTTAGAAACTGAGAGGGCATCTATTCATGGAAGCATTAGTGAAGTACAAGTGAACAATACATAAGAAAGTTAGAAATTGAGAGGGTTTGAACAAAATCTTGACATCATCTTAAAATTGCTGAAAGTTGAAATAAGGAGAAAAGAAACTAAGAAAATATTGATCATACGCAGAGAGCTTCAAATGCAGAGCTGGGATTTTTGATTTTCTTCACAAACGCAGAGAGCTTCAAAGGGAGAGAGCTGAGCAGATCCGGGAAGGGAGAGGATAGCCGGTGATTGTCGCGGCGTCGCCTTGATCATTGACAGGAGAGAAAGTTCGAGAAGTGTTGCCATGTTGGATTTCGTTGGATCTGTTCTTCTTCTTCAATTCTTTTAGGTTTTTAATTTTTAGGGTTTTTTTCATTAGTTTTAAATTTGATAGTTAATAACTTAATTAAAACTTAAAAGCACAATATTTATTATTTAAATGTTGAGAGGGAAAACCGGATGAACCGGGCCGGTTCACGGTTGAACCGCCCGACTCATCCTGTCTATCACCGGTTTTTTGATGGGCGGTTTGGGGATGGAGCCGGACCGGCATAGGTCCCGGTTCCGGTCCAACCGAGTTGGACGGGCCAGTCCAAACCGGTTCTGACTACCTAGCTAAAACAACAATAATGAAATATCGATATAAGAGTTTTAAGAAACAGTTAACGAATGTTACTGAATGATTTTTGTATAAACATTTATAAATGAAATTTAACTTTAAAATTAGATATGATGAATAACTTTTACCAACATTTAAAAATATCGACTTAAATTGGGATTCAAAATTTCTATTTTGTTAAACTAATATTTAGAAAAGGTCAATATAAGAAATTTAAGAGACTTTTAACAAATGTTACAATATAATCTCTATAGCAATAATTACAAATGTTGTAATATTTCAAAATTAATTTGATAAAAACTTATGGCGACATCTATAAATGTTGCACAAAATAAAAAAATGTGTTGCTCAAGCCATATACAAATGTTGGAATAAAATTCATATTGAAACTGTTTACAAATGTTAGGAAAATATCACAATAAATGTCGGAATATATAGGTACCGAAGTTTCATGTAAATATCACAACAAAGTATACCGACTCTGAAAATTACAACATATAATCGACATTTGTTACAAAAGTCGGTATAGAGATATTGCAATGGTTTTTGCTATTTTACGACACATGACAAATGTCACAAAACCCCAATTTTGTTGTAGTGCCAACAACATCCTATGCACATAAAATCTAATGTAGTTAGCATATGTATGTATATGTACTTATTTTTATAAGTATGATATATTAAATTATATAAATTTGATTATTTACCACATTGACCTTGATCCTTAATGTGCGTAACAGCTCCTTTAGTTCTCCAATACACTGAGGTAGGGACAGCAGTGAAATTCTCATACTTAAAGGAAGCCATTTCTACTTTATTATTGTTAAGGGATGGTCTGAAGCCATTGTACATGGCTTTGAACTCGTCATTAGTGAGATCAGCAAACCGGTTTGTGCTGAGTTTGAACTTGTGATCAGTTGCGTTGAAAGACTCAATAAGTTCAACATTGTGCTCGAATATGTTAAAGCGGTGTTGCTTCTCAGCGTCATCTTTGTACATCCGGCCGTGCTCAGCCATCCATCGCTCATGTCTCTCAACCATGGATATCTCATTCAGCACTCGAGCTGGAGCCATTGAAGCATGTACAATCATTACTAACAATGCCAACAATAGTAAATTGTTAAGCGCCATGACTGAGAAGATTACTTAGTGAATTAAGAAAAGGCTTTGTTGGCTTGATACACAAACAAAGTGGTGCCATGTGTTTATATAGAGCCATTGGAGGAAGCTCTAATGGTACTTAACTCGTTGTTGCTATTCCTTGAGAGAGCCTTTAAGTGTGCCATAGAGTTTGAATTAATATTTTCAAGATAAAAAAAAGCTTTGTCTTGGCATACTCATGCAATATATATATATATATATATTGATTTGAGCAAGGAACAAGTATTATTCCATTGTTTGTTGTTTATCATGTCTTCTTGTTTATTTAGTTCTGTATTATTCTGGAGTTGTTCTTTTATTCTGTATCTATTTCGATCTTTATAATTTTAAATAGATGAAGTGCTCCTAAGACACAAACATACTTTCTTTGTGGACATAATTTTAATTGCCGTTTCTTAGCTAGTTTTTTTTTTAAATGCTAATAGTGCACTCTTAATTGTTATCCAATTTTCGGTCCATGAGCTTTTTAAGAGCTAAGCCGTTGTGGCAATGGAATGCAATGCAAGCATCATACCTAACTGCATGTTTGAAGATATTGACTTTTTCTTCAAGTCTTTCTTTCTATTTTTGAAATGTAATTGTTCATATTTTAAACATTGTGAGGTTGTGATTATGAAGATGCATGTGCATATTTATATACTTGCGTGTGTGTGTATATATATATATATATATATATATATATATATGGATGGGTCGGGTAACCTACATGAAACCAAAATTTCTATTGGAGTTTTTTATCATATTATATAATATATTTTGTTTACATTTCAGTTTCCCCCTTTATATTTTTATTTATTATAAGTTATGATAGGAATATTTGTATCTTCATCCTTATAAAAATATATAATTATATGTACACTCCTATAAAATTATATTTACATGTTCATCGTCATAAGTCACAAAACATAAATATTTATCAGTTACCCTTTACTTTTCTCTTTGATAGTCTTTGGATGAGAGAGCCAACGAAGTCATGCTCTCGTCTCATCCATAGGAATCTTTAACTAGTTGTTTATGTTTTATACTTGTTGTTAATGTAAAAGACTTTAACTAGTTATGATATTTAACTTGTGTTATTATATAATTTTGATTGTAATTAAAATTTGATTTACAAGATTTAATTTACCCCCTTTATAAAAAATTTCTAACTCCGCCACTGTATATATATATGTGTGTGTGAGGATGGGTCGTGTAACCTACATGAAACAAAAATTTTTGACCTGAATCAAATTTATCGTGGTTTTGAAAACTTGGGTCAAAGCTGCCTAGTAAATAGTTATCAAATTTACGGGTCATGTACCTGACCCCAACAAGGCTAGAATCATTTGTTTTATCTTTAAATTAATTATTGAAAAACTAATTAAATTTAAAATAAAATTTTTAAATTGTTTATACTCCCTTGGATACAAAGTATATATGTTTCATATTATAGATCAAAAATATTTTAAAAAGTATTTTTAGATAAAAAAACATTATATCATTAAAATTTTAAATAAAATCCAAAATTTAATAAAAATAAATGGATTAAAAATCAAAATAATATTAATGATAAAAATAAAAATAAAAATATTTTTATAGCTCCTTCATATGGTATAGAAATATAAGCTTTATATAAAAAGTGAAACAAAGTCATTGAAAACTAGGTCTTAACCTTTTAACACATATATTTATATATACGGGAAAATTTTAAATTCAAACCTTGTAGTTTCCCAATTTTATGAAATAGGGTTAAAGAAAATTTTTCCCCTATTTTAAAGCTATATAGTTTCTCCATCTAACATACAAAGAAAACCGTTAACTGTGTTAACTTTCCCTTATTTGACAGGTGCAAAATTGTAAATTCAATTAAAAATTTGCCACGTAACATTGGAAAACATGATTTTATTTCTTTATTTGTGATTTCTTTTTTTTTTGGTTTTTAGTGTAATTTTTGGAGGGATTTATAGTAAGAAAAAGAAATATGTATATGCCATATGGGTGAGCTTTCAAATGAAATGATGATTTTGCTCATACTAAATAAGGAAAATGTTAACACTGTTAACACTATTTCCATTTTTTTTTAGTTGGAGAAACCACAAAAAAAATTTCTCTGTCCCAACTTTTAAAAACTGGAGAACCACAATTTTTTTTATTCAAAATTTTCCTATTATATAATATAAAACTATATTATAATTAGTTTGAGTCAGTACTTAACCCAAATTTTTTAATTGACCCATACCAAAACTTATCTTGGTTTTCAAAATTCTGACCTGCGCCCAAAATCTAATTCCATATGTCAAGTCTTATTTATGATTAGGTGTTAGGTTTCTGAGTTTTAAAATTGATCAATGAAACATGGACATACCAGTTTTCTCACCAGACCGGTGTTTGACACAAATATATTATAGGCACAGTTGGATACGATGTCCACACCTTTTGGCATGATAAAATATAATTAAATAAAAAAACACCTCTCAACATGATCAAACTAGGGTTCTGGTGGCAAAGCTTCACCCTACAATAGAGAGAATAGAGAATAACCATCAAAGCTCGAATTATTGCCATCGCCATCTCCATGCTGGAGATCATCTTCGACTGATCCAAGCTTGATGAAACCACTGCCCCCATATTTGTCTTATCCTTTTTGTTATAAAGGAAATCACAATGAATTCTACTCTTTTCCCTCAACCAAGGCAATCATGTGAGCCGGTCATTCAGGGACCTTGTCACCACACTCTATCTATAGTCCTTGCTTTTTTCCATAGATATTGCATCTTTGAAGAGATGAGCTTCCGATTATAGCTCCTTGGCATCGGCGACAATGAGGTTAGGGCTGGGTGTTATCTCAAGTTTGTCTGTAAGGGCTTAAGGTTAGTACCTTCAGTATCTAGATTATCGTAGAAGTTGCTGCCTTAGTGTTAGTTTCTTCTAAAGCTTGGTCGTTTTGCTGCATATGGTGATATTCTTCATGCTAATCTTAGCACTTCTACCTTGTTGTAAAACTCCTTCTAGAACTATTTATACCTTTGACCAGAGTTGTTGTGCTTAGTTGGGTTCTCATGGGGCTCAAACTTGTATATTCACATGGGGCTCAAACTTATGCTTACTTAACAAATGCCTGATTAGAATTTGTATATTCACTCTCTTTCTTAACTGCCACCTTAGTTTTAAACCGTTGTATTGAATGTTTTTGATAAATTATTAATCGAAGTTGCAGTCATTTTGAACATAATACACTTGTATGTTGTCTCTGGAACCTTATGTGCATAATCTTGGTGTTTAATTAAACTTTCCTATCAAAACTAAAGAGAAACTGAACCTTGCTTTGATTTTAAACCAACTTTGAAACCCATGTTTAGATAGATGATTCATATGTATACCTTGATTTGCTAATGCCTTTGAATGGAATTATTAAAAGATTGAATCAAAGAGATTGCATTATCTGTAGAAGAATAATATCCTCAAAGACAGCAAACATACCTTCAACTTCATGAGAAAAACATACACTAATACAAGGCAAACCAATTTAAACTCAATGAATAACTGCCCCCTACTGTGCATAACTCCCTGTTGCATGAGAAAGCTAACAAACTTTGATTGACTCTAATACATGGATAATAAAAGACTTAATTTGTCATGCCATGAACCCCGCATGCTAGGCCCAGTGCCCTAACAAACGGCCACACACCTAGAAGGCCGAAACTAAGTAGGCATGCAAAGCCTCAAAACCTATTTCTCAAGAATCAGAATATCTAACAAAATAAAAGCCAAATCTAGGAACATAAGGTTAGAGTTCAACATTAAAAGAAACAAACTAAGTGTTTTTCATAGTCAATACAAGCTTATCAAATAAAACCTAGGCCTACAACAAATGGGACTTATTACTTGCTAATTAATCGGCGATTGCCCAACGTTCCCCGCTAAGCTATCCGCCACCCAACTCTACTCATGATCTGGAAAAAAGATATCAACAACATTCATAAGCTCAAAATCCCAGTATGTACCCATACTAAAAATATAGGGATCATTTCAAAACTCAAAAAATACAACAAAATCAAACATCAGTAATGAGATTTATTTCAAACAAATATAGATGTCAAAATACTTAGCATATAGATCCTCCAAACAACTATTGCCAAAACAAAATCACAAAATTCATATGTTTACCCTTAGTGACCTGAGACAAAATCATCAGAGGTCATATTTTTACCCTTGGTGACTCGAGCCAGAATTATTAGAGGACGTTATTTTTCATTGACGGAAAGTGGTGGGGAACTATAGTTTCTAGATCAAATTACGTGTCGACACAGTTAGTGCTTAACCCCAAGTGACAGGGTTAATGCATATTTAATTGGAGACTAGTTTTTATGTCAAAATACTTCATGTTCACAAAACAATAAACTATCAAAATTTAGATTGGGCAAAAAAACGAGTAATTTGCCGGGCAAAACTTTAGTAGTCACTTAATCCCATTTTATCATATCAAAATAAACCAGTTATTTGAATCCAAACATGAAGAAATAATTTTAAAAAATAATAATAATTAATTATAAATTAATAGAATTTAAACAATACATATTTAGATAAACTATCTAAATACTTTAGAAATTAAATAATATTAATTTAAACAAATATTTAAACCTTTCAAATAATTCTAATCCAAAATAAAATATCATTAACTCAAAATTTCAAATTATTTAAAGTAATTCCAAAAATAATAATAAATCAATCAATCAATCAAATATAAATCAAAATAATCAATAATTTTCTCAAAAATTCCAAAAGTTCAAAAAACTAGAATTTTCAAGTATATATATATATAATAGGATTTATATGTGGGATACTTACCTGATTAACACCCAAAAATACTCCCAAATCTTTACACAAAAACAAGGTCTTTAGATTAATAGCTTGAACTTTTTGCATCTGTACCCTTCTAAAAATCTCTTTTTGTAATACTGTTGCTCATTAGCCTCTTAAGCTTTGTAGGGTACAATAGCAATTATCCACTTTAAAGGGCATATGAATAATTCCATCACTCATAACTTTACATATATTATTCCAAATCGCAAATTTCAAGATTTCAAGAAAAGCAAGCACCTAAACTATGAAATATCCAAAATTCACATTATTCGGAGTACTAGTCAAATTATAGCATTCATTTGATTCTCCAGCGAATTTTGCAAACTTGTAATTCAGACATGTAGCTTTAAGATATGTATATCTCTTAACCTACAACTCCAAAAGTAATGAAACTTTATTGACAATTAGATAACTCAAAAATTAACAGCTTTCCTAATTTTTCACCTTACCAATTCAATCTCCATGATTATAAAAAATGACCATAACTCTTCAGGTTTTGCACAAAAATATCATCCAAGACAATTATACCAATTCAAGTATTTAGATAAGATCAAAATATACAACTTTCATATTTTACTCTCCTCCAATTTCTGCTTCTAAGATCCCTAAAATCGGAGAGAGATTTCTGCTATTATCAAAAATGAAAATCTGAAACTTATCAAATTAAATCAGCTAACAATTCCTTTCTCATGGTGAAAGATTGTGTCTCAAATAACCATATATCTCATTACATCAAATATATCAAGAAAGACATCATCCTTGAGCAGTGGTTAAATCCATAAAAACATCATGGTCAAAGATCCTGAGAGGATACTTAAGTGCACACATCAAAAGAGAAACAAAATTTCTTCAACTACAAATTGGGAACAAAACCTAGAAACTAAAGGGCTAAATCTAAGGTTTAAATATGAATCACAAATAGGAACAAATTTTAGGGTTTTAGAAAAAAAGAAAACTAGAGCCAACAAGCATCAATAATATTCATTAAAATTATACACAAATCTCCAAAATCCTACCTTGAAAGAAGCAAAACAACTCTGGATAAGAAAATCCACTCGTCCTTGCCGTTGGCACCACTATGAAGGAGAGAAAAGGAGGGTTGGGAGTTTTTTTTTTCTCTTACGACACAGGAGATTGTGGGCGGTGGAGATACAATGTGAAAATTTGGTAACCGATAGGGATAGGAGCAAGAGTTATAAAAAAGAATTTAAAATCAATGGCTATGATAAAAAATGACATTGATGGCTATGATCTAATTAAGGAGTGGCATCCACATATTTAATGTAAACATGACTTCATATAGCTCCATTTGAACAGATTTCATCTAAAGCTTCACCTTAATTTTAAACTTGATTTAACTTTCTTCATTCTTCAATCGTATCTGAAATGTTGA
Source organism: Dioscorea alata (assembly GCA_020875875.1). Lineage (NCBI taxonomy): Eukaryota > Viridiplantae > Streptophyta > Magnoliopsida > Dioscoreales > Dioscoreaceae > Dioscorea > Dioscorea alata. The sequence continues at coordinate 18,969,316 of CM037023.1, forward strand.
AAGCCAAATTTGAAATATGTTCATAGATGTATATTATGTTATTGATTTATACATAATTATGGTGGTTAGCTGTTGGCTTACTTTAGCTTTTGTGCAAGTCTATGACTTGCAACTTAGTTTACACAGGTACGACGGAACATGAAAATAAAAAAATATTATATATATATATATATATATATATGTGTGTGTGTTTTTTAATGTAAAATACTCATTGTAAAAATTATATTTCCTATTTAAATATAAGAAACTTTAATAGTAAATATACTGCAATTTGTTATAGTACATGCTAAAGAAAGAGTCTTTAACATTGAAGTAACAATTGCAAATAGACTAACACTAAAAAGCACTTCCTTCATGTTCAATTTAAATATAAAACATGCAAAACAAAACAAAGATAAAACATGTGAAACAAAACAAATTTTCCAAGTTCAACTCATAAAAAAAGGATTAATTTTTCATATCTTCTTCTTTGCAAAAAAGTTTTTTTTCTCCATCTCTTTTTCATCAATAGATAAATTAGCAACTTCAAGAACACTAGTATCTTCAAAAGAGTCAAAGCCATCAACGCCAATGTGCCAATTCTTGGATTCTACTTCATTGTATTGAGGATACCTTCTTGAAAGTAGTCGAAGATTAGTATATAGAAATACTAAATCTTCTATATATTGAGAATTTATCATGTTTCTCTTAAATGAGTGAATAAAAGAATAGATGCTCTAATTATTTCCAACATGATGTTGAGAAAGGTTGTCCAAGGAGCTTTAAAGCTAGATTTTGTAGTAAAGGTGTAGATGACCTATGAAGCAACCATCAAGACTTTGGTTCTAAATTCCATCCATCTTGAAATGAATCAAAAGATCCAAAAGCATCAAAATCTCACGAAAATCTGTAGTTGAGTGATGTAGCAATGTTACTATAGCACTCGACAGAATAGTAAATTGGCATCCACACTGGAGTGTGGGAGGCCGTGTGAAGCCTTGATTTTTAGTTATAAAAGGTTGCTCAAGTGATGTTTATTTATCTTTTTGCCCAAATTTTAGAGGAAAAGATGGCTAGGGTTTGGATTGGAGATCTTTGCACGCAAGGGAGTGTTTCTTCTTCACCATTCATCAATTCCTCCTTTGGATAGGTATTGGTGGAGCCGTTGAAAATTTGATTCAAAGGGGTGTGCCTTCGCTCATTAGTTGGATTCTTGAAGAAGTTGAAGTGGCTCTTAGAGACCATCGGCATGGATCAAAAGGTCTTATGGATTTCATTTGTTTTCATTCATTGATTGACTACATATTATATTCCTCCATGGAGAATGGCACCCCTCTTGCGTGCGTATATCGCAAGTGCACAAGTGTCGAAGTAATAAAGTACCCAACGAGTCGGGTAGTTGAATCCACAGGGAACAGAAATATTAGTAATGACTACTTCTAAGTTATCTAGTCAGAATCAAGAATATGATGAAATGAACTTAATCATGAGAATATGAATGTCACAAGCAAACAAGAAAGAGTAAAAATGATGAAAGTCTCAATCAATGAAAATAAGGTACCCAGGCAATGCTTCCCCTAGGATTTGACATTAAGCTCAAGTTTCACAAAGTATTCTAAAATTGAGTTAATCAAGTCAAGCAAACACAAGAATAATCGGTCCCTGCCTCCAGATCACCGATACTAGTCCCTTACGAGGTTCCGGTGGAGAAATCCCTCAATCTCAACACCTCACACCACATGTGACCGCAATAGACTCTAGGGATTCGGTAGAGTACATCCGATTCATAAGGACTGACCTAACCCTACTTTTGGGTGAAAGATCCCTAACCCCCTACAAGGTCCCTGTGGAGAAATCTCTTAATCTCACACCTCACACCAAATATAGTTGCATAAAGTCTAAAGAATACGGAGATAGAATGTACTAATCAGAAGGAAAAGGGGACACTCTACTATTTCATGACTTATCCACTCAACCATTTTCAATCTTGAGATTCTAACCATAATGGAGACCTCTCTCTCACCAATGTGGACAAATCATGCATACCAATCAACCATAAGATCAACATGGCAAGTAAGTATTAGAAGGTAAGATTGAAACTCAACTAAACTCGGATTTAATAGAAAACACAAAGTAATCCATACAAAGAATAAAATCATAGGGTTCACATGCCCAAATACCTACTGGGGTTTAGCCCTCCATGGGGCAAATTACAAAACAAATAATGCAATGTAAATCAATGAAAACCATGGAATAAAACCCGCTTGAATTTTTTGATGATGGCTGATAAGTGCTTGTGTTAAACTAATATGAAGTATTATTATCTTACATTGAGCATTACTTTTCTCAGATTTTATCATTAATTTGTGTGCATTTGTGTACTTCTGTGCATTGTAGGGTTGTGGAGCCAATTTGGAGAAGAAATAAGCAAGAATAAGTTATGTTCGCCATTGTTGAGGAGTTCTCGGACCAAACAAGGAACAAGGCACGAGTCTAGACTTGTGGGTGTGTGTCAACCTCCATTGGAGGGGCACAAGAGCAATCACATTCACAAAAGTCTAGCTCGTGTAGCATTGGAGAACTTCGGCAATGAAGAGAAATGAAGTAATCGACATGATCTAACGTTGATTGTGTGCCCAATTCAACGGCCTCGATGAAGAACAATGAATTTGGGAGCATTTTGGCGGAGTACTGTAGATAATTACTGTAGCAAGTTACAGTTCACTGTCGGCCAAAAATTAGAAAAACAGAGAATCCACATGCCCGTGTGGAAATTCCACACGGCCGTGTGGAACCCGGATTTCAGTCTATAAATAGCCCGTTTTCAGATCTATTTAGGGTACCCCCTACTATCTATTGCCTACCTTTTGGGGGGCTTTCGGCTAAGGTTTGTAGAGGTTCTTGCAGGTCTTTGGAGGCAATTATGCGGCATCGGCATTGACATCCTTTGGAAGAAAGCTATTGGGGGAGCTTTCGTTGGCATCGATTCAGCGAGGTGTGCCCTAGGCTTGACAAGGGATTCGTGGAGAAGATTAGGCGGCTTCACAAGACCATCGATATGATCTACAAGGGGGTTTTATTTATGGTTTTTATGTATATGTTCTTAAACTCGTTATTGATTTTGTATTGCTCCATGGAGAGCTAAACCCCTAGTGGGTATTCTGAGTTGTGAACCGTAGGATGCTTGTGTTTCTATAACTTTTATTATGCTTTATTAATTTGATGTTTTCTTATTGAGTTCCAATCTTACATGCCGATTGTATGAGATTTTCCCTTAGCCATGACACTAAGGTTGAGAATCTATATCCTTTAAGGGTGTGACAACCTTTATAGGATTAGACTACACAAGGTTGGAGAAGGTTGAGAGGGTGAGTTGAGAGGTAGTGAAACGTCCCCTTTCCCCTCCGGTGTGAACTTCCCTACCTCTGTATCCCAAGAGTTAATCGTGATCAAAGTAGAGTGAAGTACTAGGAGATGAACTCACTTGCAAAGGGTTTAGTGAATCCTAGGACTGGGGCTTAACTTAGATTAGGGTTCTTCCACCTGGACCAAAGGGTTAGAACTATAATTAGGGATAGGGTCTTTCACTTGGAATCCCTAGAACCCCAAGCATTTTCACGTAGTGTGAGGCTTAGGATGAGGGACTCCCCTGGGGCTTAGTTGACAGGTCAACGAGAGTTAAGGGTTTTAGTGAAACCTAATTCCGGGGCATAATGTTGAAACTAGTCACGATTGACCTTAGGTTTGGGACCGTGTGCTTAAGGATTTCCACGACTCATTAGACATCAATTAGAGGGTATAATACTAGTCTTGCACAAGAAGCATTAGTCCTAGGGGGAACTTTGTCCGGGTACCCCATCTTTATATCGATTACCTCTCCTACCCTCGTTACTCTTCTTGCGCTCTTTTATTTTCTTTTCTATCTATACATATATATTTCTCTCACCATTGTTTCCCTTCATAGCTAAATAGCGATAACACCTGTTTCTGAACACTATTCCCTGTGGATACAACTACCCACTCACCAGGGTATTTTATTAGTTCGACAACCCGTGCACTTGTGGGGTACACACGCAAGGGGTGTGTCAATGGCCTCGATGGGTCATTTGACATTTTGAAGGATTCCTCTCCGAAGCTAGGTTACCGATGGCTTCCTTAATGCTATAACCAAGAAAGAATCTATCAAAGTTGGTGAAGAACGACCCTTAAACTCACAAAGACCTCCTCTTCAAACCCTAGCAACTTCTCCACTCAAAAGCTATACAAAAGATATCAAAAGTCTAGGACCAAATTTCTATTTATAATCTGAAATCGGAGCTGTCACGTGTATTGACCCGCTAGGGTTAGAATTTGACCCGGTTGAGTGAACAGTGTTTTCCTACAACACTGCTTTAGTGATTTGCTACAATGCTTTTCATGATTAAGGCTCCAAAACTTTTCTCTTAAGGCCACATGGATGGGCACATGTCCGCTTGGTAAGTTATTAGACTTCTTGTCTTCTAAACATCAATTGGAAGGCTCTTGAGGTTTTCACACAAAATGGGACATATGGATGTGGCCGTCTTTGTGCCTTTCTAACTCAAAATCTAACTTGAATTCTCTTGGAAGTTGGCACACACTCTCATGTGTATAAGCTCCACTTGTGTCTTGATCCTTATGTTGCATAAAAGACTCCCAAAATGTGCCTCATGATCTATCATTGCTTTCTTTTTTTTCTCTCAAGGTCTTCACACACCTATTTGCACAAAGGAACACCAAATACAATTTATGAGACGTAAAACATGATAAAAATGATTATCAATGATGTAAAACATATAAAAAAATATGTTCACTCAAGCACTTATCAAAGAGCTTGATAAGTGCTTGTGTTATAGTACCGCGAAGCGTTATTATCTTACATTGAGCATATCTTTTATCAGATTTTATCATTAAATAGGGTGCATTTGTGTATTCTTGTGCATTGAAGATTTGTGGAGCTAAATTGGAGTAGAAGAATGAAATTAGGTCGTGTTCGCCGATGTTGGGAAGTTTTCGGACCAAGTACGGAACAAGGCACGAGCTTGGACTTGTGAGTGTGTGCCAACGTCCTTTGGAGGGGCACAAAGGCAGTCACATTCACAACAAGTCTAACTCATGTAGCTTAGAAGAACTTTACCAAGAAGGAGACTTGAAGCAATCGGCATGACTTACCATTGTTTGTGTGCCCAATCAATGGCCTCGACGAAGAACAACAGATTCGGGAGCATTTTGGCGAGTTACTGTAGATTGGTACTGTAGTGAAACACTGTAGCAAGCTACTGTTCAATTTCTACCGAAAATCAGGGTTTCAGAGAATTCACACGGGCGTGTGGAAATTCCACACGGCCGTGTGAATCGATTTTTCAGCCAGACAGAAACTTCACACGGGCGTGTGGAAATTCCACACGGCCGTGTGAAGCCCCCGATAAGTCCGATTTTAAAGCCGCGATTCAACTATATAAAATGGGATTTTGGAGACCTTTTGGGATATCTTTTGACCTACCTTTCTCTTTAACTTGGGGAGTGCGGCTAGGGTTTCGGAGAGGATTTCGTGGAGGTTTAGCGCGCGTCATCGGCATCGTCACCGACGTTCGACGGCCGCACAAGAACACGGCTACACCATATACAAGGGGGTTTTCATCAATGTCTTTGATTTGTACTTTCTTTTCTATTTTGATGAACATGTATAGCTCCATGAGGAGCTAAACCCCTTGAGGGTATTCGGACTTGTAAACTCTAGGGTTTTTATGTTTCTTTGACATTGTTATTATGCTTTTCCATTATTGATGAATAAAAATTGAGTTTCAATCTTAATTTCATCTTGCTAATGTTTTCTCTTAGATGTGACAGTAGGATTGAGAATAATTTAGGTTACCCTTTGGAGGTGTGACAACTCCTTTAGGGTTAGACTACTTAATATTGAAGAGGGTTGAGAGGGAGAGTTGTGAGGTAGTAATGTACCCCTTTCCCCTTCGATGTGGTTTCTCCCTACCTCCGTTTCCGTGATTTCATAGCGGTCAAAATAGAGTGAAGTGCTAGGCAGATAAACTCCCCTGGGGCTTAGTTACGCAAGTAACAGAGTGAAGGGTTGAAGTGAATCCTACGCGCTGGGGCTTAATCTAGACTAGGGTTCTTCCACCTTGACCAAAGGGTTAGAACTACACATAGGAACAGGTTTTACCACTAGGAATCCCTAGAGCTTAAAGCAATCCCACGTAGTGTGAGGTTTAGGTAGATATACTCCCCTGGGGCTTAGTCGTGCGAGCGATAGAGTGAAGGGTGACATGAATCCTAATACCGGGGCATAATGATGGGGTTAGTCACGGTTGTCCTTAGGTTTGGGATCGTGAGTCTAAGGATTTCCTCGAGTCAATTAACATCAATAAGGAAGTATAATAGCATAGTCCTGCACTAGAAGCATAGATCCTAGAGGTAACTTGTCCGGATACCCTATTTCATTCATTACTAGTCCTCTCTATTCTCTTTTACTTGCACTTTCTGATCTTCCATCTTTCTATTTAATTTCTTGTCTTTTATTCTGTCTACTTCTACATTCATTCATTGATCCAAATATTGCTTTTCCATACACCACATAGCTTAATTAGTGAAATCTCGTATTCTAAATCCCTATTCCCTGTGGATTCGACTACCCTCTCACCAGGGTAACTTTTATTAGTTCGACAACCCGTGCACTTGCGGGATATATGCAAGGGGTCGTGTCAGAGCTAAACCCCTAGTGGGTACTTGGACATGTGAACCCTCGGATTCAATCTTGTATTGACTTTTATTCTATTTCCTTTATTTGAGATTTAATGTTGAGTTTCATTCTTGTCATTTTATTTCCATGCTATCCCTACATGTTATACTTGGGTTGAAATCATGTTCTAATCATCCTAATGACGAGAGAAATCATAGCTAGGATTATATTCACCAAGATTGAAGAGTGTCGGGAGAGTGAGCGATGAAGTAACAGAGCGTCCCCTTTCCACTCGGATGTGATCTATCCTATATTCATATTCCAAGAACTCTTTGCAATTGTATGTGTGTGAGGCATCGAAAGAATTCTCCTCCAAGAGCTTGTATGGGGTTAGGGATCTTTCACCTAGGTCTAGGGTTTGATCTATTTTTCAAAATCAGATTTATCACTTGGGATCCCTAGAATTCAAAGTAGTTATATGTGTTGTGAGGCATCGAGAGAACTCTCCTCTAGGACTTTATAGGGGACTAGTCATCGGTTTCCTAGGTTTAGGGATTTGTGTGTCTTTGGATTCCCATGACTCAACCATACTCGTTTAGGAAGCGCGATATTAGTCTAGCACTTATCATAGAATCCTAAGGGAGAATTGTCCAGCTACCTTATTTATCTTGAATGATTCCTCTTCACTTCATTTATTGGTTGCAAATTTATTGTCCAGCTACCTTGTTTAGGTTAGATAACAAGGTATATAGTTATTACTAGTACTCATGTTCCCTATGGATTCGACTGCCCACCCATTGGGTATATTTATTACTAGATGAGCTGTGTACTTATGGACACACAAGGGGTATGTAATGATTTGGGACCTCATTAGAAATTACAACCTACCAAAATTTTTTTTTCATTTTCTAATATCTACAAGAATGCTCCTATCATGATCATTTGTAGGCCATGCTCTATTTTTGCAAATTAAAATTATTAAATAGGGGTATTCTCAAATATATTTACTTTACTTTAAAGAGAATGAGTTTTTTTTACTTAACATAGCAAGCTACTTAAAAGAAAATGTTAAAACTTAAATGTTAGATACAACCAATTTAACAAAAATTTCATTGCAACAAATGTTTCTTTAAGATGACATAAAAATGGTATAGATAAATAAATATAATTTTCACTAAATAATTCGGTTTGTTTATACATTGCAATAGTTTTAATAAATAATAGTTTAACTACAGTGTGACACATGATAACATAATTGCAATTCATGATTTTAATAATAATTTTTAAAATTAATTAGAAATAACTAAATCCAATACTAAAACACTAGACTAAAACTTTCAAAAACAATATACTTAATCTAAATTTTTTATAGATTTTTATAATTATATATTTCTTTAATATTTTAGCTATATTTCATAAATGTTAAGATAAGATCATAAAATAAAATTTTTATCATTCTTAATACTATCACTAATGATTTATTTGAATTTATGATAATATACGTATATAATTTAATGGTTTAATAATCTGAATAGTCCCTTTACTTTTTTAAACGTGCCCCTTTGATTGATACATTGCCGTAAACTATTCATATATATATGATTAAAATTTGTGTATAAAGCTCTTCCAATTAATATTTAATAAAAAAGTTACTGAAATATTTTTTGGGTAAGTTGTTCTCGTGGTCACAAATATTTTTATTTTATAACCATGTGGCCATAAAATTTTTTTGGCCACTTATCTTCCTCTCCAGGCACACTCGTGGTCACAACAGATGGTTTCGAGGTTGTTTGCATTGATTTTGCTGACGTTGATGCCAATGAGGCATATTAAGTTCATAACTTGTGTGACATGGCAGTCCAAGTCCACCTCATCCACTTTTTAGGCCTGAGACTCATCAAGGCTGATGTGGCGCTGCTTCTCCTCTTATTCCAAGCTCTTTGAAACCCTAGAATAGGTCATCAAAGCCTCCACCGCTACCTTTCTCTGTCTCTAGTTTCTCCATCGAAGCCTGAAATCCATCATCGACTCCTCTAATGTGTTCCTTATCGGTGGCAATACTGGCGATAACATAATCCATGAAGTATCCTCTTTTATCTTTAAATAACCCAATGAGTATTTATCTCTGATGAAGCTTGCAAGTGGTGTCCTTATCCACCCGGGATTCGTCAATTCAACACATAGCAAATACAAGCTTGAGATGAAGTTGGATGGTTTCTTCAACCTTGAGATGCTTGACATGGTGGATGTGGAGGAATTGAGGTTGTGTTGTCATCGTTGTTGTTGTTTGTGATGAGCTTGAAGTTTGTAGCTATGATTTGAAGTTGTGAAGTGCTTTGGTTTCCTCGTGGTCGATTTGGAAGGTTGTGTAGATCATTAAGCTTATTGTGTTTGGTGAATGTATAGAGATGTTTTTTTATCATGTTGTTTCATGGATGGACGAATGACTGGAAAATATGAGAGGTTTTAGAAATTTGATTGCTTTTTGGGATGAATTTCATGTTGTGATGTGTTCTGTTTGTTAGAGCTTGAAATTTCTTCTTTTGTTTGATTTATATCTATTATGTTGATAAGGGATGCTTGCTTGATGATAAGGTTGCGCATGATGGAGACCTCACTGTGGACATCATCAATGTTGTAGGTAGTGTGAAGCTTGCATTTTGAGATTGATTTGTATGCCAGGGTCTCACTTGTGTCTAGATCAAAGTAGAGACGAGTGACGCCGAGCTCCTCACGACCAAGCTCACGGCCGTTGGGTGGGAGGAGAGAGACACTGGGGTCACGCAAGACAAGGGAGATGTCAAGGAGGTGGGTGTGATCTTTGGTGTCGAGGAGATCGTAGAGGTAGGGGCAAGGGGTGTTCTAAGAGTTGGAGTTCGTGAAGGAGAAAAGAGGTACTGACATGGCACTGACGTAGCATAGGGTTTAAAAAGCTAGTGAGTTAGACTGCCATGTATTATAGGAGATTGAATTTAATATGCATCACTTTCCTCCATGTCAACGAAATTACAAGAAACAACCTCAAAACTGTCTATTGTGGCCACGATTGCACCAGGAGATAAGATAAGTGACAATGATATTGCAAAAAAATATGTTTGTCGCCATAGCGTTATATTTAAAAACTTTTGTGACCACCAGTGAAATTATCATCATATTTTTTTTTAAAGCTCACTAATTTTTAATTATTGAATACAACAATAATTTATTATATATGTATGTATATTTCATTCTATTAGGTAATATGCACAAGTTAAATGTGGCTTAAAAACTAATTTATATATATGCATATACTTGCTAGTATTGCGCATGTGCATTATTTTTATAAAATTATTCATTTAGTTTTATTTTATAAAATAAAGAAAGAAATTATGGATTTGGATTTATAAACTAACAGGTACTAGGAAGAAGATTTACTTTGGAAGAACACCAAGCATCCTCTATTATGGTGTTGGTAGCTATAAGAAACAAGCTGCTGTTAGTGCCTTGATTGAGTCGATAGTATTCCGATTTGGGTTTTAATATTACAATATAGTACTCATAAGTAACTACATGAAATTAATATCCATAATTGTGCTGTATGACACCTATTTTTCACAATTTAGCAAAACTGTTTACTTATCTATGTAACTATTCAGTATGTTATATACCTATTCATTTTATGTAAAGATTTTTATGTATAAATTTCTGTTGTATATGTTTTTATTGATGTTTATTGTCTTCTGTTAGTTTGTTCCACTCGTGACCGACAGACAATATGAAGTTGAACTGCTTGGATATGGAAAGGTTTACTGAAATAACACATGACAGTTTCAAAGTCTCCGATGCTATCAGATCACCCAAATTTGTAAGGACAAGGACAAGGAAAATGGATGAGAAACTGAAAGGGGAGCCCACCCAGATGAAGGGTCAGCATAGTAGATAGTTAGATAGCATACAACGGGAGTATAACAGGCAATCACTATCCTCAAGTCCAGTAAGAAAGGCCATGAAAGACAAAAGCTATGAAACTTTGATGTTTGAGTTGATAGCACTTTGTGCAAAGGTAAGTGTTCTTGAAGGGAAGGAAGATGCAGTTAAGAGGAAGGAGGAGAAACCCACACTAGAATGTATGGATGTTATTGGTCATCGAATTGATCCACCCCATTACAATCCCTCTACACCACTGGCAAAAAAGTTTAAGAAAATGGCGCTGAAGCCATGAGTAGCGAAACCCCCATTGGCGGAGGTATTGGAAGGGTCCCAAGATGAGAAACCAATTAATCGCACTGCAAGGGCAACGAAATCATGTTTCCCAACACCTGCTACCTCAATAAAAAATGTTAGCACTAGGCAAGGAATGAAAAGGACTGTGCCAACTACATCATAGATGAATATGGTTGATGACCAAACAATTGACGACATTGACAATGCAATAGAGTCCTTAACCTGAAGGTAAAATGAGGATCAATTATCTATAATGGAGGGGGAAAAGGAAGCATGCCCCGCAGAGGAAATGGAAGGCATACCCATCAGTTTAGAAGACACACGATTACATATATGCCATGAAAGGGTAAAGGAACCTCCAAAAGATTTTTTCCCAGAAAAAATGACCCGCGAGATTTGGTCGTCTGAAAAAGTTACAGCAAATGGCATCAAGTGTGTTCCTCAACACCAGAATAGACAAGTAAGTACCTTAACAAGTATTTCGTGTCATGGAGTTCTGTTTGAATTTTGCATTTACATGAATAACTTCATCTTGTGTTAGTTTGGACTGAAGGTTTATGGTTTAGTCTTCAATTTCAAGCTGTGCTTGTTGAATTTTTAGTTAAATGTTTACTATCATGGTGTATTAATTGAGTTTTATGGTTAACACACCAAGTTCAATTTGTGCATGTTAGTATTACAATTAACAATTTAGATACCATCGTAATTGTTTATTTTTATTGTTAAGTGTTTATATTTATAATATGATGTTAATAAGTTTCCTTCATATGATAGCAGGACTATTATATGAAATAGTATATAGGGTCACATGACCCAATCTCATCTGCAGGTTTTAATCAATGGTAAACTTATGGTGGCAGATTCTGTCATGGACGTTTTCGTCCTCATGTTACTTGATTCTTTGAAGAAATTCCCCCATGAGTTCAAAAGACCTGCCACAATTTGTGGACCTATGGCACTTGCTCTGCCATGACAGGAGCATTTAGTTGATGAATTGGATAAAATGATGTCTCCAGCTTTAGAAGATTATCAGAGAGTGGAACTTGTTCTTATGCAGATTGTTTGGAACAAACATTACCATCTTCTTGTTCTTGACAAAGACATGAAGGACATTACCAAACCCATTTTGATTTTGTGCTAATTTTTTGTAACATTGATTTTGTTCATGATTGATGGACATTACAAACATTACAATTTGTTGGTAGTCTAGTTTATGATCAAGCACCAAATGCTATGGTAACATTGATGGACATTACCAAACCTATTTTGATTTTGTGCTAATTTTTTGTAACTCTATTTTCGTTTTTTGAAGCATTCCTTGTTCAAAGATCACTTGCAGAAAAATTTCAATATCAGCGAGACGGCATCATATACACTAAGTCATGTTTGTGAATGTCCACATTAGAAGGAGAACAATATCGATTGTCTAGTATACTCGATGCTCTTCATGGAACAACTTTTGCGTTGCGAGGAACTCAGTGTTCTCGACTCATATGTGGCCCATTTGCAACTGCAGTACGCTACACGCATCTTGTCCGATGGCATCGCACGAAACATACCCAAGTTTGGCGATAAGATACTGGTAGCGAGTAAAGTTCCAATAGTTGATGACGTCCCACAAAAAGATTACAAAATAATATTTTTTACATAAATGACAGAGGCAACTACGGAAGCTAAAAAAAAAATGGAGGATGAGCCACCACAAAGCCACTAAGAAACTGATCCGCAACCAACCACCGTGCCACCGCATCCTAGAAAATAATGAGGAGGCACAGTCAAATGGTGACTCTGTCGAATCTTCAAATGCCTAACATTAACTAAATGTCTTCTATTTGAATATTAACTTGACTAAGAATGGTCATTATCATACTATCTTATTTATGCTTTAAAACTTACCATCAATAATTGTTATTGTCTAGTACTATGCATATATGCCATATTATCTCTACTTACTTGCCTCGGACTTGACTTTCATTTCTTGGTGACCAATAAAGCTATTTCCACTTTACGTTTACTCATTCATGTTCAGTTATTGTATTTATTGTGTACAAATTTAATATGACGCTCGTTATTATATGTTACTATTTACATATGTGGTTTGTTGTTTACTTATGCACATATCACTTCATTTTCATTATTTGTTGACAAATAAAGCCATTTCCACTTTATGATGCGACATTCATGCTCAGTAATTGTGTTTATTATGTACAGGTTTTCATTGTCAGTTGTTATTGTCTCTTATAGTTCATTTATGCCATTTTCTGTTCACCTACACACATTCAACTTCAGTTTTATTATTTTCGGAAGATTTCAGCTATTTCATCTTTACGATTACACAATTATGCTTGATATTCAAAACATGTTACCCTTGTTCATTGTTCAACAAAAACATGCACTCCACTGAGTAGTCAGTCTGCGAGTACTTCATTACATGTTGCCCTGTCATGGTCAATTGATTGACAACAACTACAATGTAATTCAAGAAAATGACATGCTTGAGACTCAATCCGCCTGCGCCTCAGATGACCAGGCCTTTTCTTTGCGAGAGTCATCCAACTATTTGTCATGATATGGCACAAGGAATATTAATTCTTTGTATGTCAACTTTTATGATTCGACAGTGTGGTATAGCTCAATGAAGTGAGGAACATTTGTATCGGTTTGCATAATCACTGTGCAAGCATGCACATATGGTATTCTGTACACCTACCAGCGTTGACAAGAGTATGTTCTATCAGGTAAATTAATGGAATTACTCTGGTGGTCAACAACCTCAAAAAGTTTTCCATTGGAACAACCTATCGTTAAGCATCTGCTTTCTTCAACTATCACTTCAATCTTCTTTTGTATCACAGGCCAAAGACGAGATTCCCATTTCATGCAACACTGACGTAAGTTGTACATCATGTTCATCATGTTGAACCTATAGTCATGAAGTGAGGTTGCATCAATTGCATGTGGACCATACCATTATGTTGCTAAAAAACATAAGAACTAGAGGTAATAGGCGAGTGCAAACTATAGAACGTATTACCTAAATTCTAAACACCAAGTACCAATACTAAATAGGAACATGATAAACAAAAGAGAAACATTAACATATAATACTAAATAGGTATAGCGTTATTAGAACAGGAAATGTCAATATTAAAAGCAAATGTTGAAAAGAAATATAAATACGGGAAAGTATGTAAATAGTTTGCATTCTCTTTGAAGACGTCTGAAATAAATTAAGACCATGAATATGGGTAACACCTTATTGCATCCACCATCTTACACATAGGAAGGTGTTGTGCTTGATATCCCTGCATTAAAAGATTTTGCGATGTTGGAGTACATTTCACCCCACCGCTAGCCTCTAAACAAGTAATTGCACCAATGTGGCATGTTTGATTTCTGGAACATCCAATGGTGTGCTTATGTTGATGTAGCCAGTAGGGAGCCTACACCTTCATCAAATTCTAAAGACGTACATGTATATGCAATCTTTATAATCAAACTCCAGCACTCATCTTTTAATAACATTCCTAGAGGGCCATTTGATTTAAGAAAATTTGTTTGTAGGTGTCGCAAGCAATAACCATGCAAGGGAGAAGGAAAAACCTTCACAATATCATTCATAAGACCTTTTGACTGATCAGAGATGAATGTGATGATCTTGTCTCAGTCATTATCATAATATATTGCATCACCATAAGTTGATGTAAACCACGTCCAATTGTCATTGGTTTCATAATCGACAATAGCAAAGGCTAAATGGAAGAATCCTTCATTGCTATATTTGGTTGTTGCACTCAAAGGATACCGCCATATTTGCCCAACAAGTGAGTTCCATCTAGAGCAAGCATACGTCTACAACCTTGCTTGAAACCATCAAGAGAAGCACGAAAATAGAAAAACCCAGGCCTAAATCGTTCTCCATCAGTGTTGATAATAATGATGCTACCTGGGTTAATTTTGAAAACTTTACTTGCATACCATATAAACAGATTATAACTTGCTATATCACATCCAAAGAGAATTCCCCTTGCCAACTCTTTACCCATCCAGGCTTGTTTGTATGGCAGATGAACACTGTGGTCAAGTAATATATCTTGTTGTATAGCCACTGCTTGATATAGAGGCTGATCCCGTAATTTCATTATTACCTTCCTATTGACCCATTTCTTTGATGCTCTCAGGTAAGATGTTGTGTTGATGCCCTCGCTGCATGTGTGTTCATACTATGTTGTTTTGATTCTAAATGTAGGGAGGTTTCCATCTCTTGAGGCATGAACATGCCATTGACAATCTTAGTAGCACATGTCACAGTCACTCTATCTCTGTCATTTTGTATGAACCGAAAGTTGAAATTGCGTTTAATGGCCAAGTCACACAATTCATTTTTGAAGTCTTTTGCACTTTCAAAATGATGACCAATCATAGTAAACTCAGTTTCTGAATCTCTTAATGGATTAGGTATTGTTAAAAGTCCCCCATGTAACGCTGCCGGCATTATTGGTGGTACCATTGACAATGGTTCCATTGGTATGATGAAATAAGTAAACAATTAGTACAATAAATAAATAAAAAAAGCTTTAAAATTGAATACTCACTAGTAAAAGCTAAACAAAATGCTAAAATCTAAACAATAAAACTAAAAAATAATGACAAACAAATGTTAATAGATACGAAAATGTTTTAATGAGCAAAAAAAACAACATAACGTCACCGTATCACATGTGTACACCATCAACATCGAATAGTGCAGGGCAACAACTATCGCGTAGGCAGAGATAATATAAAATGAAAGAATAAAAGGTATATGATATTTATGGTTGTGTTGATGACCCAGAGTTGCCTTCTGTGTTACTACTCACAATCTCTAGCAACATATCCACCACATTTATTTTCGAATAAACGGTTAATGTTACAAATTTTTTGGAAGTAATCTTCCGAACCAATGGAAGGCATTGTCTTCTGCTCATCTGAAATTACATACTTAACTCTAATTGAAGAAGCTTCAAGGTGCCAATACGTGCAATTTTCTTCCAATAATGATTCCCATCTAGTCAAGGTAGTTAAATGTAACTCACAACCCTTTCCCTTATATTCCATGATAGTGTAAAACATGTCCATTTGTGCCCTGCAACAAAAAAAAAAAATGTTTTCATAGAAATAGACAACTTGTGAACATGGTGGTTAATAAAAATAAGATAATATGAACAAAATTGCAATGTTGATGTATGGTTTTCTCAAGACGAGATCGTTGCAACTGGGGTAACGTTACTATGGCAAAGAGGATCAAGAATGCAAACAATATGCAAAAGAACACCAGCTTCTTCATTGAGACACAAGTAGAAGTAGAATGAAACTTCAAAAGCAAGTTAGTAGTACAATGACCATACCATGATGTGACTTGGAGCTATTATTCCCTCTCAAATTGCTAAAGGGTAGTTATGGGATTAAATAAGATGATCACTGCTTGGAGTGATGGAATGGACTACATGGTATTAAAAATGTAAAGGAATGACTGAAGAGGTTATTATTTAGTCAGAAGGACCTAGTAGGAAGTTAAAAAAGATTCAGGAACTTAAAAATAATTCTCTTTATAACATATTTTAGTATACAGTTGGCTTGCACTTATCTTCATTGATGGTGCTAGTTATTTTTATTGGCAATTGCCAAAATTCCCTTTGAAGTTTCCTTTATGCGCACTTGGCCTTTCAAATTTGGTCCTAAAAAGACTTTTTTTTTTATTTTAGCTGATGGTTTACTTTTCAGTAACTCTTACAAAAAACAAATATTAAACAAAAGGAAAAATTGAAAAATCCTGAGTTTTTAAGCCGAAACACATAATATTAAATTGAAAAATAAAATATTAAATAGAAAAACAAATATTAAACAAAAGGTAACATATTAAGTGAAAACCTATTTGATTACATGTAAACACACAATGTTAAACAAAAACTATAATTATTAAGCGGGAAGTACATATTTTAAGATAGAATAAACTGTCGGAGTGAACTGCAATAACGGAAAAGGAAGTGTACTGAAAAGGGAGGGACTGCCTGGGAAATTCAATGTTATAGGCGATATTTGGAAAGTTTTGAAACTTTATGGGCCTAAAAGTAATTTTTTCTTTTTTTAATATATTTTTTGATATCTTTCTTTCCTTTTTTTTTCTCTTATTCATTAACCTCATCACTTAAAATAATAATAATAATAATTTTTTTCCCTAACTTTTCTACTTGAATTTCAAACCGAATAAATGAAGCCGTTTAGTGAAAACCTCGTTTTAAAAATATAAAGACCCCATTATATTGAACACTTGAGGATTGTGAATGAAGATGAAATTTAAAAATGAAACTATGTTTATTAATAATTCATTTAAAAAATATGGAGGCATGATTATATTTTAAGATAGCCATCAGGTTGACTTAATTATATATTTTTTTGAAAACAAATTATTTAAAAATGACTTGGAAATGATATGCTGAAGAAAAGCAATAAAATATATGTAAACACCATTTGCGAATGGGATGCTCCACTTCATCATGTTTTTATTTTTACTAATACTTTAACTATCAAAGAAATGATTAATTTGTTTTAGTTTTTATCATTTTCATATCGGTTTTAAAAATAATCATGCCAATCTTTTTATATATAACATTTTCATTTTAAAATATTTAAGATATTTTATCCATAAGCTATTTTATTGATTTGTTTAACTAAACAAAATTCATCTATCAAATTTTTACAAAAAGCATTTTTCTCACTAGCAAATTCATAATAATAGTTTTAATTTTTAATTATAACTTTTATTAATTACATTTTTTTGCCTTATACTAACACATAAGTTTTAAATTTTAAATTTTGTAGAACTTATAAAATTTTTGCATATATAAGTAACTACAACAATTTTATTCATTAATTATGCATTATTTAATTTTATTTTTATAAAACAAAATTATTGGTAGAATACATAATAACCGTTTCATACATTTTATTTGAATTTATTTTTTTCTTAAAAACTTTAGTTGCCGTTTTCGTAATGCAAATTTATAATTTTATAAGTAATTTACGTAATTAATATTATCTTTCAATAGTACATTTTCCTTTCTATTTAATATGGATATTTATTATCATCCATTAATTAAAAATGTTTAAAATTTAAAAATAGATAAATTTAGAGTTTTTTTTTTCATCCATAATACTCATTGTACAATTGCAGTTCCCAATCTCATCATCCCCACCTCAAATTACCTTTAATTATTTAATCTCCATTTCTAACTCCAATTCAATCTTATTCCATGTTTAGTTACCAAAATAAATCTTATAGAAGGTAATAATATTTATTTTGCAATGATCCATTGTAAAGGAAAATATAATATTTCTATGAAAAATTGTCTATTATATTATTATTATTATTATTATTATTATTATTATTATTATTATTATTATATATTGCAAAAATAAAATCACATCTAAGCTTCTATCTCGTGTTTAGACTTTTAAGTTTATAGGACTATTTAAAAGGCTAATTATTCAATTAATCAATTGTACATTAAAAATAATATTTATATAGCAATGCTAACTAACCATAATGAGTTCCATATCAACCTAGTTTTAATCCTCATGACTTTGAAAAACTGTATGAAGGAGCACCATTTTTATGAAATAAAGGATAAATTAAAGAACTATTCGTTTGATAATCTTTTTTTTTTATATCAATACTATTGTACTTAAAAAATATGACAACTTTTCATAGTAGTAATAATTATATGTTCTAACTTGTCAAATATAAATAAGTTATTTAAAAATAAATTACTCAAATTCACAAATTAGATAAAACCAATATACTTAATAAAAATATTGTCTAAGGATTAATTAATTTTATGATACTCAAAAACTATTGTTGTTTAGCATATTTTCATTATAATGTTATATGTATCAATTTGTTTTTATATGGTTTCCATAAAATAATTTTAATTGCATATCTCATCAAACCGTTTTGAACTTAAATTTCTTTTACATGAATTTTTTATGGCTTCCTTTGATTTTTTTTTTCACAAGTTTTTTTTCCCTCCCTCTTAACATATATACACACACACAAGATCTTTAAAGATGCCTAATTTTTTTTAAAAAAAATATCAATATTATATTTTAAAAATTTTAATTTAAAATGATGGTAAAGATTTTGATTATGTTGCAAGTGATTATTTGTTTCATAAAATTTATAAATGGTTTTATATACACAACTTAGCATTCATTTGATGGTTGTGTCAGAGCAAGTGCTTTCCTCATTCCATAGAAACTGAAATTCATATAATTTTCGTTGGTGTTTGTATAACAAATATTCAATTGGAGAGTAAGTTCGGATTATCTTGCTTTATCTTAACTCATTTCAACACCTTAAAGAAAATAAAATAACTTATTTATAAAAACTAACTTAATTATTAATTAATATCAAATAGCTCAATTACCCAATAACTATCATGCATAATTTAAATTAATCATTGTCATCGAGGCTATTAATTTTAGATACTATTTAATTAATAAAAATCCAGAATAATGTTTTTTATTTATTAAAAAATCTAAAATGTTTTTGGAGACATTTTTCAATTTATACCTAATAATTGAAATCATAAAAGAAAAATCTTTTATGTGTGATCACATCACTTTTATGGACAAACTAGATGTTTGAAAAATATAAACCATCTATATAAAGTAGCAAGGTCTTGTGTATTCTATTTTATACCAATATAATTTTTAACCAAAAATTACAAAATATTGAAATTAAATTCATTTTGTGACAAAAAAAAGTTTTTAACTAATATATTGGAGCAAATTGATTATATATGTGCATTGAAACAAAAAAATTAAAAACACTTGAATCAATTTCATGAATTTTAATTAACATTAAATTAAAAATAAATAAAAAAATTTCACTCTAACCTAAAAATATATTGGAAATCACAAATAAGATATTTGTGATAAATATGAAGTTAGAGTGAAATTTTTTGTAATAATTATTTTACAATATAGAATGAAATAAAAGACAACAATGAATAAAAGACAACAATGAAGTTAAAAATATATTGAATATATAAGGTTAAATGTACGTTTATAATGTATAAGATAAAATGTACGTTTAACCTTATTTATGCCTTATTCAATGTACGTTTACAATAATTGGTGAATTGGTGAAATAATTACAAAACTTCATTGTTAATATCTTATTGAATAATTACAAAACTTCATTGTTAATACCTTACGTTTAACCTTATTCAATGTACGTTTACAATAATTGGTGAATTTTAATATGTAATTATAAGGTTAAATTTTTTGTAAGATATTTGTAATTTCACTCTAACATAAAAATATATTAAATTGGTGAATAAAAGACAACAATGAAGTTATTGTTAAGATAAAAGACAACAATGAAGTTTTGTAATAATTACATATTAAAATAATTGAATTGGTGAATAAAAGAGGCAAATTTTCAACGGTTCTCAATAAAGGGAAGGCTACAAATGGATCAAAGTGTCCTTAACCATATGTCTTTGGGAAATACATTGGTAGAGTTGTTGACCCTTCAGGGCTTGAAGATGCTTTACTTAAATAACTTCATTGTAAACGTACATTTAACCTTATTTATGCCTCAACATGTATCAGGAAAGAGTTAAGCTCTCAACCTCCCACGTGAATGTCAAATATCTTAACAACTCAATCATTTCAAAAATGGTTTTATTTAACACTTAATTGATGAAAAATAATATGTTGGAAATTTTCAATAAAAGGAAAAGATTTAATTCTCTCAATAGTCCTTCTAATTTTTCAAACTTGCCCTTTGAGTCCTATACATAAAACTGTAACCTTTTAGGCCCAATACTGCTTAAATTGAGTCATGTTAGTCCTTATAAACCCTAAATCATAACCCTAATAGAAACTAACATGACTCAATTTAATTAGTAGTTGGACTAAAATATTACAGTTTAAGTTTAGGGACCCAAAGGGTACGTTTAAAAAAATAAAGGGACTATTTAAATTAAAAATTATTCCAAAAAAAAATTTAGGGCCACTTCATAGCAATGAAATGTTTAATGGCAGCATACTAATAACAATGGTTTTTTATTCTTTTCACTAAGTGTCGTAGTGATCATGAAATCTATTATGGTGTAATCAAATTCACTTTTCTCTTTTATTTCTCTTCTAAATATCATTTTCTCTATTGGTTTTTTGGTTTGTTCTTTTGTTGTTGGATATTATTTGATTTGTAGTTACTTTATTGATTTTTTTGTGCCTATTCTATGTATTACGTTATAATTTGGCTAATTAAATTGCTTTTTTTTTGTGTATGTGTGTTTTGAAATACATATTTTATATATAATATTGCCTCAAAACCACTAAAATTATAAAACCCTCCATGTGAAATTTAGGTGTAAACTAACAAAGTTATTGATAAATTTTTAAGAATTTTAATCATGAATATATGTAATGAGTAACATAATCACATGATTTATATTTTTAGCTTGATTTAATTATCTTGATATAATTAAAGCAACCTCCATCTCACGACAAACACTATTTGGATTGGATTGGGGGGGGGCTTGGTTGGGAAAAATCCCTTCCCTCCTTGCATAAATTAAGAGAAGCACCCCGTTAAATTTCATTTAAGTCCTACTGTCCCATGTTAACATCTAGCCATTAAGCATATTAATGGATTAATAATGGATTTTAAAATCAAGTGATCATTAATCAAGGTTATGTACTTATGTTATTGTGTGATGAGACATTGAGACATAAATCTCAATGTTGTTAAAAGTTAAAACAATCAACTGTGAAGCACGTGACTTTGTCTGATATTTCTTCTCTATTGTTCTCTAAGTTTTCATCAAATTACAACTCACAATCTCACACAATCATAATTCCCAAACAAGTAACCAAGCTAGGCTGGAGTCTGGACCGTTGGAGCAAGAAATCTCAACGTCATCGCCTCATCAGGTCATTGGACATCGGTGATCGACTGATCAGCAAGCTGGTGAGTAGTGTTCTAATTGTTTTCCTTTTTTGGTGTATTTTTTCAGTGTTTATTGGATTTGATTTTGATGCTTGTTTAGTTTGGTATTTGATACATGAGTCATGAGTGAGTCAGTGAGATTTTTTTTTTTTAGAAGGGATTTAGTCATTTAGTGATGGATTGTTTATCACTTTATGACATTATGTGTTTGGAATCATTGGAATTTGGATGGTTCATAGTTGTAACTTGTAAAACTATCGGATTTTTAATTGATTGGTGGAATTTTGGACTATGCAATATGTAGATTTTTGCAGTTGAATGAATCAAAGAAGATGTGTGACATCAAGAAAATTGAAACTAGTACTTATAAGTCATATAAAGATGGTTTCAACTCCTCTGCAAGGAAAATAATAGTAATTTGGAGTTCTTATTAACAAATACTTAAATAATAATAAAAAAAACTTCATGGAGTATTTAGTTTTTCATACATGAATATGATGGTAATTAATCTGGACTACCCTTCACAACCATCTGTGAACCATGGTTTTGGGGATCATATATATTGTTAGGAATAAGTGAATAAGCCCAGGCTGGCTTATATATGTTAATTATTAATTTCAAGGCACAAATTTTTACTTATTATCTTATACAGTTTGTTTTTCCTTGCGTGTGCTACTCAACTAGGCATTTCTTGAATATTAGTATAAAGCTGTCGTCATAATAGAGTTGTATTAATTTTCATCTTAGTTCCCAATTAATTAAGTTAATAAAAAGTGAATCACAAGAACTGGATTCTTCTTGAAGGTCTTACTTGGTTTCCTACTAACTAGGAAACGTGGTCTTTAATAGCTATATATTTTAAAGTCACTGTAGAAGAATAATGTATGAGAAGGTTGGGATTTTCTGCTAGTAGTCTATATATATATATATATAAGAATTTATGATTTTATTAATTACGTTATTTATTACTTATAGTTTTAATTGAGCTTAGTTGTTTTTTTATTACATTATCTGTTACTTTAGGTTTTAATTGCTTGTTGAATTAATTATTAATTATATAGATATGGAGAGGTTTTTTTAAACCTAAACCGAAAAGTTGTGAATCGGGAACAAATGTTTCTTCTGAAGCTAGTACTGGAGCACAAAAGAGAACTCGTGTTGAGTTCAGTCTAGATGATATTATTGTTGATCCTAGAATTCGCCAACCAATTAAAAGTATGATGTTGATATTAGAGATCGAGTTTGAAGATTGTATTTATTGAAAGGCCCATGTCAACTAATTGGATATGACTTCCCCAAAAAACAACAAGGAAAAGAAATGTGACGCTTTCAAGAAGACTGGTTTGAAAAGTATGATTGGTTGAAATATAGTGTGGCAAAAGATGAAGCCTATTGTTTTTATTTTTATCTTTTCAGGCAGGATAGAACTGAAAAGGGAGCAAGTGATATTTTTACAAGAAAAGGGTTTTCTAATTGGAGGAAAGCACTTGAGGCTTTTAATCAACATGTAGGTACAGTAAATAGTGCACATAATAATGCCAGACGACATTGTGAAGATTTTAAAAATCAAAGGCAAAGTGTGTCACACGTGGTATCTTCTCATGGGAGTTAAATGGAGATCGATTATCGCTCTCATCTAACAGCTGTTCTAGATGTACGAATTCTTTTGGTACAAAGTCTTGCATTCCGTGGTCATGACAAGTTTTCAAGTTCTAGAAATAAAGGGAATTTTCTAGAGATACTCAAGAAGTATGCAAAAAAGGGTTGAGAAGTTTGGGAATGTTATTAATGAAAATGCTCCTGGGAATAATCAATTAACTTCTCCATTAATTCAAAAACAGTTGGTGAATGCATGCGCTGCAGATACAACATTAGCAATTATTAATGAGATTGGTGACAATAATTTCTCACTAATTATTGACGAGTCTTGAGATAAATTAATAAAAGAGAAAATGACAGTCATTTTGAGGTTTGTGAACAAGCAAGGTCAGGTTGTTGAAAGATTTCTTGTGATTCAGCATCTAACCGACACTTCAGCATTTTCTCTAAAAGTAACTTTAGATGAATTATTTGCTCGTCATGGTTTACCAATTTCAAAATTAAGAGGACAAGGGTATGATGTAGACTCAAATATGAGAGGAGAATTTCATGGTCTGAAGACATTGATTTTAGAAGAAAACCCTTTCGCATTTTATATCCACTGCTTCGTCCACCAACTGCAATTAGTAGTTATTTCTGTTGCCAAGAGTATTCTGGTTATTTCTGACTTTTTTTTTGTTATATAAATATGATTGTAAATATTGTGGGTGCTTCATGTAAAAGAAAAGATGTATTGCTACAAACACATCATCAAAAAATTGTTAAAAAATTAGAGACTGGTGAGATTTCTTCAGGAAAAGGAAAGCATCTAGAGACAAATCTTGCAAAAGCAGGAAATACTCATTGGGGTTCACATTTTACAACTTTGATTCGTCTACTGACAATGTGGGAATCACTTTTGGAGGTGTTACAAAATGTGTGTCAAGATGGATCGATTGTAGATCAAAAATGTTTGGCATCAAGTTTGATTAGTAAAATGGAGAGTTGAGTTTTTATTTGTCTTGCATTTGATGATGAAAGTGTTGGGATCACAAATGAATTATCAAATTCTTTACAGTAGAAAGATCAAAATATTGTCAATACCATGGTGTTAATTGATACTGTAAAAGATCGTATTCAAGATTTAAGGGATAACAGATGGGATGAGTTATTAGAAGAGGTTCAAAGCTTTTGTGATAGAATGTATATTCCAGTACCTAACATGGAAGATAAAATACCAGTTTGAGGTCGTTCTAGGTGTGAAAGGTAGTGGATTACTTATTATCATCATTATCATGCAGAGATTTTTATTGCAGTTATTGATTTAATTGCCATTGAGATGAATAATCGGTTCATTGAGACAACTACAGAGTTGCTAACTTGAGTATCATGTCTTGATCCAAGAAACTCATTTTCCAGATTCAATCATGCCAGGCTACTTTGGCTAGCAGAAATTTATTATGATGATTTTTATATACAAGATCTTCAAGTTTTAAAAGAGCAACTTCACACATACATTCATGATGTTAGAAGATGTTCTGATTTTGCTGAATGTGATGATCTTGCAAGTCTTGCTGTGAAACTAGTTGAAAGTAGAAAGCATTTGGTATTTACATTGGTTTATCACCTTATTGAATTGGCTTTGATTTTACCGGTGGCAACAACATCAGTTGAAAGATCCTTCTCTACCATGAATATCATCAAAACCGACTTGCGCAATAATATAGGAGATGAATGGTTGAATGATATGATGATATGCTATATTGAACGCCAAGTGTTTGAAACAATTGATGATGAAACTATTTTGGTTCGATTTCAGAATATGCAAAGCCGAAGGATTCAACTCCCACTCATTAGTTGTATGTATAATTTTATATTTTTTTAAATTAATTATTACAATCTTAAGTTTGGATTAATATAATTAATTTTATAAATTTATTTTTTAGGTTAAACCCAACATCCCCTTGGTTTTGTTTCTGGTTCTATCACTGAGCCAAGATCCAATTTTGAGATGTTACATGAAGAGAATTTGAATTTGTTTTATATTTTTTTCCATTTTAAAAATAGTATATATTGAAATTGATATATCAGAGGAAGTCAATTATTTATATGTAAGAAAAAACATGCTTACATAATTTAATAATTATTTCATTAAAAATTAAATTAAATAATACCACAAATAAAAAGAGTTAATAGGTTATTACTTCTCTCTAGAAATAAAGTAGTTAAAATTTTTTTTATAAACCCTCCTAAATTGTTATAATGTTTTAAACATATATGACTTTTGTAAGGTAATGTTTTGTTGAATCTAGTTGTGATTACAATTGTTTTTCAGTTAGATTCAATTACAATGTAACTGTAATTATTTGAATTTTAAAATAGGAGAGAGTAAAAAAAAGTTATTGTAGATGTTGTATCACATCATTATGTTAATAATTGTTATTATTTTATTAATCACTTTTGCTATTTATTTAATTATTAGATTAATTTTTAAAATTATTACTATATTTTATTATTAAATGGACTATTCATGTATTGCTTCCTTGTAATTAATATAATCATGTATTTATCATTGTCACTTTAACTATTATTAGGCTTACTATTGCACTTCCTTTTAGATAAATGGTTACTATTATATTGTTATTTAAGCTTCCTATGATTTTAAATTATTGTTTCCAGATTTTATTCATAACCAATGATTTAGTTTGTAATCTATTTATATTCTTCTTCAATCAATGGAAAATAAGCTATTATTTCATCAATTCTAAATTTTTACATGGTGTCATGCCGTCGGTCCTTCTTTCCCTGAAAAACCACAACCTTAACCTACATAATTTTTCTGCTCCACCATGACAAATGATCATTCCCAGCTTTGCCCTCGCCACCATTGCCCTTCCCAATTCTAGGAATCCGACCCAACCCTTGCAACTCATCAACATTGCAAATTACAATATTGTCAAACTCAACTCCAATTATTTGTCATGGAAGCGTTGTCGTCTACAATGTCTACAAATACATCGATGGTTTTTATTCATGTCCTTGATCTATTATTTGCAGCAACAATGTAGACACACCTAACCTGTATTCCTTGGGTTTGGTAAGATAAACTATTGTTTTGCACCCTTGTAGGATCTATCTCCTCTACTTTGATTCTACTTATCCAATGTGTTAGCCACCTCTCACGAAGCATTGCTCACTCTTGCCAACACATATGTTCGCTCGTCTCATGGACACATCAAGCAAATCATGGATCAAATCAAGCGCTCCGTCAAAGGATCTCAATTAATCTTAGAATATACGCAATTTATCAAGTGTCGTTCAGATGAACTTACTAGGATTTGCAAATTCATGGACCATGAAGATCTTTTCAAGAAGATACCTAATGGTCTTGATGAGAACTATATGGCTATAGTTAATGCTATTGAGGGTAGTGACACACCCATCTCTTTTGATGAACTTTATGAGAAACTCATTGGGAACCGTCCCTCGAACAGTTGTCACTTCACGCACCGTATGACGGCCCCTATGCCATTGTTATAGGTGATGATACTAGGTTACACATTTCTCACACTTGTTCTACTTTCTTATCAACTCTCTCTCATTCCTTTAAATTACATTATGTTTTATGTGCGCCCAATATGAAACAGACCTCACACTTGTTCTACTTTCTTATCAACTCTCTCTCATTCCTTTAAATTACATTATGTTTTATGTGCGCCCAATATGAAACAGACCTTGATTTCTATATCTCAGTTTAGCAAAACAAATTAAAAATCCATTGAATTCTTACCCAACTCTTTTCATGTGAATGATTTAATGATGGGGCAGCACTGCTCCAAGGACTAGCTAGAGATGGTGTGTATGAATGACCGATGTCTTCACCTCCTACCAAATCCAAATTTGCTTTTTCCAGTGTCAAAACTTCTCCTATTGATTGGCACTACAGTTTAGGCCATCCATCTGAGTCTATCCTTAGGCATATTGTGTCTACCTCTTCTTTAGTCTTTTCTTCATCTATCTCTAAGCCTTTTCATTGTAAAGACTGTTCTTGCAATTAAAGTTATAAATTGCCTTTTTATCAATTAACCATTGTTTCTCATGCTCCACTTTAAATCATTTTCTCTTATGTGTGGACTTCTCCTGTTTCTTCTATTGATAATTTCAAATACTATGTCATCTTTATGGATCATTACAATCATTATATCTGGTTGTATCCCCTCACTTGTAAATCAGATGCTTATGTTGTCATTCTGCATTTGAAAGCATTGGTTGAAAACTTCATTCAAACATGAATTACTACCCTCTACTTTGACAATGGGGGGAATACACTGGTCTAAGAACACTCTTGTCAATAACTAGCATCTCGCATCTCAACACTCCACATGCACCAGAACATAATGGTTTTTCTGAGCGTCGCCGGAGACACATAGTTGAAACTGGTTTAGCTCTTCTATCCCGAGCTTCCTTACCTTTCTCCTTTTGGTCCTATTGTAACACCCTGTTCTTCTTTATTTTTTTCATTTGTCAATTAAATAAATAAATAAATAGATAAATGAAAAAATGAACTAGCATAATGTCTCACAAAGTCTAACATCGACAATCCCATGCTTTATAAATTCTAACATTTTAGCTAATGAAATAAATATAATTCAATAAAACAATAACTATCATACGGCAGATTGGGATGAGTCTCAATATGTTAGCCAATTCTGAATAGTAGAACAAACGACTAGTGCTAGCTAAAATGAAACCTCAATTGTCTATTCCTAAAAAATGGTTGGTAAGGAGTGAGCTGTCGTCCTAGTAACTACTATACCTATACTATTATGTAGGTAATCATACAATATCATATAAGCAACACTACAAGGAAACATGCATTTTGCGGTGCTCATTTCCCGGTGGTTTGACTTAAACAGCCACAATTAATCACAATCACGGCAGTTTATGTGGCGGTTGGTGCTTGGCTATGAATTCCTTGCTTTTCCCGGTAGTTATAGTGAATAACGGCCGCGAAAGTCAATGTATTCACGGCAGTCGTAATTTAACTGCCATGATTACAAGCATTTCCCGACGGTTTACACTAAAACCACCATCCATTACAAAAGTCTATGCGGTGAGAAATTGTTTCATCTTTACCAATTCTCCTCTAAGGGCTTTGATTTTGTTCCAACGAACCGCAACTTCTACTAGATCGATCAGCATCTCTGAGCTTCATCACCGGAGCTTCAACATCGGCCGGCGGATCTTCATCATCGGCCGTCAGATCACGTCTCCGGAAAACCCTAGAGTGTTTCTCTCATTCTCCTTCAACTCTCGATCAATCTCTCTGAGGTAAAGGTATAACTCTCATTCACCTTCGATTCATGATTTATATCGGTGGTGAGTTCTTTGGGGTGTTTGTTCTAGGGTTTGAATATGTTTTTGTTATATCTCTCTGCTGACATTAGAGCAGCTGGAAGGAAAAGTACCAACGGTGATGATCGGTAGTGAGATCATTGTCATTCCAGTTGAAGTAGCTTGTCTGAGGAGTAAAAGAATCGAGAACTGGTACCATCAGAGGTGAACTCTTTAGCTTGTTTCATTTTCTTTAACATCGGAAGTGGATTCAGAATAGTGTGTTCTTCTTGCTATTAGCATGGGTTGAAACATAGGTTTTTTAGGCTTTAAAATCTTTAAGAGCTTGCACAAGTTTTAATTTCATAGTTTGGACAAGTTTTATGATTTTGTGGTATTAGATTGCGTATCTTTTCTCGTGTATGAATCATTTCTGCAGGGCTGTTATGTTTTGTTGCTATTTACTGTTGGAAGTTGAAGGTTGAAGCTGAATTATTGATAATGAGTTTTGTTCATGTGTTGTTAATGCTCAGTGAGGCAGGGATTTATTGGCATCATTCATTGTTTTGTGATTGTGTTTTTATGCTTTCATTTAGTGTGATGATCAGATATTGTTGATTATGTAGTTATGATCAGGTATTTCTATGATTGTTTTCAAATTTTTAGTTCGGATATTTGATGATTGTTCATTTGTTCTTAGATTTTCATATTTGAACCCCACTGTCAGTTAGCTTATTACTTAAATGTTTTCATTATTATGTGTATGGATTCCTTCACAAGTGGAGTTGGGGGCAGCTGGCCTCTAATTTATAATTGAGCGGATAGTGAACTCAGATTTTCAGTTTGGCTAGCCTTATGTACTGTTGATTTTGACTGCTGTCTAACTTTGAGTTGCTAACAATCAGTTCTTACTTCCTACTACTATATATATATATATATGTGTGTGTGTGTGTGTGTGTGTGTGTATTATAAGAGATGTTTATTTCACCATGCATATATAATTATATATGCATAACTTCTATGCATGATAATATTTTCTCATCATCAAGTCTTAACTTTTCCTATCTGTGGAAGTCCACATTATTGATTGATTTAAGTGCATTTTTTGGATCAATATTATATATATATAATGTTTGTGTTTTCAGTTAATTGAGAGCTCTTTTGGAAGTTATATATGTAGGTTATTGATTGATTTAAAAGTGCATGTTTGATGTTATTATGTAGACTATGATTTGAGATCAATGATATATATCTGAACAAGGATAAGCTACGGTGAGATCCCTACTGATAAACTTGTATAATAGAAGAAGACTTGCAATAGTAGCAGTAACTTCTTCGATGTTTTGTCAAGAAACCTTTTTAGTATTTCTATCATAAGTCTTAAAGCTTATTGGTTGTTAAGAAGATTTACTTTATAAAATATGAAATAATCAAGGTCTTTTAATTCTCTGGCATAAGATGAAGAATAGTGCAGCCATCTTGGTTCATTTTCGCTTAAATAAATGTTATGTGTTTGTAGGCGAAATTCACTAGCAGTGAATGTAGGCAGTTCTGAGATTATCTGCAGATAAGTGTGTTCATGAAGTTCTGTATATGTTTTAATAAGTTCTATTGCCTTTGG
Organism: Dioscorea alata; assembly: GCA_020875875.1. Lineage (NCBI taxonomy): Eukaryota > Viridiplantae > Streptophyta > Magnoliopsida > Dioscoreales > Dioscoreaceae > Dioscorea > Dioscorea alata. The sequence continues at coordinate 18,999,748 of CM037023.1, forward strand.
TCATATAATGATTGTTTTTCTAAGTAAATTGGGTGCAAATTTGAAAGACATGTACAGATTTGATTAGATGTTTTATATGCATTAAGTATGGTGTGTTTGGTTGTTATATACAGGAAAGATGTTTGGGTCACAAAGGCACATGTGGCTCACACAAGCAACTGAGACTGATAGTAAAACATTTTTAATAGCCAAAACTTCTAATCATCAGGTGCTCAAACCAATTAAAGCTTTGCATAGCTTCAGTTTGTCAACAATAACTACCTTGGTTAACATATTAGTTGGATTTTCACTACTTGGAATCTTCTCAAGAGCCAACACTTTATCTTCTAATAAAGTGCAAATGAAATGTTACCGTAACTGTATATGCTTAGTTCTTGAATGATATGCTGAATTCCTGGCAAGATGAATGCCACTTTGGCTGTCGCATTACAAAACACTATTATCCTGTCTCTTTCCCAATTCTGCCAAAAAATTTTGTAGCCAGATCATCTCCTTGCTAGCTTCTGTAATAGCAACATACTCTACTTCTGTTGTTGAGAGAGCAACGACTTTCTACAATTGAGAAATCCAACTAACTACAGTACCATTCAATGTATAGTGTACCCTGTAGTACTATTCCTATTATCAGTATCTCCAACAAAATCAGCATCTACATTACCCTGCAGTTTCAAACTTGCACCTGTGAAACAAATACATATATGATGAGCCTTTCAGATATCTTAGCATCCACTTAACTGCTTCCCAATGCTTCTTTTCAGGCCTACTCATGAATCCACTCACAACTCCCACTTCACGTGCAATGTCTGGCCTTGTACACACCATAGCATACATCAGGCTACCAATAGCTGAGGCATAGGAAACCTTCCTCATGTAATCCTTTTCTTCTTCTATCTTTGGTGACAGTTCTTTGCTCAGTTTGAAATCACTACCTAAGGGTGTGCTTACAGTTTGACTTCATTCATATTGAATCTGCTAAGAACTTTCTTTACATACTCTGACTGTGAAAGCTTCAATCTACCATTAGCCTTATCTCTAATGATTCTCATACCAAGGTTTTGATTTGCAACTCCCAAATCCTCATTGCAAACTGTTTTGACAATTGTTTCTTTAGATAATTGATCTTCTCAATTCTACGCCCTGCAATGAGCATATCATCTACATACACCATTAAGATGATATAGGAATTGTCAAAGAACTTGATATAGCAACAGTGATCTGCTTCACATCTCTTGAACTCAATTTCATGCATAAAACTATCAAATTTCTTGTACCATTATCTTGGAGCTTGTTTCAGGTCATACGAGCTCTTTCTTAGTTTGTAGACTTGATTCTCTTGTCCCTGAACAACGAACCCTTCTGGTTGAAGCATGTAAATGTCTTCATCGAAATCACAGTGAAGAAATGCTGTCTTCACATCTATTTTGATATGAACCCTTCCAAGATCTGACGAAACCCGTAACAAGACTAACCCAAAGATCATTCTACTTTCAGGGTTAAGGTGGAAGAACCATGACCCATTGTTGATAAGAAGCAAGAACCTTGGTATAGTGTAGACGCCACAAACGGGGTTGGATACCGTTTGATAAGTCAGAGTGAACACCACAGGACAAACCTGATAAGTTCGATAGTTCTATGAAAAACCAAAGAGATTTCTCTCACTTTTTCATTAATCAGCCAAAGTTCCTTTTCATTAAATCCTTCAGCCATTATATACGTTTTTACAAGAGATATTAAGCATTAAACTCTCTATAACAAACATTAAAGTCATGCACTCTTGGAACAAGAAACATCAAGTACTCATGCATGCTTGGAGACAATAAACATTAAATACTTATGCATGCAACAAATAAATCACTTTTCTTTCCCTAGACCTTAAAGATGACAAGCATTGATGGTGAGCTTTAATCACTCATCTTTTCCTAGGCCTTAAAGATGACAAGCATTGATGGCGTGCTTTAATGATAGCTTTGATGATGATGGCTAATTGATGACACCTTTAATTATGTGGACCAAACTTGGTTCTTCATTCATGATGAGCTTGCACTCTTCTTTATGTTAAACCTCTTGAATTAACCAAGCAAGAGCCTTCTTTAATCTCTTAGCCCGAGCTCATGTGAGTAGTCCAATCGTGACTTGAAATGGATCATGACCCTGTTTGTTAGCTTTATTCACGCTCCTATCATAACTGCTCAAGATGTAAATTCTCTGTAGCTACAATTCCAAGCACCAGTCTAATCATTGATATCTTCATAACTGGAGAAAATATCTCTATGTAGTCAATGCGCTCCTTTTGTTGGAACCCTTTAACTATTAATCTGGCCTTGTATCATTTGTTACCATCATGCTCATTCTTTATTCAGTATACCCATTTGTTGTCCAAATGCTTCTTAGTTGCTGGCAACTTAGTCAGTTCCCATGTTTGATTCCTCAACAAGGAATCCATCTCATCCTTCATGGCTAACTCTCAGTTGCTTGAATTCTTATCTTGCAAAGCTTCATCATAACACTCTGGTTCACCATCATCAGTTAGCAGAAGATAATTTAGTGATGGTGAATAACATTGAGGAGGTCTAATGTTCCTGGAGGATCTGTGAACTTCAGCTACTGGTATTCTCTGATCAACTTCTAAATCTGCATTCTCCTTACTTTCAGTCAATTCATCTAAGTTGACAAACTTAGATTTCTTTTGATCTGTGACATTTGACAGTACAGTTGACTTGTCCTTGTACGTAGCCCATTCATTGAATATCATATTTCTACTTCTGATGATTTTTCTATTTTGTTCATCCCAAAACCTATAACAAAATTTCTCATCATCATAGCCAATGAAAAAAATTCTTTTAGATTTTGCATCAAGTTTACTTTGAGCATCAGAATCAGTGTGAACATAAGATACACACCCAAAAACTTTTAGATGTGAAAACTTCATTTCTTTACCACTCCAAACCTCCTTGGGAATTCTAAACTCTATAGGAACTGATGGTCCTCAATTTATTAGGTAAGTTACAGTGCTAATAGCATCAGCCCAAAAAACTTTTGATAACCCACCATATAGCCTCATACATCTAGCACGTTCATTGAGAGTTCTGTTCATGCCCTCTGCCACAGCATTGTGTTGTGGTGTCCCAGGAATAATCTTCTCCATCTTAATTACTTCTGCAGCACAATACTCATTGACCCTCCATTTACATACTCCCCTCCATTATCTGACCTCAAGCATTTTACTTTCAAACCTATTTCTATCTCAACCATGGCTCTCCACTTCTTAAAAATCTCAAATAAATCTTATTTATTTTTCAAAAAACAAACCCATACCTTTCTACTTGAGTCATCGATAAAAGTTACGTAGTACCTTGAACCTCCAAGTGATGCAATCGGTGAAGGTCCCCACAATTCAGTGTGCACTAATTCCAATTTTTTAGCCTTCGGAGTTTTGCTAGTTTTTAAGAATCTCACCTTTCTCTACTTTCCTAAGATACAACTTTCACACATGTCAAAATCAATAGACTTTAAGCCAATACTCTAGCTCATTTTGTAACCTTCCAAGTACCACCAACAAACAGGATTGTCTGTCCTGCATCATCAAGCTGTCCAACATAAACCAGATTCCTCCTTAAGTATAGAATATGTTGAACCTTCTTCAATGACCAGATGGATCCATGGGGCGATGATATCCTAACTTCTCCCACACCCACAACATCTAATGCTAAACCGTCAGCCAAGTATACCTTCCCAAAATCACTTGCAGCGTAATTTTGTAAGATTTCTCGGTGTTGAGTGGTATGAAATGAAGCTCCTGAGTCCAAAACCCAATCATCAAGTGGACTGTCTATTGCAAGAAGTAAAGCATCATGTATCTTCTCTATTACAGCACTAGCAGGAATCATCTTCATTCTTCTTTTTAGGGCTTTTGCATTGGTTCTTGAAAAGATCTGTTTTCCCACAATTCCAACATTGTGTTGGACAGCCTGATCTAGATTTACTTTTGTTTTGATTGAAATTTCTGGATTTTAATCTGCCCCAATTTGAATTTTTGTTATTGTTTCTACATTTTGTCTCAAGATTTAGAGCTAAACCAGATCCTGAAGTTTCACCTACATCTCTCCTGCGAATTTTCTCAGCCAAAACTAGATCTTGTATATCATTATACTGAGCTTTTCTTTTCCCATAGAATTGCTTATTGCCATCCTCATTGCTTCCCAACTGTTTGGCAAAGAAGCTAGAATGATAAGAGCACGAACCTCATCATCAAAATCAATTTCTACAGATGATAATTGATTTTGTGATAGTGTTGAGCTCGTTCAAGTGTTATGCTACTGATGCGCTCTCTGCCATCTTCAAATTGAACAGTTTGTTCATCAGATACACCTCGTTATTTGCCGACAGCTTTTCATACATACCAGATAATGCCTTCATCAGATCTGTTGTGGTCTTCTCCTTCATAACATTATGTGCAACAGACTTTGACAGAGTTAATCTAATAACTCCCAGTACTTGTCTGTCAAGAAAAGCCTAAACCTCAGCCTTCATCGTCTCAAGTTTTATCCCAAAGAGAGGTAAATGTAATTTCTTTGCGTGCAGATAGTCTTCAATTTGCATCCTCCAATACGCAAAGTCCTCGCCATCAAACTTTTCTACTCCAGATGCCTTTCCTATTTCCTCTGCCATTGTTCCCACTCAAAACCAAAAAACAAAACCTTGCTTTGGTAACTGTTGTTAGGAACTAAGACACAAAGGCAAGAATCAAAGAAAACAAGCAAAAAAAAGGGAAAACACAAATATTTATGTGGTTCACCCAAAACTAGGGCTACGTCCATAGCCACCGGCTGATTTCACTATTTTTCTTCACCAATAAAAACCCCACTTTTTACAAGGATGAATATACATACATACATATATATATATATATATATGGGAAAAAACCTAGTATAGTGGAAATTTTCACAAAAAAGTCTCTTAAAATTTCTAAAATAAAAAACGCAACTGGGTGTTCAGTATAATCAGGCTCTACACACCCCCAACAAAATAAAATATCAACTACGATATTGCAGAGATGGTAAATTTCTTTAGAAGTTCTACTTCACTACTATCAACCTAATTCCAAAGGCTGATGGCTATCATCATTGTTTGTTAGAATTATTATACTATTTTTAAAAACGCATTTGAAAATTATGAAGTAGCGATATAAACCCACAAATCAAGAATTCATTTATTGTAATATACTAGAAAGGTTGTCATCATTGGTTCTTCATTCTAATTTGAAATAAAAATTTGAAAATTTTTGATACACTCTTTAGCATAAACATCATAATTATTTTTATTCCTAAAATCGATGCCTACGTTTATATGTTACACATCATCTAAAGATGACGACAAAATTTTTTCAAATTAAAAAATAAAAATATCCTTTTATGATGATTATATTTTGGTGAACATAATAAATTTAATGGCCAAATGTGTCTTTAAAAAAATTCAACAGTTCACTCACTGTATAGCTAGAAAAAATAATAATTTAGATAATTGTAATTTTATTTAATTATAAGGTTATAAAGTAAGAGTTTCAATATAATGTAAAGTATTGAAGAGCTAGTTAATAATTGCATGCATCTTGGATAAGTTTAAGCTGCTCAAAAGTTTGTAATGTTTGGAATGTCTGATATCAAATGGTTTTATAGTGGGGTAGATTTATAATATAGTATCCAACACGTGCATTCATTAAATTAAATTAAAATATATTATTATTTTGATAAAATTAAATATGACATATATAGAGTTAAATACATTATTTTGGGTAACAGCTTTTTCAAAAAAATATATATATTAAAAAAGCTAAAACATCTTTTATACAAGCATCCAACACTTGCATGAATTATATAAGTAATTAAAAATAAATATATTGTTTTATAATGATAGTATATTTAAATTTGTTGATTTAATGTATTCTTTCGTAATATTTGGTGTGTATAAGACCCAATAAATAAATTAATATGCATTGTTTTTTATTTTATAAATGACTTGGTTAAGTTAGTTTGCATTTCTCTCCATGGAATATATATAGTTATTCTCATGATTTTAAACAATATTTGCATTTACACAATTATTTTGTATGAATCTCAAACCGAAAACTTAAGCTTTTTTTTTTTCTTTAAATTGATTTTGGAAATATGGAGGTGCCATTTTATTAAGCACTCTCTCTTGCATGAGCACTATGAAGATCAAGCTAAGAAGTGAAGCTATTCTATTGATAAATTCATTAAAATAAAATATGAGGCCATCATTATATTTTATTATAATGAACATTTTCACTCATTTTTAAGTTTTTGAAAATAAATAATTTAAAAATGACATTGAGTTTATGTGTTGAAGGAAACCAATTAAATATATTCAAATAGCTTGCATAAACCTGAAGATGAGGTTTATCATGTTTTTTTTTTTTTTTTTTTTCATTATGATTTTAAAAGTTAAGATATCAAAGAAATGGTTGCTCTTTTTTCATAAAAATAACTTTCAATTAATATTTATGTTTTTAAAATTGTTTCTACATAACCGGCCATGAGCCGGGCAACCTATAATTTGACCTGAACAAAGTCCAAAAATATGTAGGCCCAATTAAATTTCAAGCCAGGCTTAAGTCCTACAAATTTTAGCTCAACCCAACTCAGCTCCAATAAATAAATAAATAAATAGTATATATAATGTATTAGAGACTTAGGATTTAATAATATATCTCCATTCTTCTTGCCTCTCCCATCTTATTTTTAGTATTGTTTATGTTGTATTTGTTTTATTATCTGACAATATGTATAGATTGCAATAGAGCTTTGATTTGGTTATTTGTGCTATTTTGTCAGAAAAAAATATAAATTTAATTTATTTTTTGGCAAGTCTAGGATGGGCTTAGGCATAATAAAGTTCTAAGAAAGTTGTGCTTGGGCAACATCATCTAGCCCAAATATAGTCGACCCAACTCAGTTCATATGTATGAGCTATTTTTTTTTTTTTAATCTAGCCTAACTAGACGAGGTCTAGCCCAACCCATGTCTAACCCTAAATAACATTTTCATTTTATATTTGCAATCTTTCATTTTAAAATATTTTAGTTATTTTAGATATTCAAGTGATAGAGTGGTTTATCAAAAAGTTTTAAAAAATATATTTAAAGTGATATAAATGAATAGATTAGAAGCAATTTTTGTTTTGAGTAATTATGAAAAATATAAATCTCTAATTTTGTAATTAAATGTAACATATAACTTATTTATATCATATTTATTTGTATTTCTTCTTATGGATATCCCATGGATTGGCGTCCAACCTTTGGCCATGGAAGACAGTGGAAACCACATTTCTCTTTTAATAGAATTTCCATAAAATAAAAATTTATATACTGACATGATCTACATAATTGGCTTTAAATTAAATTTTTAGAACAGGGTAGTTTTGCCTTTTTAGTTAGAATTTATTTTATAAAGAAATTTGTATATTAAAAATTCTTGACTGAATTATTATTAATACAAAAGAAGTTCATTAACTAGTGACTTTTTTATATGATATTCTTAATTTTATTATTTATATATATAAATAAAAATAATTAGTCTATATGCTAATTTTGAAGAGGATTCTATATAAACTATATCATTTCAAAAATTTTTATAAAGTGAATACCATATTTTACTTAATAATGTTACTCATGGACAGGAATGTTTTACTTTTCAATTCCTATTCGAACACCAATTAAGATTTAATATAATTATATTTTTGTAATGTGATAAAATAGAGAATATGAATTCCATTAATATTATAGAAAGACATGACCCACGATATGTAAGCTATGTTACAATAAATTATAACAATAGTCATTGGACTAACCAAATTTGTTAACTAATATCCTAATTAATTAATATACTTAATATTATAATTCTTCTTCAAAGATATTTATGATTTAATAATTAATATAAAAATTAAACTTTATTTAAGGGTTGACGAGAGTTAAATTCATCACCTTCTTATTTCTATAAAAAAAAACACATCAATAGTTTTTTTTTAAAAGAATTTAGGGTTATTAATTTCACTAAGCCAATCAAACCGATAATAAACCACGAACAACGTAACCTTCTTTTAGTATATATTTGTGTATATACTTTTATAAAAACTAAAAATTATATTAATTGTATAAAATTAGATTTTCACATGAGTACATTTTTTTAAAAAAATATATCGAGATATATGAAATTACAACTTCATAACGAAATGAAGGATTTTTTTTTTTTTGTTTCTAATGTAAAAATTGCATGGATTTTTAAAAGAAATAATAAAATCATCAATTTATATCAAATTACTTATCAGAAAGTTAGTTGGAATAAAAATATTTTTTTCCTAAAATATAATAAATTAATATTATCACCTAATAATATTTAAGAATATTAATTATAAATAAACATAAATCATTAATTAAAATAATCATATTTTTAAACCTTAATTCATTTATTTTAATTAGCATTTAACTAATCAAAACTAATAATATATTTGTACATAGAATTTTAAAATTTAAAAAATAAATTCCAATTATTCCCAACTAATGACAAAAATAACATCCAAGTGTCTATTGAAACTTTGATGCAATCTTTATTCTCATGTCTCCATTAAATCATATTGCATGATGACTAGAGAGGGTAATGCGTCTCTTGAAACTTTCATGCAATCTTTATTCTCATGTGTCAGCTAAATCATATAGCATGATGACCGGAGGGAGGCACTGGCCGCTTTTTTGGTCAGGCCCTGAAGTGACCCGGGCCAGTTGACCCAATGGGCAGGGTTGGCAACTCTAATGGGCCCGCTCACTGATTAAGTACCTGCCAAATTAACCCACCAGATCACTCGGTCTCAGCCCGCTTGGTTGGGCCCAGTCAACCCTGCCAGTATTTAACTTTTATATATATATTTTTTCTTTTAAAAAAACAAGTCACTAACATTTGCTTTGACAAGAGTGGAACCCTAGCTTGTTACTCATATAAAGAAGCTCTAACCAACTTAGCTAAAAATTCTTGTCATCAAAACATTACCAAACATTATCAAAACAATTAATCATTTAACATCGGAATCCTTTTATTTATATTATTCACTTTCATTATTAATATTATTCAAAATCAATAGATTTTTAACAAATTATTTATATAGAATGATATTATTATATCTATCAAAATATTTTCAATGGTGTGCAATAGTCTAAATGTTAATTTAAAACCATAATCCTACTTATAATTTTTTTTGTATTTTTAATTAAATCTTTAAAATTAATTAATTTAAAATTTTGTTGAATTAATAAAAACTTTTACTCGAACATAATTTAAAAAAAAATCTTTTAATTATAAATTTTAATAAATCTTCATGTTAACAATATGTTTTAATGAAAGAAAACTAAACTATGATAAAAGAATATTCATTGTGACATAATGTTGAACAACGGTAAAATACATTATTATTTTATTTTTTAAAAATTATCATTTATATATTTACTTGTTTTTATAGAGAAATGAATTTCGTATATAATAAGATTTCTTTAATTTCCACCCTCTCATGGTCCCTTTTAATCAAATCTATAAACTTTTGGAGAGATTTAAATTTAATTAACTAATATCATGTTTTGAAAATATTATCAAACATTCAATAATATGTAATTAACAAAAATAAGTTAATAACAATAAAATTTTTTAATTATTGCGATTTATTTGAAATTTTCCTAAATATTTTTTGAATTTTTAAAAATTATATTTGATTTTTTAAAAACAAAAATCAACAATTGTGTCCAATTTGATTTCAACTCAAACCTCATCACATTTATAATACCACCCCTCTAGCCAATCCACCAATTAAAACAATTATGCTTAACCGAACTTATTGTTATTTGTTTTTTACATTATGTATTATATTTTAAATTATATTTATAAATTTATAAATTTATTTAACATTTAATAAAAATCGGAGGGCCGGCACCTGAACCGTTACGTTCCGGCTCGGTCCTCCGGTTTGGCATTGTGTCCTAGGGCCGAGTTCGGGTCACCCCATGGTGATCTACAACACGTCGGATTGGGCAGGCCATCCTAGACCAGCAGGCCGATACTGTTGCCTGGGCCGATTACTGGTCGACCCAAGGACTTGTTTAATGATCGCGACCAATGGTTGGTCAAAATTAAAAAAAATAAAATGATAATTGCTTTTAAGGATGGCGACTGACCATTTGTCGAAAGTTGTATGCTTTTAAAATTGCTTTGTTAGCAAAGCAGGGCTGGAGAATTTTATGTTACCATGAGTCCTTGATGGCTCAAGTAGGCATGGCAACAAACCGAACCTGAACGAGCTGAGCCCAGCTCGAGTTCGGTTCAAAATTCTAATGTTTAGCTCGAGTTCGATTCAGGTTCGAAATTATAATCTTTGTTCGAATTTGGTTTGAGTTCAAAATTTTCATCTTCAGCTCAAGTTTGGTTCGAGTTTGATTCAAAAAACTGTAAATAAAAGCAACAACCTCAGCAAGAAGCAGTGATCATTAGTGCAAATCAAAATTTAATAAGAAAATTAATAGTTGCTTTTCCATAAAACTAAATTTCCCCGTAAACTTCATCTAAATATCTGAAGAAATGTTCAGCTGAGACAAAGCTAGTTATTTCACAAACATGCAAAGATGAATTAGACTTGATAATCCAACATTATCACAAAACTACATTTTAATTCATTGTTTAAAAAAAAAAAAATTCCAACGGCAGCAAAACAACACTCGTTGATAATCTCTATTGCACTCTTGATTTCTTTCTGTCAATGTGATCCTAATACTCTCCAAGATTTCTGCATAGCTGAGCTAAAAAATCAACCATTCATCAATGGATTCCCATGCAAAAGCTCGGAAGATGTAACCTCTGATGACTTCTTTTTTGCAGGTCTGGCACAAGAGAAAGACACAGTCACACAGATAACATACTAGGATCAAATCTGATAGTAGGAGCTAAAAATTAAAACAAAGCCCATGCACCACATATGTAGACTACACAAACAACATCAATACAATAAAAGCCTCCACAAAATGTCTTGCAGACATGGTCAAAAACACATTAAGTACAAAATTTCTGCTATTTCAATACTATGAGCACTCTGACAGCCAATCAAAACCTGAACTTTGTGATTGGATGCAGTAATAATAATAAAAGACAAAAGTAAACCTGAGGCAAGTTTAACAACTGATAAACATCACAAAATCAAAAATAAAAAAAATAAAAACCTTTCAGGCCACTTAAACCATTATAATGAAACACAGTATCATATTCATATACCAATAAAATCTTAGAGATGGTCCCTGTCAATTTGAACATACATGTTAATGATGTTATAATGAAAAAGAATAGAAGAAAATCTCTTCATTTTATCATCAACAATATACAAACATAATTATTAATATCAAAATTACTAAACGAATGCAGTAAATATTTAAAAGAGCCAACCTCCTCTCACTAAGAAGGTCAAAAAGCTATCAGACCATGAAGGAGCATCACAAAACAAATGCAATATTTTTCAAGTGGAGCAATACTTTACCCATTAGAGTGATAGAAACAGACCATGGAGAATGCTTAAAGAGTGGCAAACCTGTCAGGAATATCCAACTTTAGTTTTTCTTCATCTTCTTCAATCTATACAATATAAAAAACAATTAGATTAAGGTAAAGAAAAACCTAAAATTAATATAAAACTGTAAATTCTTCTAAATACATACACTCACTGTTTTGGTTTTTGTGTTCTTTTGAGTGGCTCTAAGCCAATCTGCAGTACATACTAAAAGCTTCAACAGTTTTCAGAGCAAGAGAGCTGCGAAACTTATCTAGTACCCTACCACCAGCACTAAAGGCTGATTCTGAAGCAATTGTAGTCATTGGAATTATGAGCAAATCATGGGCCATTCTGGACAAAGTTCAAAATTTTAGAGAATTTAATTGCCACCAAACCAAAACATCAAAAGTAGCATCCTCTTGCTCCCATTCCACTGTCCCTTCTTCCAAGTAAATCTCCAAATCATATTTCATAGGTTGTGTTAGATCTTTTTTTCATTTAAATTCAACAAATTCAGATCTACCTCTACTTTTTGGTTTTCTCAATGATGTTGCAACACTAATGGACGATTTTGAAAAACAGCCAGCAAAACTTGAAGATTGTTCATTGATATTTTCACTTGCATATGTTTCAAATACATCCACCATAACTTGTTTTAGCTGAACTATTCTTTCAATATGTTGAAAATCAGGATAAATAAGAGGAAAACAGAAAATTATCAACACCATTTTATATCTTGGATCTAAAACAGTAGCAATTGCCATAAGCATGCTGTAATCTTTCCAATATTTGTCAAACTTCTCACCCATTACTATTGCTACATTTCTCAAAAAATAGATCTGAAGATTTTGAATGAATATTTATAACTTCTTTAACTTTCCAAACCTCTGGAAGAAATCTATTTGTAGTAGGATACAAGCAACCAGAAAAAAGATGTGTAACATCATAAAAAATTTCCAAAAATTCAGCAATCGTTTTGGCATTTTCCCAGTCTTCAGAAGAAGACAACCAAATTTAAATAATTTGGATGGTGATTTTTTAAGTACTTGACAGTTTCTCTTATATTGTGAATTATACCATCTATTTCCTTGACCATCTTGGACCATCAAATTTAAAATGTGTGCACAACAACGGATATGAAAAATATGACCGTTGTAATGCAACTTGCCTCTAGAATCAAAATTAGACTTTAGACTTCTTGCAACTACATCATTAGTTGTTGGATTATCTAATGTGATTGTTGAAACTTTATCTTGGATCCCCAATTCTAAAAGACATTTTAAAATAACATCAGAGATGACAATACCCGTGTGAGGCGGTTCAAGCTCATAAAAACTAATGATACGTTTTTGTAGTTTCGAATCCAAATAAATAAAATGTACAGTCAAGCACATATAGTCAATTGTTTGATTTGAAGTCCAAGTATCGGAGGTAAGGCAAACTCTTTCAACATTTTTCAGAGTTTTTTTTTAGTTTCTCTTTTTCAATTTCATGCAATCTCAAGCAATCTGATTTTGCTGTATTTCTTGAAATTCTTTCACATTGGGAGTTCATGGACTTCATTAACACATTAAACCAAAAATGCTCTACCATACTAAATGGGTACTCATGCACTGTAATCATTTTGGCCATAACTTCTCTAATCTTGCTCATGTCAAAAGATTGTGAGGAGAAAGATAAAACTATTTCACCATCCCCGCTGTTTGAAGGTAATAAACTAATAATTTTTTTATTCTTGTGTTGTTTTCTGTGGTACAAACAATTATCTAAATGTCTCTTAAGATGAATGGTTGTTCCTGACTTAGAAACTGCATATTTCTTCTTGTAATGACGGCATTCATGTTTTTGAACTACTTCATTTCTGTAATGAATATTTATAATCTAAAATTCTGTCCAAACTTTGGAAACTTTTTTCGGCCTCTTTTAATTTCATTATCTTCTATGTCACAAGGAATTGTCTCTACTTCTTCACTATGAGAACCAATTTGTATAGGATTTAGGTTACTATTGGCCATTGATTGTTGTGTGTCAGGTTCAGACATTTCTACATATAGAAACAATGAAGTAACTATAAATAGAGATTTACATTCCAACAAAATAACTGAAAAAAAAAAAATCAAACTTGGAGCTTAAAACCAAAGTAAAATCCAACCAACAACCCCATGATTTAGAATTAAATTCAAAGGAAAAAAGTTCACTATTAATTAGTTATATCTTATGTTGACTATTTTATAGAATACCATTTATAACAATTATAGAGAGATCATGCACTTAGTTCTTAAACCTTCTTTGGTGCCCAACATCATCAAATATAAAGTATTGCATGTTGTATGCTATGTTCAGTATGTTGTAGTCCTTATGTTATAGTATAAAAGGAAATAAAATAATTAAACCATACCCTACTCATGATTCTGATTAAAAAAATTATCATATTTTCTTTTGGTGAAGTTAGTAATTGCTATCTAATGAATTTGACAAGAAGTGCTACTAAAATAGATGATCTGAGTTACACATTGTCAAAAAAAAAATTATGAAAAGTAAATTTGATGAAAGTACGTAGTAGTTCCCTAAATGTCATAAGACAAAAGGTACACTCAACCATTTTAAGACAAAATTACATTAAAAAAGATCAAAATTTTCAGTAGGTGTGTCCAAACACAATGAGAGATGCTCTTATGAAGTCCATAGGTGTTGCCAAACAAAGAGGCTGCAGATTTCTTTTCCCAACTTTAGTAAATTAGTGCACAACCTCAAATAGCCTGAGACTTATAATGTAAACCTTTTTGTGATAGTGTAATATACCTGAAAAAAGCATTATGATGCAAGACAAAGGCATTCATTGCGAAACATTAGAGTTATGATTATGTAGTTTTTTAAATGCTTCCATGCTTGAGGAAAACTGAGGTTATGCCTCCACTAAATATTGTTAGACTTGCTATTACCCTGATCATTTGTTTCATTTTTGTTTCTCTTGCCAAGTACACAATGCAGAACTTATGGATATATGGCTGTTGGTATTCTGAATTAGCAATGAACAAACTATTACCGTAGGGTTTTACTTGAGGTTATAGTATCTGGATATATTTTGTTTGGGAACTGAACTGTTAATTTTTTAAGTTTTTAAAATCTTTTTAGAAGTTTTTAATATATGAAGTGTGCAGCTTAAAGAGAAGACAACAAATTGCCAAATTATTTAGAGAATATAAATGAATGTGAATTATACATCAATATGACCTAAAGTTTAGATCAAATCCTTAAAACCTAAACCCTAAACAAAACCTTGAAGAAACCCCAAAAAAAAAAAACAAAAATCCATGAAAAACAAGATCTACTGACCATGAACTAGAGCCTAAGCATCAGATCGTGAAGAATTAGGGCATTGACAAGCATAGGTTCGAGAGAAAAGAAGTACCAAAATGCGAGCAAGAGAGGTTTCACCGATCACATCCGCTTCGATCCTCCCATTTCACCGATGCTCCTGCGACTGCTCTGATGATCCCGCGGAGGTTGAGGACAATGATCAGTTGATATGAAGATTTGAGGTATAGATTAACCAAGAGGGATAAACTATCAAAGTGATATTGGTATTCGAATAAAATCAGGCAAAACAAACAAGATCCGAAGCATCAAAACCCAAGTATAGATCTAGAGAGAAAAGGAATAGGATGAGAAGAGAGAGTACCTTAGGGCACCTAGCCAGGGATCGCTAACAAGCAGGACGGATGACGAAGAAGGGCGAACGAAAAGGGTTTGATGTAAGGGCAAGATGAGGCAGCGGTGGGGGCGGCGAGGTTGGGAGTTCCGCGACGCGTCAGGACGGGAGCAGCGAAGATCTCTCCGTCACTCTCTCTTCTCTCCCTCGTGGAGGAGAACGATACAGGATCTCTCTAGGGTTTCAAGATGGTGGCGGCGAGGATGTGGTTTGTGGGGAGACGGGGGAGTGAGGAGTGGATTTAGGGCAAGCTGCCAGAGTTGTGATTCATGTGACTCTTGTGAGAATACCTAATAAATTTCAACCGTTGGATCAAATGATCCAACGGTTAAGAAAAAATAGTTAAAAAAATTGTTGTAATTTAAATTAATTTTTATTTTTATTTTTTAAAAAAATTAAAATAAATTAAAAAATACAACCTATTATTATTATATATATATATATATATATATATATATATATATATATATATATATATATTCTAACTTCGAACCGAACTCAATCGAGCTGACTCTAGTTTGAGTCCAACTCGTTTATTGTTCGAGCTCAAATTTGAGTTTAAGTTCAGTTTGTTATTAAAATGATCAAATCGAACTCGAACCAATATCAAACCGAACTCGAGCTGCTCGCGAACAGTTTCATTGTTTGCCAGCCCTAGGCTCAAGTCCTGGGAGCCAAGTATTTTCCTAATTGTGGCTTTTTAAGTTCACCTTAGGGCATAATCCAAGTTAAATGTGGCGTAGTTTGCTGACTTGCTAGGAATTACTTCACTCAGGTGTGTCTATAAGACCATCTCCAATGGGGCGTTATATTTAACGTTTTAAACCTAATTTGGCACAGGGTAAGCTCCAATTCGGTGGAAAACCTTGCACCAAATTTGAAAAATGCTACAGTGGCGCCTAACATCTTGCGCGCCACTGTAGTAACACTATATATATATATATATAAATTTTCCATTTTTCTATTTTATATTTATTTTAATTTTGTTTTTTAATTTTTTTAAAGTTATATTTTAATTAAATTAATAACTTATAATTTAAGTTATATTTTTCAATTAATAAGAAATATAAAATTAAAAAAAAATAATTTGTGAAATATAAATTCATTAAAATTAACCAAAATTACATGAATGATAAAATAAAAATATACAAAATAATCCTAAAATATACATTATCATCGATACTAAAAAGAAAAAAATGAAAACAACCAAAATAGAAATATGAAGTCTGAAGTAGATGGGCTAATAGTCTGGCATGTTATCGTCACTTCCACCAATATTGCCGGATATGTCATTAAAGATATTAGATTTTCTAATGGTGTAATGGTGCTTGTTTGTATGTTATGTTTTTTATTAACTAATTAATGTAATGTTTGTATTTGTATTAATATTTTTTTATCAATCAGGTTTTCTTTTATATTTAATAAATATTTATAATAAATATAAAAATTGAAGATATATTTTAAATAGTATAATATTTAAATTTAATAGTTAAAAGTGAAAAGATTTAAAGACGATTAAATTTGTTGATAGTATGAATATATACATTGTGAAATGAGAAGAATAATCTTAGAATATTCTATTTTAGAGTTAAAAATAGTGATGGTGGTTGGAAAAGTTGTCACTATAGAAGCTGTATTTTTGAGTATTGAAACACCAAATATAGAGTTTTGGGTTGGAGATGGCATAAGGTCAAGAATGGTCATCAAGTATCTATGCGTAAGGATTCATGGCTCCTAGATCAGATTAATCCTTACATATCCACATCTTTACTTGAAGAGCTAGCCAATTGTACCATCCATGATCTGTTGAAAATGGATGGGATTTAGTGGAATATTGATCTAGTTAAGGACTTGTTAAATGATCATGAACAACAGTTGATCTACTTTATCCCATGTAGTCCTTTCCTCCACGAGGACTGTTGGGTGTGGAGGTGGGTTGATTCTGTTAGATTAAGCAGAGATTGAAAAAGAAAAATTTGGTGGATTTTGAGGCGTGTAAGAACACTAACTTTGATGAATTTATCATCCATAAGTCTGCACTAGGTTTTGCAATAATTTCTTTAGGATACAACAAAGTCCCAAGATTAAACTTTGCAGAAAAAATAGTAATCTTCTTTAAGAACGTTTCTGTATTTAAAGAGGATGAAGAGTTGTAAATCAATAGTTGGATTTGTGTGTTAGAAAACAACTGACATGTGACATCTCTTCCTAATAATAATAATAATAATAATAATAATAAATTATTTAATTCAACCCAAGATGCCCCAACTGCCCAAGTGCCCATTCATAGATTAAATAAATAAATAAATATAATATTATAATATATATATATATATTAGACGGCCCACTTGCACTTTTCTCAAATCCAATTATTTGATTTACTTATTATCTTGTATTATATAAACATATATTCATTCTTCTCTTTATCCGATGTGTTACTAAACTCTTCATAACTATTCACATATATTACACTAACAATCCCCCACTTAGTATGTGTGAAATTGATATATCATACTATAGCTAAATGCATTTATAAAGGTGACTTTCGTTTTTAACCTTTATGTATTGTAAGTAATTCAAGAATTTAACAAAATCACAAGTAGCTAAAGCTAAAAATGTGATTCTATCCACCAAATCTGAAGTATGACACATGTTTTGCTATTAATGATATTCAAACAGAAGTTCTCTATAAAATGAAATAACAACACTATTTAGGCCATGTGCTCCATCCTGACTTCATAAAATTTTACAAAGTGTACTTAACTTTGATAGAAGTAGCACCACTTCTCAATTTTATATAGGTGAACTTTTGCTTTATTAAGAGTGTTTATTTTCTACATTCACCCTCTTAATGACCATGGTACTAATTTGCTAATCAGCAAAACCTAGTACTTAAAACATTTATCAGTGGTAATGCTAAAATAAAAGTTGGGTTCCTAGTAATAATAAGTTTAGCTGAAAGGTCGTAGACCCATCTCAATAGCAGTATTTCTTACTAAATCTCTTGGTAGAGCTTTAGTTATGGATATGCTAGATTCTTACTAGATCTCACTTATGTTATAGTAATAATACCATCAGTAACCACTCATCTCACAAATTCATGCCTTAGACTCATATGTCTTGACTTACCATTGTATATTTTATTGAGCGTTCTTGACATGTTTGCTTGACTGTCACAGTGCAAGGAAATGGCTAGCATTGGTTATGGCTGACATGACCCCTTGCGTGTATCCCGCAAGTGCACGGGTTTGTCGAAGTAATAAATTTACCCTGGTGAGTGGGTAGTCGAATCCACAGGGAATAGGGAATTAGAATACGAGATTTCACTAATTAAGCTACGCGGAGTACGGAAAAGCAATAGTAGGATCAATGAGTGAATATAGAATAAAGTAGAATGAAAGACAAGAAATTAAATAGAAAGATGGAAGATGAGAGAGTGCAAGTAAAAGAGAATAGAGAGGACTAGTAATGAATGAAATAGGGCATCCGGACAAGCTACCTCTAGGGTCTATGCTTCTAGTGCAGGACTATGCTATTATACTTTCCTATTGATGTTTAATCGAGTCGAGGATATCCTAAGACTCACGGTCCCAAACCTAAGGACAACTGTGACTAACCCCAACACTATGCCTCGGTATTAGGATTCACGTCACCCTTTACTCTATCGCTCGCACGACTAAGCCCCAGGGGAGTATATCTACCTAAACCTCACACTACGTGGGATTGCTTTAAGCTCTAGGGATTCCTAATGGTAAAACCTGTTCCTATATGTAGTTCTAACCCTTTGGTCCAGGTGGAAGAACCCTAGTCTAGATTAAGCCCCAATGCATAGGATTCACTTTAACCCTTCACTCTGTTACTTGCGTAACTAAGCCCCAGGGGAGTTTATCTGCCTAGCACTTCACTCTATTTCGACCGCTATGAAATCAAGAAAACGGAGGTAGGGAGAAACCACGTCGGAGAGGAAAGGGGTACATCGCTACCTCACAACTCTCCCTCTCAACCCTCTTCAATCTTAAGTAGTCTAACCCTAAGGAGTTATCACACCTCCAAAAGGCAACCTAAATTGTTCTCAATCCTAGTGTCACATCTAAGAGAAAACATTAGAAAGATGAAATTAAGATTGAAACTCAATTTTATTCATCAATAATGGAAAAGCATAATAACAATGTCAAAGAAACATAATAACCCTAGAGTTTACAAGTCCGAATACCCTTAAGGGGTTTAGCTCCTCATGGAGCTATACATGTTCATCAATGTATGAAAGAAAGCACAAAATAAGGACATCAGTGAAAACCCCCTTGTGTATGGTGTGGCCGTGGTCTTTTGCGGCCGTCGAACGTCGGTGACGATGCCGATGACGCGCGCTAAACCTCCACGAAATCCTCTCCGAAACCCTAGCCGCACTCCCCAAGTTGAATAGAAAGATAGGTCAAAAGATCCCCCCAAAAGGTCTCCAAAATCGCCTTTTATAATGTTGAATCGCGGCTTTAAAATTTGACTTATCGGGGCTTCACACGGCCGTGTGGAATTAACACACGGGCGTGTGAAGTTTCTGTCTACTGAAAACTTAATTCAGATGGTCGTGTGTTAATTCCACACGCCCGTGTGAATTCTCTGGAATTCTGAATTTCGGCCGAAAATGAACAGTAACTTGCTACAGTACTTTTGCTACAATAACAAGTTACAGTGGTGCTGCAGTACTCGCCCGAAACGCTCCCGAATCCATCGTTCTTCAACGAGGCCATTGAATTGGGCACACAATCAATGGTAGATCGTACCGATTGCTTCAAGTCTCCTTCTTTGGGAAGTTCTCCTAAGCCACATGAGTTAGACTTGTTCTCCAAAGGAGGTTGGCACACACTCACAAGTCCAAGCTCGTGCCTTGTTCCGTGCTTGTCCGAAAACTTCCCAACATCGGGGAACATGACCAAATTTCGTTCTTCTTTTCCAATTTAGCTCCACAAACCTTCAATGCACAAGAAGACACAAATGCACGCCATTTTGTGATAAAAACTGATAAAAGATATGCTCAATGTAAGATAATAACGCTTCGCGGTACTATAATACAAGTACTTATCAGCCATCTGATCCGAAGATAGATCTGATGCTACAATCATGGGAAGCTTCATCTCTTCTGCAAAAAATGCATATTCCAAGTGTTTTGGTAGTGTTTTCAACGCCAAATCAGGTGGTTCTTCAATAGATGGTCGTAATCGACTCTCCTTTAACCTATCAATTTCCTCAAACTGCGTTGATTCCAGTTCAATAACACTATCTGAATTATTCTCCAACACTTGGTTATTGAGACGATCCTGAGATCGCACTGTTACTCCTATCTCACAAGCTTCCTCAGTCAAATCTATAATCCCCACTGAAAAGACTTCTTGCCTGTGCTCTAGATAACATGTTTCAAAATGAGCAAGGACCCTGTCTAGACTTTCTTCTGTATCACCACTCAAAGAGGCGAGGACGGATTTCTCAAATTCATCTAGCATACTACTCAGTTCACAACTCATGATCTGCTCTATACAAGAATGATCAATAATGGTCTCTTCTTCTACAAAAGAAATGCTCCCTGGTTGCTCATACTCATTGCAATTTATAACTGATTGTACCGTGAACAACTGCATTTTCTGTTCCGCATCCTTTACTATTCCTGTAAGTGTATCAAAAATCTCAGTTGTATCAAACATCCTATCTGAGGCTGAAATCAAAGAAAAGATAGCAGGTGAGAACGATGATAGACAAAGAAAGTGTGAAATAGAAAGCAGAGTGAATAACTAAAATAGCAAAAAGGCAAATATCTCAAATACGCCTACTCCCCGGCAACGGCGCTAAAAACTTGACACACCCCTTGCATGTGTGTACGGCAAGTGCACGGGCTTATCGATGTAATAATAGTACCCTGGTGAGAGGGTAGTCGAATCCTTAGGAAGTAGGGATCAAAGATACAAGCGATTGCTATTCAACTAATGCGAAATACGGAAAATGAGAGCAAGATCAATTGTGTGTATGCAAAGATAATTGAAAACAAGAATGAAATAAAGAGAAATATGGAAGGTAAGAAAGTGAAAGCAAGAGTGATAAGAGAAAGACAATAGATGAATGAAAGAGGGTACCCGGACAAGCTACCCTTAGGATCTATGCTTCTAGTGCAAGACAATGCTATTATGCTCTCCTATTGATGATTAATGAGTCGAGGGTATCCTTAAACACACGGTCCCAAACCTAAGGTCAACCGTGACTAACCCCAACACTATGCCCCGGCATTAGGTTTCACTACGACCCTTGACTCTTGTTGACCTATCAAGTAAGCCCTAGGGGAGACCATCTTCCAAAGCCTCACACTACATGAGATTGCTTTAAGCTCTAGGGATTCCTAGTGATTAACCCTGTTCCTATGTATAGCTCTAACCCTTTGGTCCAGGTGAAAGAACCCTAGTCTTAATTAAGCCCCAGCACTAGGATTCACTACAACCCTTTACTCTGTTGCTCTCGTAACTAAGCCCCAGGGGAGTTCATCTCCTAGCACTTCGCTCTATTTCGACAGCTAAGAATTTGTGGAACATGGAGGTAGGGAAAATCACACCGGACGGGAAAAAAGACATTTTGGTAGCTCACGACTCACCCTCTCAACCCTCTCCAATCTCAAGTAGTCTAACCCTATAGGAGTTGTCACATCTCCAAAGGATAACCTAGATAATTCTCGACCCTAGTGTCATGGCTAAGGGAAAATCGATACAAGATGCAATTAAGATTGAAACTCAATTTTATTCATCAAATAAAGAAAGCATAATAACAAGTCATAGAAACATACCAAGGGTTTAGCTCCTCATGGAGGTATACAAATCCATCAAACTATAAGAATAAGCACAAATCAAAAGCATAGATGAAAACCCCCTTTGTGTAGAGTGTGGCCGTGGTCTTATGTGGCTGCCGGACGTCAATGTCGATGCCGATGGTGCGCTTTGATTCTCTAGAAGGGCCTCTCCAAACCCTAGCCACAACGCTCGAGAAGATAGGAGAAAAGATATGCCAAAAAGATCCAAAAAAGTCCTCAAAACGCCTTTAAATACTGTTGAGTCGTGGCTTCGAATCGGCTGAATTGGGATTTCACACGGCCGTGTGAAGTCTCTGTTTTGTTAAATTTTGGCAAACAGTAAACATTAACTTGTTACAGTATTTTACTACAGTGCTGCTACTGTGGTTTTGCCGAAACGCTCCCGAATTCATCGTTCTTCATAGAGGTCATTGAATTGGGCACACAATCAATGGTAGATTGTGCTGATTGCTTCAATTCTCCTCATTGGTGAAGTTCTCCTATGCTACACGAGTTAGACTTATTATAAATGTGACTGCCTTTGTTCCCCTGCAAAGGGGGTTGGCACACACCCACAGGTCTAGATTCGTGCCTTGTTCCTTGCTTGGTCCGAGAACTCCCCAACAACGGCGAACATGATCTAACTTTTCTCTTTTCCTCCAAACTAGCTCCACAAACCTGCAATGCACAAAAGTACACAAATGCACACAATTAAATGATAAAATCTGATAAAAGTAATGATCAATGTAACACAATAACACTTCGTATTATTATAACACAAGCACTTATCACTGTAGCTGAAAGTTGTTTGCCTCGACAGGTGGTCTTATAATATTGGAATGCAGTCCTTGAGCGCTCGAGGCTGCAAACTCCTTCAAAGTTTTATTATTATCCTCCATGTTTGATACTTGTGAGGATTCTTAAAGCTTTGTTCTCCTTTGATATTGAAGCCGGAAATCCCTCTCAAATTCTTGATCTGGTTCCAACAGACTTCCAAGACTTCGATTTCTTTGCATAGAAAGGGAATTAACCTGCAAAGAAATTAAACAAGTTAAGGGGATTGGACTAAATCTGGAAAACAGGAAATAAAATGGCTAGTCTAACCATGTTGCAATTCAATCAATATCAACACTTTGGTCCTTGACAATGGCGCCAAGAACTTGTTGCACAACCGCAAGCGCACGGTTTTGTCAAGTAGTAATAAGTTATCGATCCCATGAGGACCAAGCATGATTACTAATCTATTGCAATGATGGGCTATCTAGACAATTAAAAGATGGGAGAACAAAAACAATAAGGTAACATAAAATACACAAATGAGAAACACAAGGATGCAGGAGCGTGGACAAGGATTCATATTTTGGTGAACTTAGGTTTGAGAACTTACCACAAAGAGCAGTGAATGATGTGTTTGGATCTAAACTTAGGTCTGGTAGATTTGTTTGAAGGGTGATAATCCTCAATTACTTGTCACTCTCTTTCAAGATATAACAAGTTGATCTTGATTAGGCCATCTCCTACTTTCGTGGTAGATGAACCCTTTCAAAACGCAAGGATGCAGGAGCGTGGACAAGGATTCATATTTAGGTGAACTTAGGTTTGTGAACTCACCACAAAGAGCAGTGAATGATATGTTTGGATCTAAACTTAGGTTGGGTAGATTTGTTTGAAGGGTGATAATCCTTAATTTCTTTTCACTCTCTTTCAAGATATAACAAGTTGATCTTGATTAGGCCATCTCCTACTTTCGTGGTAGATGAACCCTTTCAAAACATTGATAAAAACAATGGTTATATGAAGAACCCTCAAGAAACCTTTCAGTAAATTCAGGGTGACTTAAGAAGTTCAAAGACCCTGATTAACCTTGATCTCTAAGATAAAACAAGTAAGGTTTTCACACTCACAAGTCAGGTTACTTGAATCAAAAGGAAACTCAGGAAATCTACCATTAAACACAAAAGATCCATACAAATGTAACACACATATCAAACAACCACTACTTTAGGTTAATCGCAAACCTAAAGAAAGGTCTTACACTTCCATGTCTCAATTACAAAAGGAAAATAGGAAGAATAAAAGTTATGTAAGACACATCACAACAGAGCTGAGAAGACTCCATATGATGTCCGCGATATCTACTCTTTAGCTTCCCAGCCTTCTTCTCCTTCTTTAGCCCTTTTTTAGAGTCTTTTAAAGTTCCTTTTCCCTCTTCTCCAGCCGCACCACTTTTTTCTCTGCCTTCAGTCTTTCTTAAAACCCTTTGATGCTCCTTTTTATAGCCAATCAAAAGTTAGGTCCCAGTTAACTTTACAGTCCATAGATGCTTTGTGTGCTCTCCAGGAAATAATCTTCAGTCTCTAGCCTTCTTCTCAGTTAGCTCCAACTTTCTATAAGTAAAACAACTAAAATAGTAGTTTGTACAAAAGGAGGGAAATCATTAAGAAAACTAGGAAAAATGCAATTTTTATGTACAACAGTCAGCATCATGTAAGTTCCGCACAACATCACCGATTATAGTGAGAGTGTCTCAGATGCGTCTTCCTAGTTTGACATAAATAGTGCAAGTCGACACGTGATGGAAGCGTTGTTCTTATATGGGTACAGAACTTTCTTTACCGATTTCTGAATGATGCATACAAAACGTCCATGACATCGTCCGTGACCATTTCCTTCCTATCCATCAACGTGAACATGTTGGCTCGTGTTGTGTTAACAAAATCATTCTTCTAGGCGATAGTCCTAATATTAAATAGTAACACACACATTTAAATGATAACATAAGTAGTTAAGTGGAAACAATATAAATTTAAACGATAACATCAATACTTAAACGAAATATTTCTTAACTGGTAATATGTATATTTAAATGATATCACAAATATTTATGTGGATACTTCAAATATTTAAATGATAACATAAATACTTAAACATAAACTACATAAATTTAAGTGATTACATAAATACTTCATACTTATGAGTCCATCCAGCAGTTCAGGAAGATCCTTATTATCTCCTACTTGAATTTGTCGAGGTGTATGTATCCTGCATATCTTTTCTTCTTCGAAAGAAATTCTTCCGCATATCCTCAAACTGTTGATTTGCAAGGACTGTACTGTCAACGTGAGTAACTGTTGTTTCTTCGTTGACATTTCTTTGCCCTTCGTTAGCCAACACATCGTCGACTCTCGATAAAGGTCCTTTGGGTGATGTGTTATTCGTTAACGTCCCCTATTGCTCCAACAATGGTTCACTTTTGGTAGTTGTTGCTTCGAGTTGGTGTGGGAATGTGTCTTCCTTCGATGCAGCACTGTCGTATACCAGTTCCTCTGAGATAAGGATTTCACTTGCAAGGGATTCAGTAATCTGGCCAACATCAACCAGGACAACATCATCAACAGGAGACACATCCACTGCAAGCGGCGGAGCCATTGTTAGGTTTATTTCCTCATACGTTGCTTCTTCCGTTGTTGGTTTAACCGCGGATGGTACTACTATTGAATCCACGCCAGCCAGCGAAGAGAGAGACATTGTTGATTTCCTTCGAGAAGCAAGTCTCTTCCAACGCTGGCCTCTTCAGATGGCCGCCAATGATGTCGTCATCGGCAAACGCCGGGGCTGCATCAGTAGCATCCGAGCTATTTAAACTGATATTAATGTTAGCCGGCAGAGAGAGAGAGACATCGTATTTGATTGTGCACGTGACTCCAATGCCTTGGCATGAGCAACAAGCTGGAGAACTCTTTTGTCAGTATTTCGCATGCATGTAATAGACTTGCAATGACATCGTAGCTGTTGGAATCGAGGGGTTTAAGGGGGACTTGCCCGACATCGAGAAGTACGTGCGCGAGGTGAACTCAGAGAAGGGGATCGGCGAGAGACATGCCTTGAAGAGATTGGCCTCTCATTTCTCCTTCTCGGCAATGGAGCGGGAGCAATGTCACCTCCGTGGCTGGTGGCATCTTCGCGGCGGGTGGCCCAAATATAGACTTCTTCATCCATGTTCACGGCGACCAGTTCAGGAAACTAACAATTGTAAACATTACAATCTCAGTGAAATCCTTCAACTTAAACAATAACAAATGGTGTTAAACAATAAACTAATATAGTTAAACGGTAACCCAAAAATTTAAACAGTAACTGACAACGTTAAACTCGAAAAGTTTTTTTTAAACACAAAACAATATAGTTAAACAGTAACCCAAAAACTTAAACAATAACAGAGATTTTTAACACTAAAAGCCTTTTTTAAACACAAAATAATATTTTCAAATGATAAAATGTAAACTTAAATACAAACAAGTTTTATATACAAAAATGTCACTCCAGACAAACGTTAATGATTTATTACCTCTTTACCTTTGAAAGATGACAACATGTGTCCAATCGACACTTGCTTCAGGTAACTATTTTCACCGTAGCATATGATCCTTGGGGTCTTGCCAAAATGAAGCTTCTTGCTGGTGTCGGTGAGCTCATAGAACCATATGTTCAGTGCAACTGAGCAACTTTTGAGGTATCCCGTGTTGGTCTTCTTCCCGGCGCATCTCGCTTGCACTCGAGCGCCCGATTGTGGAATGCCTTCCATAAGCCACTTGTGCGTCACTTGCGCCCATACATATCATCCCATGCCATGTAGGTCAACGATCCAATTCGGAACCGAGCAAGACGTGTTTGGGAAGAAGATAGTAAGCATAAGATAGACCATAAAGAGCTTTACAAAATTCTCCTCTTGTCCCCTCTGCCAAACTATGTGGTCATGCGTTTTCTTGATGGAGTCTCTATGTCTTTCATAGGTTTTCGATAAATACTTGAATTCAAAAGATGAGTGTGTTTTCTTCTTCTGAAATACGACTGCGTCTCCATAACATCATAACCTAAGGATGAGAGCTACATCTTCAGGTCTGAAACTTAGCAGACTTGCCCCGATATTGAATTTGTTGGTGTGGTCATCATACCTTTATAATAGAGAATCAAGGAGGCCCCTCTTGGAATACAGCTTCAATTTCAGTAGATGCTACAAATGGTGTCCTTCGGATGATCTCCCAATGTCATCCACTCATGTGAACTTTCAATTCAGCCAAAGTCTCGACCATCGGTGTCAAGTAGCATCGGACATTAACTAGGTTGATCGCCATGAGCTCAAGCCTACAAGAAGAACAATACATTAAACAGTATTTAGAACTCTCAAACGGAAAGCTATTTTTAAACAAAAACTCACTTCTTAAACAGAAACTTCATTACGTATACAGAAACATCAATTCTTAAACAGAAACCTCGTATTTTAAATAGAAACCACATTTCTTAAACAGAAACCTTATTTCTTACACTAATACTATTAAACACTACATAATGCAACCATATCAAATTAAAGGGGAAACATACATTATACACATTACACAACACAATGAGATTGCATAACATTAAAAAAATCTCCTTCAGCACAACATTATCATTTTGATCATGTACATAGACGAAACAGAAAAATAGAAACCTAACTGAAAAATCTCGCTGCAAACTACAATATCATCCAATAATCAAATCATAAAACCGAAAAATCTCTCTTTATAACAAAATACTTTACAAACCAAATGGGGAAAAACAACAGACATAATGCAAAAACAAAAGAAAACTACACAACTTCTTCAACGGCGTTGACCTTACCTCAATCAATACCTTAGAGCACAAATTAATGAAATGCCGAAGAGTTGAGCGGGAGTTTTCCGTCGAGAAATTGGTGGAACGAAATTTCAGTTTTTCACAAGATGTCTAGGCAGTGACAACTTCAGAAAGGGAAAAGCTGAAGGGCAATGATAGAAAATAATCGGCGCCAGTAATGATATTTTCTTAGGATTAAACAAAGAAAAAAAACTACTTTCTCTAAAAAGGGGAAAAAATAATTGCACCCAAGGGCATTATGGTTAAATCATGTCGCACTTGCCACAACTTCCTACATAAGGGCAATTTCATAAAAAAAAAAAAATTAATTTTGAAAAATCACCGTTACATACTTGGGGGTTTGAAAATCAGTCTATTCAAAAGAAAGGGCTTTGTATGGATATTAAAATTAAGGGGATGTTTTTGTGCATATTGTAAACTTTGAGAGTGTTTTTGGTAATTTCCTGTTGTTACATATGAGAAATAACTAATTTATGATAAACTTAAAATGATATTTAGTGGAGCATATCTATTATGAAGGAGAAGTACAAAAGAACAAAAAGGGCTAGAGAAAGAGAAAGAACAATTTGGAGAGAAGAAAAGAATTCATTTCTTAGTTGAAAATCTAACAGCTAGGATCCTTTCTCACTTCTCTTAATATAAATCAGAGAACTAAGTTGAGTCATTTCAACTAGCAGTGATAAGTCGGTAACTACCTTTACTAATTGAACAAACCAATTTAACTACCTTTGTCTAACAAAACACCCTCATCTTCACTCTTACAACACCGTACTCATTCTTCTTCATAACAAGGCCACATGCACTCTTAGTCGTTTTTAATTAAAAATTTATAAAATTGGTTTTCTCTAATATATTAGTTGTAAAATTTTTTCTAACTTTTTCTGTTGAAGAAAAACTGAAAAACAAAAACATTCATCATCTCTAAAGTGGATTACCAATGGGCTTGTAGCCCAATGGTACCCTGGGTCCCCTCGTTGGCAGACACACGAGTTCGATTCCCCTAGACAAAGCTTCTCAGTTTCAAGAGAGTTGAGACGTTGTGGCAATTCTCCGCCTACATAAGCCCCCGAGAGTTGGCAAAAATATATATATCTTCAAAATAAAGTGAATATCTGAAGATCTCTATTTAATTTGCGAATATGGAGATACAAGACAATGAGATGCTTGTGAGAAGCA
This sequence comes from Dioscorea alata, assembly GCA_020875875.1. Taxonomy (NCBI): domain Eukaryota; kingdom Viridiplantae; phylum Streptophyta; class Magnoliopsida; order Dioscoreales; family Dioscoreaceae; genus Dioscorea; species Dioscorea alata. The sequence continues at coordinate 19,028,727 of CM037023.1, forward strand.
TCAAAAAGACACATGGATGGCTTTTTGATGCGTTGTAAATTAGTTTGAATTAATTATAATTTAAGTTTTAAAATTTTGGTTTGTATGGATTAAAATTATGTATTACCAATTTTGGTTTATAAAATACTAATTAAAATAGTTAAGTTGTAGTTGGCAATATGGTTATTTTAATCAATAATTTATATTAATTCATGATTGATATTCTCAAATATTTTTAAATTACAAAAGATGATATATTAAATTCATTAAATATATTTAATTTTTGTGAAAATATATTTTTATTTTATTTTATTTCAAGTTATTTGGCTTGATTAGTTCAAAACGTAAATTTTAATTATGCTTCAAATAATAATCAATTACAATTTGTTTTATAAATTTCCATCTAATTTTTTCATTTCTAGAAAATGATTACATGATATACAAGTTTAAATATTTCACTAAAGGAAAATATAAAATATTTTAAAATTTTCTTTTTGTGAGTAAAGAATAACAAACCTAATTGTAGGACTTACATGTAATAATTTTTGCATGTAAGGTACTGATTAGTAATCATCCTCCTTTATGAAATTAAACTTAAATTGATAAAAACTATCTTAAAATAGAAAATGATCCGTATATGTTTGGGGTTTGTATTTTGTTTTTACTTATTTAATTAAAAATCATATTTTAAAAAATGTTTCTTTATTTTATTTTCCTTATTTTTTTGTAATTTGCCATTGTATCCTATTTGCTTTCCACCGACATATCAATTCAAAGTCATTTTTGGATAATTTAATTCTTATAAAATTAAAAAACAAGTACAAATTATCAGTTTTAATAATACTTCCACATTATTCAAATGAATTTGCCAATAAGCAGCTTCTCTTTTTTTTATTTTTATTTTACATTCACGGAAAAATGTTGCTCATTCAATAAGAGTGTTTAAGGTTACGAGAATAATGAATTTGATAAAATAATAATGATTATATATATATATATATATATATATATATATATATATATATATATATAATAAAGGGAAAATTACTTAAAAGTCCCTGAAAAGTTTCAAACTTCCACTGCAGTCCCTCTGACATTTTGATTTCTCTTTAGATCCCTCCTTTTTAAAAGCAATTTCAATTTCGTCCCCGGTGTTACTTCCATCATTTAATACGGGTGGAAATTACATAAATGCCCATGTACCAAAAAGTAAAAAGTAACTTTATGTCAAATCTCATTTAATGTAAGTACGTCCATGAAATATATTATTACTTTATGTGAATAATTTGGTGTGTTATATTATTACTTTTCTGTGTATAATATTCGTGTTTCCTGTGTATAATATTGGCTTTCCTGTGTATAATATTGGATTTTCTGTGTATAATATTGGTTTCTGTGTATAATATTTTAGGGTTGCGCCCGTTCGCTCGTAGGGTTTCGTGCGCGCATCCCAAGGCCTCGTTGGCCCTCGCGAGTTCCCAAGGAAAAAGCTGGGCAAATTTGTCATTTCACACACGTAATGATGGCTGGATTTCACAAGGGCATTATGGTCATTTCCAATCGAACTTAACCCTAAACTTCACACCGTCAATGTGGTTTGGACTCAAAAAGAAATATTTCAAAAAGGAGGGACCCTGCAGGAAAATGCAAACTTACAGGGATTTTTCTGGAATAACGAATCTTCATGGGGACTTTTGGGTACTTCCCCGTATAATAAAAGCATAAATGTATCTATAAATATTGTGTTTATCTCGAGAACAATTGATAATCCATTCCATTGCAAGGAGAAATTTGCCTTTAAATAATAATTATTATTATTATTATTTTTATTATTATTTTGACCAAGTGGATAAGTCACTATGAGCCAATGGCATGCCGTTATTAAATCCACCTCGAGCTTTTTACCCTATGTATTGGGGACTCATCATCTATGTCTATCATAGGGGACCTTACTCACTATGTTTAGGACGGAATTTGAACATGCTCCCTCCACATGAGAACGAATGTGCTTTATCACTAGGATCGCTCCACACAAAAGATTATCATACTCACCAAAATATATAGCATTATTATAAGATATTTTAATATTCATTTTTTTAAAAAAGCATTTTTACTCCGAAAATGGATAACATTATTTTAAATTTCCAAATTTTATTTATCTATGTTATTTATTTTAAACAAGTAAATTTTTTTTTTTCTAAAACTAGTAATATATTGTACATTTTTTTTTTTAGTGTTTACATGATATATTTATTAACTCATAAACCATAATCATACTAACATTATTGTTAGGAACCATTTTTTTCTCCCAAAATTATTTCAAATTTTTTAAAACAAATTTAGCTCTATATATTAATTGGAAACCACCCATGTGCCAGCAGCCTTTAGGTCTATTAGCATCGGATTTCTTATGTAAGGTGTTCATCCCTACTAAGGGAGTAAGTTTCGAAATCTTGCACATGCAGAGTTAGGACATAGGTTTATGTTGAGGAATTACCTCTGCCTTTATGTACATCTTTAGCACGTGTGATGTTAATAATTTATAAAATTAAATAAATTTATAACCACCCATATCTCAAGCAACGTACAGAATAATATCCACTTCAACATTTATTAATTTTAAAAAAATCTAATTAAATGACTGAAATATAAGCGCTAGTTGCCACGTCACCTTTATCTTCATTACCTTTAGGTCTTGAGTAGCCCTAGGCCTTTATACAACTCCACAACCGCTCCTCTGATCATCTTTTCAGCGCATTGGATCTTTTTTCGGCTGACATAATCAATTTAATAATTTTTTTAATAAAAAAATTGTACACCGTCCGATCATATCAGAACGGGCATCGGGCACTGCCAATTAATCGAGTAGTATAGATACGAACCTGGGCAACGGGGTGGTTAGATGCGTGGAAGTAGGGAATGAGTATCCAGAAGGAGAAGAAGCCCATGAATAAGAGGCGGCCATCTGACGACGGATTGTATATACAGGCATTACATTCATCGTGTAGAATTTCCCAGCTCACCGAAATTCTTAATGCATCTAAGCTCCTCTTCGTGTTCGACACTGATCTTCTTTCTTGTTCGACATTTATCTTCTTTATTATTATTACTATTTTAATTGTTAAAAATATTTTTATAATTAAATATTTTCATTATTTAAAAACTAAATTATTGTTGATATATATATATATATAGCTATTATTATGCATAAACTAAAATACAACAATATTGTTGGAATAAAATTACATTAACATTAACAATGAATTCAAATTATATACTAATAATTCATATTTATAATAAGAACCTAGACAAATTGATGTTTCTACCAAAAACATTGTGCTTTGTATCATAAGTTCCGTTTATATATTGGTGATCTAGATATTCATCATCCCTATATGAATTAATCCTGATTAAGCTTCTCTTAGTGTGGGATAGAAGTAGCTTATTTCAAGTTTAGCCTCTTATCCTTTAAAATAGGATTAAGCAATTTGGTAAAATTTTGAGGATTAAAGTGAATTAGAAAAAATTAATCCTACTCTTAATCCTCAGTCAAAAGGGCACTTTGTTATATGTCTCATTTTAAAAATGAAAATTTGATTAAGTTTATCACTGTTTTCAACCATTAAATCAAGTTTAAATTTTATCTTAGTTACAATCTTTATTAGTTTGGTACAGTATAACAAAATGTTGGTATGTGATATGTTTGGATATAATATGTGATTCAGTTGAAAAATTAGAATAAAAATACAACAAATAAAACATTTCACAATATTGGTGGCTATTTGCACGAGTTTTTTTTTACGTTTTATATTAAAACATGCCTCATGAAAATTCTTCTATGATATCAAAAATACACACACATAAATAACACATGTCGCAAATAAATCATATTGACATATAAAAATAGTAACATCCAATAAAATTAAATAGTGACACAATGTTCTATTGCACTATAAGGTAATCTTGAAAGTGTGATTTCTCGTTGTTTTCACTCTAATAGAAAAATGGAATTAAAAAATTTAAATGCAAGAAGATCAACCATCATACTACAAAAATGCCGAATGCTGATAAATTCCTTTTCATTAATATGGTTCGGAAAGAAACAAAGGCATTGAATTTTGATATAGGCAAATGAATCACCTCATCTAACCATAACCTCTACTTACACAGATTGCCCCTTTCTTGTCCTCCAAGGTGTAGGTCCTAGCTGGATGTTTTGGCGTACCCCTGTGACCTATGCATGTTGTGCAGAAGAAGCAAAATGTGGATTCCTTTCGATAAGCAACATGTTTCTAGAACAGAAACCAACTAAATTATCAAATTATTTTGCTCACCAAGATAAAACACTCATTTGTAGTCCTTGATATAACCAACAATCCTTTCATCAAAAACAAATCCAGGGTTTCACACCAGTGAGCCATAGCTAAAAACCCAAAGCACCATCTTTAACAACTACCATAATGAGAAAAATATTTAAGATCATCACTGCGCCTCAATTCAGTGAGTATAATAGTAGAACAAACACATACAAGGGAAGGAAGGTCAAACTCGTGGAACATGGGGGTAGGAAAAATCATACCAGAGGGGAAAGGGGACGTTTCGTTACTTCACGACTCACCCTCTCAACCCTCTCCAATCTCAAGTAGTCTAACCCTATAGGAGTTGTCACACCTCCAAAGGATAACCTAAACGATTCTCAACCCTAGTGTCCCAGCTAAGGGAAAATCGATACAAGATGCGATTAGGATTGAAACTCAATTTTATTCATCAATAAAGAAAAGCATAATAACAAGTCATAGAAACACAATCATCATAGGTTTTACAAGTCCGAATACCAACAAGGGGTTTAGCTCCACATAGATCTATACAAATCCATCAAACTATGAGAATAAGAAAAAAAATCAAAAGTATAGATGAAAACCCACTTGTGCAGAGTGTGGCCGTGGTCTTGTGCGGCCGCCGGACATCGATGTCGATGCCGATGAAGCACTTAGATCCTCCACAAAGTTCTCTCTAAACCCTAACCGCAACCCTCTAGAAAATAGGAGAAAAGATGTGCAAAAAGATCCAGAAAAAGTCTCCAAAACGTCTTTAAATACTGTTGAGTCGCGGCTTCAAATCAGCTGAATCGGGATTTCACACGGCCGTGTGGAATTTCCACACACCCATGTGAAGTCATTTTTTTTGTTGAATTTCGGCAAACAGTGAACATCAACTTGCTACAGTATTTTTGCTACAGTACTTTGCTGAAACGCTCCCGAATTCATCGTTCTTCAGCGAGGCAGTTGAATTGGGCACACAATCAACGGTAGGTTATGCCGATTGCTTCAATTCTCCTCATTGGTGAAGTTCTCCTATGCTACAGGAATTAGACTTATTGTGAATATGACTGCCTTTGTGCCCCTCCAAAGAAGGTTGGCACACATCCACAGGTCTAGATTCGTGCCTTGTTCCTTGCTTGGTCCGAGAACTCCCCAACAATGGCGAATACGATCTAACTTTGCTCTTTTCTTCCAAACTAGCTCCACAAACCTACAATGCACAAAAGTACACAAATGCACACAATTAAATGATAAAATCTGATAAAAGTAATGCTCAATGTAAAACAATAACACTTCACATTATTATAACACAAGCACTTATCAGATGCAATGATAGATTTATTCCAAAAAAAAAAAAGGGTACCTTTACAACAAACCAAGAACTTGGCTAGAGAGAGAAATGTAGGAGAGAGTGCAAGAAGAAAAAAAAGCTTGTTGCTTTAAACTTGTTCTGAAAGTGGTGCATATCATCGTTAAGTATGAAAACTCGTACTTAATGGAATTTGTATTGTTCTAAATAACCAAATGCTTAAAAATATCAACTGAAATTTCTGTTCCTCCTAGCTAAGCATATTTCTGCTTTAGGGAAAGACAATTTATATGAGCAAGCGTCTCTTGGTTATGACCATACTCAAAGTTATGCAATCAAGATGAAAGCTTTTATGTAAAGAAACATATTAGATAACCAAATTATCTGATGAAAAGCTTTTAAATAATCAAATTACCAAATTATCTGCATTGTTATCAATTATGGGGTCATGTTCCTTTTGTTTAATTCTTTAATTTCCTTTCTTTTTTATGCATTTTATGTAAAGACTAACATATCAGATAATTCCAATCAAAAGCTTTTCACCAAATAATTTGGTTATCTAATGAAAAGCTTTTATGCAAAGACTAACATATCTGATGTAATTTTTTTTTATATATTATCCATTGCTTGTCATGTTAGAATTTATAAGAGATTTTTCTTTTGATTCCTCCACACAGGACATGCACAAAGCCACTTCGTATCCCATAATTGTTCTTAATGCATAAATCTCCTCCCATATCTTCTCTTCATTATTCTTACCCTACATTGGATTCACCAATATCACACAAATCACATACACAAAAAAGAAATAAAAGATACATGATCTATTGAATGTTTGTTGTATTGTGGATCATTAGATTGTTACTTTTTATAGCCATATATTCTAATTGAATGCATAATGGCGGCCAAGAGCTTTTAACGTCTTTATATCTTGTTACTGAATTCTGAAATATTAATCTTGAAAGTTTGATGACACACTAAATTCAATGCTTGTACTATGCATTAATCTTAACCAAAATGAGTTGGAAATGAAATCCTCTTTACTTATACTTGCAATCTCCTATGACCACAATATCACAAAAATAAGAATAACATAGTCCAAGAAAGACAAAGATGGCTGTAAGAATTACTCCCTAGTCTTAGCATTGGAGTTCTAGAAATAAGTATTAGGGGTACTAATTTTGGAATTTTATTGAACTTCTCTCTCAGTGAACTACTACCATTTCTACCAACATTCATGAATCCAGAATACTAAAACAAAATAAACAAGGAACATAAATAATGATACTAATAATATGTAAATTAAATTACAAACCTCATCTTTGTCCATAGCTTCTGTCTTATCAACAGGAAAGACTATCACAAGCTCTATCGAAATCGAAATTTCAGAATCTGCAGTTTCTGATGATTGATCCTCCATGGCAGAAGCATACTCTAAGCTCTCTTGATCAATAGGAGCAACTAAAATCTGAGATTTCTAGCTAGGTCTAATTTGATAAAGTCCAAGTGTACCATGACAAATGAAATTAATTTATACAATAATAAACACAACTTCAAAATATAAGCCATGAAAAGCCGAATGATAAGCTCATTCACAAATCACATTTAAAATCAAACCTTCTCAAAATCCTAAACAATTCTTATAGGAAAGAAAAACAATAGTCACATCTTGATCAACTTCTCAACACTTTGAACCAATAAAAACAAGTAGATCGAGAAGTGCAAGATAAGTTAATTCTACTTTTGTGGTCTTCTTAGCCCAATAACATTTACTAATCTATTATTAACCCAAAATACATAAAATAATGACATTTAATAATCTATTATATAATTATTATATAATAATAATTAAACCTTATCATCCCAGTCTATGGTCTGCCCACAGATGGATATATTGTTGGCTAATATTAATACAGAGTGGACTAATTTAACCTCCACTAATAAGTATTGCCCTTTATCACCTTCCAATGAAGAGAGCTCTATAAATTCTCATTCAATCTAGTTTCAATGGCACAACAATAAGTATTAGCCCTTTGTCACACTATTTTCATCTCCTCATCATCCACTGTCATTTTCTGCCTCGTTGCTACATCTGCCTCCTTGTACGCTCGCGCATTGTTGAAGTTTTGATGTTTAATTTATATATCTTCATAACAACATACAAGAAGTTGTGCATATATTAGCAAAGTTAAAATAAAATAGAGTAGATTAACTTTGATGTTATTTAAAAAATAATAATTAAAAAAAATAGATAAACATGGATCTAATGATGATGATCAACAAAATAAATGTGATCAACATTCCTCTTTTACCAGCTTCATAATGTTCATAAAACACATCAAAAAAGAAGGGAAATTAAAAAATTAAACAAAACAAACATGACCCAAAAATTCAACAAGCTTTTATATGTTAGTGACACATTTAGCCTTTTCATACTGCTAGAAAAATCTCTTATAAATTCTAACATGTCGAGCAGTGCTTTGTAAACACACAATGAAAAAGGATGTCTATTAAATAAGAACAACTTTCAGCAAAATCTACAAACATTTTAAAAGAATTGTAAACAAATATCCAAAATAAAAAGCAATAAAATCAGGATGAAAATTAAATCTTAGCAATAGAGATAAGGGGCATCATAGATCAATCTATATTCAAAGAAACATCAAACCTTGGTACTTCTCCAATCGATCAAAGCAAAGAAAAGCGAAGTAGCCTAAATTCGATAACTTAAACCTAGGAGAAAGAAACAAACAAAAGAAGATCATCATGATCGATCATTCGAACAAATATATCTCCAATGGCATCCATAAACAAACAAAGAACTCCCGAAATATCAAGACCGATTGCAAAAGAAGTTTTCTATGTCTCCAATAGCTTAAACAACCCAGATATCCCCAAATTTGATCATCAAATTGGAAGAGTAATAAAATTTTGCATACCTACAGTTTAATTATGCTGATCTGGTGATAAATAGCTTCACTTTTGTGTATGCAAATGTCAATTGCACAGTTTCCAATGGTGCAGCCTTGTCTCCGGCGATGGATAGCTTTGTTCCAGTGTAGGCAAAAGCCATTAGTACAATTTCCAATGGTGTGCCTCCGTCTCCGACGATGGATGGCTTTGTTCCGGTGTAGGCAAAGGCTGTTGGCACGGTTTTCAGTGGCACAACTCCGACTCCGGCGATGGATGAGCCAAGCCTCATCTTCAACGAGAGAGACGTGGGCATAGTTTCCAGTGGTGAGGCCTCGAATCCGGCGATAGATGATGCAAGCTCGTCTTGGAAGGGAGAGAATGAGGCAGTTAAGCTTATTATTTAAAAAAAAATACTTTTAACTTTTAAAACAGTTGTTTTAAACCGGCTGCAAAAGATAAAAAGAATTCCCTATTTCTCTTATAGAGCCGGTTGATTTAAAATCGCATCTCCCTATCCGCTTCTAAAAGTATAAATTGGTGTAGTGATATATAGATATACATAAAAGTCATCTTTTTTTTGTAGATCTTAATGAAAAGTAAGTATTGACCCCATAATTTCAACTTGATGAGGAGGATTTGATCTTTAGACTTGGTTTCCATAACTAGCATACGAAGGCTATGTGAGATCTTGGATATGAGTAAAAGATCTAGGGTTCTTACTCAAGTACTACACTGCTATGCTTTCTAATCGAAACCATGGCAGAATCATCAAAAATTGGGAAAGATGAACAAGAGCGAACCATCTTTATTCTTGAAGACCTAGCCACAACAATGACGGAAGTCTTGAATAGATGTCAAAACCCTGCACCAAATAATGATTCTTCTATGGTTGTGATTGGCATCAAGTTAAATGAAGCCAATTATGCTTTATAGTCTCAAGTTGTCAATATGTACAACTTTGGCAAGGACAAGTTGGGATATTGATAAGTGCTTGAACATGCATATTTCATATATTATTTACACTACATTTAGCTTGAAATTTTATTTCTTTAGTACCAAACTAGTACAAAATTGCATTCTTTCAATCACCGTGAGATCTAAATACATTGTAGGGTCCAAAAAAGTGAATATTGAAGCAATTCAAGGCAGATCAAACCAAAACACAACTCTCAGAACATCACCCGGCTTCATCACAGCTGTGGCTTGATCGTGCCAGTGTGTAAATCCATAGAAAGATGCCATAATAGCTACAACAGACCTCATAACGGCCATTGTGGTTACAACGGCCGTGGTAAATGCATTCAAAGCCCAAAACCAGACCGTGGTAGGACATGACTTATGGCCCAATAAATTAATTTTGATCACAATGGCCATTACACCGCCCGTTGTGACCCAGTGGTGCACTGAGGCTATAAATAACCCTAGGTTTTATAATTTGAGTGGGTATTCTTTTACTGAATTTGTTAGAGGTGGCCCAATTTCTGGAAAGTAGTGCGGTTGGAGATGAGGATCAACCTTATTTCATCGGATTCCAGTGGATTTCTCAAGGGGAAGTCAATGTATATTTATAGTGGAAGGTGGCCGAAGAGATTCAACACCGTCTTGACAACCTTGGGATCTTCTTAACCTCAACCATCGGAGAACTATAGGAGGGAGGTAGTTATAGGATTCTTTATACCTTTCTCTTGGATTCTTTATTCTTTAATTTTTATTCTTTATCCATAAGAGAACCCCAATTTGAGGGGAATTGTATGTCAATGTACCTAGGTTTTTTTCTTGTGAAATATAACTTTCATTGGCAATATATTTTTGCTCTAATTGATTGTGATTCATTATATATTTACTTATTGATTTATGTGTTGATGTTGTGAGGAAGAGATTCCCACTCATTAGAACATTCATGGCTTTTTAGACCTATGCATGAGCTAAGAGATTAGGTATTACTAGATTTCTGGATTAGGGTTTGATTATCTTTTTAAAGGACTTCTTGATCTTAAGGTGAACATAGGAGGCTAGAGTGGAAGAGATTCCATCTTAAGTTCCTAGAGATCCAAACCTGGTTACCAAGAGATTGAGACCAATAGGCCTCTGAATTCCCCTGGTCCATCACTAGATAACATTGTTAAAATTGATTTCACATCATAAGTAATGGCTAAGGGACTCCTTATATAAGTACCCACTCCTTCCAATTGCACTTCATGATCCTCAATTGTACTTAATAATTAGTTTTTAGAAGTAGATGTAAGAAACCACAAACGTTAGGCCATTGATTAAGTGAAAAGAAAGTAATAGAAGCCTCTAGTCATTCCCTGAGAAATACGACCCTCGTGCTTACCCATGCACAAGGTAGTACTTGATGACTTGTATACTTGCTGTGTTATACACACCAAACCATTCCCGTGGTCAGCATGCTGTCAGATATCAAAAGTGGTAGCACTACACCAATATAGAACATTTGCGGCGTTTATAAATAGATTTACCGGCGTTTTTAAATGCCGGTAAATATCAAACCGGCGCTACAATAAAACGGCGGCCCAAGTGCCGGTGATACAGTCATCGCGATATTGCCGGCGTTTATTTGTAAAGCGCCGCCAACTGAGCAGCGTTTATATATAATAAACGCCGGTATAATCGCCATGAGGCAAATGGTTCAGAGGGGCTCTTAGCGGCGTTTATATAGATAAGAGCCTCCAATACGACGGTGTTTAATGTACTAGGTGCCACGCAATCGTTCGTGCTTTCCCGACATTGTTTAGAATAAAACGCCGTGAGTTTGTTATTGTTCGCCCGGCATTTAAAATTTAAACGTCGGGCGTTTTTACTATTTCCCGGCGTTTATTACTAAAACACCATGATTTGTCTGCCGTGTAGGGTTTTTATTTTTTCAGTGTTCGTGGCATTTATTTAAATAAACGCCGGGAAAATTTACATATTTCTGGCAGTTTGTTGTTGACGCCAGTGAGAAACCTCGAATTAATTACAGTTTACACACACAAACAATTACTATTTACACACCCAAACAATTAAGGATTTGTAATAATCCACATTCATTCCAACAAAAAGTCCTGTTTACACACAAACAATTAAGGATTTTTACTAATCCACATTCATTCCAACAAAAAATAATGTTTGCACACAAACAATTAAGGATGTGTAATAATTGACATTCATTTCAACAAGAAGTCATATATTAGAGATTCCAATCATAACACAGTAAGTTCGACAAACACCAAAACAACTAATATCAATGTCATGTGATTCTTGTTCCATATAAAGTCATAGCGTAACATATATATAAATGACTAAAGACCTTGAATGCATCAACAATGGAGACATTAATTATTGATCTACAGAAGGGTTATCCTGCAAATAAAATAAAATCATTAGAAGATGCACCTAGGCATAACCAAAATAATTTGTGCACTTTTATAATACCTGCGACTGCGTGGATGAACCAATATTGTTAACTCCTGGGATGGTAACACCAGGAAACTGACTTTGTAAAAAGCTAAGAAGTGCATTGTATTGAGTATTTTGTTGTTCTACTTGAGCTCATTCTTGCATACGCTTGTCTTTCATTTTTTGCATTTCTTGCTCCATTTGATGAAGTCGCTCAACAAGTTCACTTGATTGAGTGTTTGAGTTGGTAGACTTTTGGCTACTCGAACCTCCGTAATAGCTTTTGGGTGTTGGACCTAACCCAACCCCTCTTACTCGGCCACATCGTTCTTTTCCAATAACTTGTGTCAAAATTTCAGCTTCAACCATTTGCATTGACATCCAACTAACTTCTCATTAGCAGACTCCTATATCAAGAAACAATTTGTTAAAGAAATAATATACTTTAAAACAAATTGGAAAGTGATTAAAGAACACTAAAAACGTAGGTATTGCCATAATTTGTTTAGTTTCCGCATTCATGTGAGACCTATCCTTCTTAGTATGGGTTGCTTTAAAAAGTTCAAGGTGACCTATGTTTCTTTCTGTGCTAACCTCCTACAAGTAATTGCCCACAAATTAGTTTGCAATAACAAACATAAAAAGTTTATAGTCAGATACCATTTCTTTTTTCTTTCTCACGAAACTCTTTGGTCCACAAGTGTGTGTGTATATTTTTGTCGCTTTCTGACATAACCCCTTGCGTGTATCCCGCAAGTGCACGGGCTTGTCGAAGTAATAAATTTACACTGGTGAGTGGATAGTCGAATCCACAGGGAATAGGGATTTAAGACACGAGGTTTCACTAATTAGCTAAGTAATGTACGGTGGGTGTGAAAAGAATTAATGAGTGAATATTAAAGCAATATAAAGAAATAAGAAATTAACTAGAGAGATGGAAGACAAGAGAATGCAAGAACGAGTAAATAGAGAAGGACTAACAATGGATAAAAATAGGGTACCCGGACAAGCTACCCCTAGGACTTATGCTTCTAGTCCAAGACTATGCTATTATACTTTCCTACTGATGTTAATTGAATCGAGGATATCCTTAAACAAACGGTCCAAACCTAAGGTCAACCGTGACTAACCCCAACACTATGCCCCGGCATTAGGTTTTCACTATGACTCTTGACTCTTGTTGACCTGTCAACTAACCCCTAGAGGAGTACGTCTTCCTAAGCCTCACACTATGTGGGATTGCTTTGAGTTCTAGGGATTCCTAGTGATAAAACCAGTTCCTATGTGTAGTTCTAACCCTTTGGTTCAGGTGGAAGAACCCTAGTCTAAATTAAGCCCCAGCACTAGGTTTCACTTCAACCCTTCACTCTGTTGCTCGCGCAACTAAGCCCCAGGGGAGTTCCTCTCCTAGAACTTCACTCTATCTCGACCACTAAGAAATCATGGAACATGAAGGTTGGAAGAATCACACCGGAGGGGAAAGGGGACGTTCCGCTACCTCACGACTCACCCTCTCGACCCTCTTCAATTTTAAGTAGTCTAACCCTATAGGAGTTGTCACACCTCCAAAGGATAACCTAGATTGTTCTCAACCCTAGTGTCACGGCTAAGGGAAAATAATTACAAGAGATAATTAAGATTGAAACTCGAATTTATTCATCAATAATGGAAAAACATAATAACAATGTCATAGAAACATAATGATCCTAGGGTTTACAAGTCCGAATACCCACAAGGGGTTTAGCTCCTCATGGAGCTATACAAATTCATCAAAATATAAAAGAAAGCACAAATTGAAAGCATTGATGAAAACCCTCTTGCGTATGATGTGGCCGTGGTCTTGTGCGGCCGCCGGACATTGGTAACGATGCCGATGACGCGCTCCAAACCTCCCCGAAGTCCTCTCCAAAACCCTAGCCGCACTCTCCAGAAGTTGGGGAGAAAGATAGGTCAAAAGATGTGTAAAAAGTCTCAAAAATGGGCTTTTATAACGTTGAGTCGCGACTTTAAAATTGAACTTATCGGGATTTCACACAGCCGTGTGGAATTTTCACACGCCCGTGTGAACTTTCTGGATTTCTGAATTTTAGCTGAAAGTGAACAGTAGCTTGCTACAATGTCTTGCTACAGTAGCTTACTATAGTGCTTCTGCGGTTCTCTCGCCGAAACGCTCCCGAATTCATTTTTTTTCATCGAGGCCATTGAATTGGGCACACAATCAATGGTAGATCGTGCCGATTGCTTCAAATCTCCTTCTTGGTGAAGTCCTCCTAAGCTACACGAGTTAAACTTGTTTTGAATGTGACTACCTTTGTGCCCCTCCAAAGGAGGTTGGCACACACTCACAAGTCTAAATTCGTGCCTTGTTCCTTGCTTGGTCCGAAAACTCCCCAACAATGGCAAACACTATGTAACTTCGTTTTTCTTCTTCAAAATAGCTACACAAACCTACAATGCATAAAAGTAAACAAATGCACACCATTTAGTGATAGAATATGATAAAAGAGATGCCCATTGTAAGATAATAATGCTTCGCGTTACTATAACACAAGCACCTATCACTTTCTACTAGCAACCCCAAGTTTTTTTTAATCCTACATACAACATGCATTTTAACTTATAAATAACAAAGATATAAGATACTTTTATTGAAATAAAGAAAATATTTACTCGAACGTACCTCTCCTTTCTTTGAATACCAAAAGTCAACTAATTGTTCCCATTGCCATCAAATAGTAGCACTTGGATGTTTGTCCTTGTTTGCCTGCAGACCTTCTTCTCGTTTGAAATGTTTTGTTTTCAAATCATGCTTATAATCCCTCCATTTCTTCCCCAAAGATTTGACCACATACTCTTTTGAAATTTCAAGGGAAAATCGTAATTGTATGAAAACATTATAATTCATTTGGATCACTAATAGAACTTACTACCTACGCTTGCATATTTATAAGCATAACATTTGAACAATTCAGTTAAGTGAAGTTACCTCAATAAATTTAAACAATTCATCCTTCAATGTTTTTGGCACTTTATGCCAATTCTCATATTGGAGACCAATATGTTGACCCGATCGAGCAAGCATACCTAGAAATGCTGCCAATAATTGTGCTTCGGATCCAATTGGTTGTCCTAATTGATTGGAACTCACTAAAATCCTTTCTTGAGGAGGTAATGTCCATAACTCTTTGATAGTAGTTCGACCTCTTTTTCTTTGTTGTCCTCGATTATCAACTACAATAATATATATATATATATATATATATATATATATATATACATATCATGAGATATTACTATCCATGAAAATACAGTGATTTTTAATTGCAATTGAAGACCATGAATTTACCTGAATTTAAATCACTGCCTTCATTGATTGGGTGAAGATTATCTAATCTTCTGCATGTGTTATTGGTTGTAACCTCATCATTAAGGTTTGAATCATCCGAGGATATGGAGTTGAGCTATTTGGAGTAATGTTAAGTAATGGAGCTGACCTAGTAGCAGTTGGATGTTTGTCCTTGTTTGCATGCAGACCTTCTGAATTAGACGTAGTAGCACCAACAGCATCACATCCACTTGCATTTTCCGCAGCATGGTCAAATTAGACCATTTTGATACCCTTTAACTTTAATCTACGCATGTTTCCTCTTTGTCTGTGAAAAAAAAAAGATACAGTTACTTAACCTTGTCATGTAAGCCTAGTTTAATTTAAAACCTAACCAAATTGTGAGCAGTTTTGGTTTGCATCTTCTTAATCATATATGTTCATTATATTCTACAGTTGTGAGCAGTTTTATATCAATTTGAAGCATCTGTGAAACTACAACAGTATGTTAGCTATTAGATCTTTAAACAAAATTGGAGAGACAACAAGCACAAGCAAACATGGAGAATAAGTAGGGAGGAAATTCAGACTTGGCTTGAAGACAATGAAATTCAGACCTTTATTACGTATATGAGAAGAATATAATTGAATACATTGCCCTTATTCATCAAATTTTCATCATTATACAATTGAAATTTTTTTGCATAAGATAGTGTGTCCTTTTAATATTGATTTGTTATGCAGAAAACACTAGAACTTAATATTGTTTTTGTTGTGGACAAATATCAGAGTCATTTAATTAACTAGGATGCTCCAGTTGTTAATAAAACAGAAGCAAACAAAAGAGTAGGTAGTTGAGGCATTCCATTAATGCATAACTCAAATGAAATGCCATTGAGTTGTTCCCTCATTTTCAGATAAAACAAATCCATACAACATTTGAAATGAAAGGAAATCAAAATGGAAAAAGAGAAAGAAACATGCAGTAAAAAGTACAAAATTAAAAAAATTAAAAAAAAGTTATTGGAAATTGAAAACACAAACAAGAAACACATGACAGTGTGTATTGAATAAGGTGAGTTGGTTGGTTGGTTTTTTGTTTTCTAATAACTTATTGTCAAACCAATATCATTTATCCAACAAAAAATACCCATAAAAATACCACCCAAACTGTTACCTTTTCAATTTGCTGCAGTTTTGGTTGTATATATCTCATAGGGAATCAGATGTGCATAGCATTGTTTCCGATTCAGATATGGCAGAGGAAAACATAGACTCCATACTATTGTACATATCCTGGACATGCAAATGCATCAGCCAAGTGTCTCAAAAGCTGAGTAGAAGAACTTTAAGCTTAGGTTCAACTTACAACATCAATATGCAAAGATAGACCAAGTAATTGACAGAAGGCAAGCAATGGAGCTGTAAGAAAATAATTAAGGGTGTACTAAAAAAAAAAGAGAGAAGGGAAAGTATTTTTCTAGGACTTTTAACAAAAGAGGAGAAAAAGATATTGAAACAAAAAATGCCAATTTAAGAGATTATTTCTGGTTCATTATATGTATCTTATTAGTATTGTTATTATTTATTTTTCAGAATGTGACATAACACCTTATTTATATTTATGTCTCCATCATCAGAGTCAAATACTTTGAATTATGATGAAATTTTATATCAAAAGATTTCACAGAAGTTTATTAATGAAAGAAAAAAAAACTCTGTAAACACTAATATATTCTAGTAAGGTTTGCTAAAGGACATTGGACTTAATATAAACATTACTCATGTTTTGAGTTCCCAGGGCTAATAGTACTCTCTCTCATTCTCTCTCTAATTATTTTTCTACAGAAACAAGATGGAGGTTAAGTTTGAAAGCAATGAAAGTGCATGTGGATGCCACTCTTTTCAACACCAGTAAGCGTCAAGTGGTACTTTGGGTACTTACAAGGTAGTGAAATAATAATAATAATAATAATAATAATAATAATAATAATATATAGACAAACATACACAGGCCTAATACCACACACACATACATATATATACACCCTCATAAATGCAATGCAAATATGATTATATAATTTTATTTATAAATAAATTTATTTACAAATGGTTGAAACATGGTTTATAAGAATAAAACATATTGATAATAAATCTATAAATATATAAAAAGTTAAATACATAGAATATAGAAAGGTTAAATGAGTTGATGAATCATTGAAGGATAGTGGAACTTCATCATTATTAAATGGGCCAAATCTAGATTGAACGTAAATTGATTGGATCAAAACTTGGGCCAACCCAAATCTGATCTGCCAAATATGTTAACAACACAAGTTCACATCTCCCACTCAACATATATAAGCTAGAAATTTCTCCAATTTTGTCTTAAGAAGAGCTTCATGGCTACCATAGCTTTTATCCACACATCTTGAAAACCACTGCTAATCAAATTCAATCTATCTAGAAAGTATCACCCAGTCTAAAATTGATACTCACTTTTAATCCTAATAATACTTCCATGATTTTTATAGACATATATGGTTGTATCACCTAACATTAGTAACTGATGATAGAAAACCAAGCACAAGAAATTTATCTTTGGTTATGAACCAACAAAACATGGTAGAATTGTCCTTTAGTATATTGTATCAATAATAATAATAACAATATCACATAATCGTAAAAAAAAAGTGAAGATGTCAACGTCCCTAACAAACTCTACAACTATGGGTAATGGGCCCTTAAATGTGTATCAATGCCCATTACACTATTGATCAATATTGAATGCAAACAAAAGTTGCAAAATTGAATAAACATCATCTCGATATTACTACCTAAATTAAGATGCACATACAAATTTTATAAAAAAGAAATGCACATACAACAATGGATCTTAGATTCGAATCAGATCATAAAAGCACATACAATAGTCTACAAAATAGTTTAAAACTGCAACAAAATAGTCTACAAAAACAGTTACAGTGATTAGACTTGCTTTTGTAGACTATTTTGTTGCAGTTTTAAACTATTACTCATGAGGGCTTTAAATCAGCTACTGTTTCCTCACATTAACTTTGAGCAACTACATCCAAGCAGACAAAAAACTATATTCGGTAATTTGATTTTACTAGGACTTGCCCATGTAGATTCAAAACCAACACTGAAAACACTGTTAACAGATAAAACCTGTTGACATTAAACCAAGACTACAAGACTTAAAAAAAAAAAAAAATCTCAACAAGTTTTTACCGACACCTTCACAGGACAAACTCACTAAGAATGAACAGACTCTCTAATGTGAACACTCAAAAACAAAAGACAAAAAAAATAAAGACCATTTTCCCACACAGACTGACACCACAAATGATAAGAAGTCTCTGGTTTCATATACAGTAAATATAGCTTGTGTTGTGTGGTTGATTCAACATTCATTGTCTTGGCTGGTCATGTGAGAGTTCTGATGAATGAATTCCAAATTCTTGAAGGTAATTAGTCACTACTATTAACTAATAATTAACAAATAAGCTATACTTATCATTGACTTGCAATACTAAAGAGTTTAATTATAGCCCATCCAATGTGCACCCAATTACAATTAGTTTCCAAGATATTTTGCACACTGCTAATTGTTTCCCACAAGAAACATAAAGTTATCATTGGGTTGCAATACTGAAGAGTTTAGAATATATATATATATAGAAGATAAAATAAAAAGGGTAATTAAGGTCCAACAACAAAGCTCTCTAGTTTTCACCAACATTAGTTTTCCTATGGATTAAAGAATCAAGCACAATACTTGCACTGATTAGATTTTTACTTTGCCAATCCCCATCTAAAACTGTTGTATTTAAGTTATCACCTATCTCATTTCTCTTCTCCTTCACTTAAGCTTCCTTTCAGCAAGAAAATGAATGAGGTGATACCGAACCAAAAGTTTTTAGCATGCCATTACAATGTTCTCAATCTTTAGAAAACAAAAACAGAATAGTTTTGATAATAAATTGTAGTAGTATAATATTGCAAATTATTCTACTAACCCAATAAGATGTATAAACTAAAAAACAAACAGAGAGAGAAAGTTTAAACAGAACCTAGTATCCTAGTTGTTTTTTTTTTCACCTTTATTCTGTATTTAAGTGGCTTTCTTGATTTATTCTGTAGCATTTCTTCCCTATTTTGCACCACAACAATCACTTTTAATCAACTGACAAAACTGATGCTTACTTTATTAACCCATTTTAACCACTCGCTTGACTCCTTTTATCATTTCCCATGCTAGATGCTGAAAAGTTTTTTGCATTAACAGTCAGTGCAAACATAAATCTAGTAGAAAATAACAAATATATATGGTTTTAGAATGACATCCATTTTGGGCAAAATAAGACAAGAAGAAAGGGGATGGATGAAAAACACTACAAAAATGATCAATGGGAATAAAAAAAATATTTCACTGGCTGTGTTAACAACCTTAACAGACTAACATTGCTATTGAAGGCCATCTACCAGTATGCTGCACCAATATTACAACATAGCATGATGAACACTATTACGGGAGATTTTAAATAATCTAATCACAATTGAAAACTAATTGCAAATACATGAGTATTGAGAGCATTTACTAGAAATCAGTTAGTGCCCAAGTGATGATAGATGCTCAGTGTTAAGCTTCAGGCTTCCTTGTATATAAATCTGCAAAACAAGCAAAACATAATAAAAAGTTAAACAAAAATATGCCAGTTTTACAAAGTTCTTTATTTATGTAATTCAAGGACGACAGTTCCTTAAACCATTCAAATAATTCAAAATCAAAACATTTTAACAATTCCACAAACACAAGCAAAAAGTTAGCAAAAGATCAAACCAGAACCAACAACCAATCAACAGCCTTCTCCGCATGAAAATCACCCTTGAGGGGCTGCGAATACAATAATTTCCCAAAGATTTACCACCAATTACTAAAATTAAAAAAGATAACAATAATTGAACCCCAAAGAAACAAAAATATGTAAAATCAGGGAGCAAGGACGACGATCGGGGAGAAAATCGGGAAACAACGAGAAAAATACCCAAAATCGGGGAGCAATCGGGGAGCAAGGACGAAAATTTTGTGCGTTATAGATAAAGAGAGAACAAGAGCTGAGAAAGAGGGAGAAAGACAGCCAGTAAGAGACCACGCGGTTTTAGAGACCTAATATCCCGCCATTTATCCATATACACGCCGCTGCGTTAAAGATATCCTTTTATAAATTACTGAGAAAAACAAACATCCCCGGTGTTTATCATAAAAACGTCGTTTAAATACGGAAACATCCCGGCGTTTTGAATAAATAAACGCCGTGGAAAAAATAATTTCCCGCTCCCAATTTTCTCGTATCCCGCGAAGCAACGTTCCTGGTGTTTTTTCCAAAAAAATGCCGTACAATGTTATATATTTCCGGTGTTTATTAAAAATGCCGCTAATAAAGTGCTGCGAAAACACATATTTGGTGTAGTGTAGATTGAAGACACAATTGTAAAAAACTGGTTAATAAAAAACATGGATTCACCTTTAATTGCAAACTTCATCCATTTTCCAATCACAAAAGCTGTATGGGATGCCATTGTAACAACCTACTTTGATGAGGCAGATGCATCTCAATTGTATGATCTACAATGGAGAGTGACAAAGATGAGACAAGCCAAGGAACCAATTAAGAAATATTTCAATGATCTCTAAGACTTGTGGAGAGAAATCGACTTCTATAGACTAAATCCAATAGAGTTTGACTATGACATTAGGAAGTACAACTTACTCATATAGGAAGAAAGGATATATGTATTTCTTCATGTATTAGATGGCCATTTGGATAAGATTCGAAGTGATGTGCTACAAATAAAGCCATTTCCAATGATTGAAGGGGTGTATGCTTATGTTTAGCGTAAAGATAACAGACAATCAACCATGTTGATAGGGGAGATAACCAAATTAGCTCTGTCATGACTTTTAAAGGAGTAAAAAGTGGGTTGACCTTACTACCTCAACACAAAGTGTCAGTTAAAGAAGATGGTTACACTTATTATAGGAACAAGAGACGTACCTGTAATACTTGTTTCAAGCTACTTGGATATCCGTCTTGGTGGAAGGAATGAGAAGGACAAAGTCGACAAGCTAATCAAACTAATGCTGTTGATAGAAGTGGGCATGTAGCTACAATAGTTTCTGATTTCGTCGCTTCAACTAGAGCTCTTAATATAGCACATGTGTCTTCAGATTCCTCAATCAATAACTCAACAATCCATCAATGTCAAGGTATTTATACTTCTTATCGAAGTAATGGTGGATGGATTATCAATTCCGGAGCTACAAATCATATGACCTATAACTCAAATGATTTTTAACTTGTTACTTCACTGACAAGGATGATGACATCAAATGCCAATGGCGTTCAATATCTAGTTACAATGGCTGGAACTGTCATCTTATCTTCATCTCTCTGTCTACGTAATACTTTGTTAATGCCTTCTTTATCAAACAAGTTACTATTAGTGAGTCAAATAACAACTTATCTAAATTGCATGGTACTAATGTATCCAACATTTTGCCTTCTTGAAGATATTCTCACCAAGGAGATAATAGGTCATGGCACTAGGAGAGGGGCTTTATATTACATGGATGACTTCATTCCAAGCAAAGAAAATCAAATGAGAAGCATTGATAATGGGAAAGAGCAAGAAATACAATTATGGCATCTACAATTGGAGCATCTATCTTTTGGGTACATGAAGCACTTAGGTAGCGTTTGGATTGCGGAATAGGAATGAGAAGGAGGAGAATGAGAAGAAGGAAGGAGTGGGAGTGTGAATAGGGGGAAAAGGGAGGATAATGATGATTTTTGGTTGGAGCGAATGAGAGTTATAAATAGTAAAAAGTAAGAGAGAGAAATATAGTTAAATTACATTTTTGTTCCTTTAAATAGAATGACATTTTAGAAAACATTGGTTTATATTTAATAGTAACTAATTAACATAATTATTAATAAATATTTGTAATATATTTAATTATTTATTTTAATTTATTGTTAAATATTTCATCTAATTAATATATTATATTAAATAATAAATAATTAACAAGTTTTATTATTATTAAGTATTTACAATATATTTACTTATTTATTTTAATTAATCAAAATGCAATATTACAACAACACATTTTGTTATTAATTAACAAATAAATAAAGTGTTTTAATTTTATTTAATATTTCTAATATGTTATTTATTTCTTCTAATTGTTATTAAATATTTCAACCAATTAATATAATTTAACAATTATTTTTTTATTAAATAAATAAATAACTTAATCTCTTGTTTTTCCTCATTATCTTCTTTAAATCTTTTCAACAGATAAAATTAACTCTGAAATATATCTTGTTCTTCACTAAAAAATAAAAAAAAAAAATTCAAAATCTTCAATTAAAAATCTAAAATCTTAAAAAGAGATTTAACAAATAAATTAATTAAGAAATATCCCTTGTTCTTCACTAAAAAAGATAATAAGAAATTTATAATTTTCAACTAAAACTCTAAAATCTTAAAAAAAAAAACAATAAAACGAAAAAATTTTCAATCTTTATTCATAGATTCATAAGTGCAAGCTGGAAGCACTTCGGAAAGCATGCCGGGGTCGCCAAACAAGAGCCGACCGAGAAGAACCTAGAATCGGCGCCGGAAATAGGGTCCAAAGCCTACTCGAAAGCCAACATGATCCTGCTGTGGACTCCAAAGACAAGCTTGAAGCCACCGCCGGCGACGCCACTGCCGCCAAGAAGAAGGATGAAGCAAGTGTTGACGCCGGCGTGGCCAAGGAGAAGGATTCCGGTGGTGAAGTGGTAGTGGAGGTGGCGGAGAAGGCAAGTTGCAAAGTTTCAGCCTTTTCCGGATCTACTGAAAGCAACAAGAGAAATTTTTTTATAATGAAGGGCATAATAGTATTTTCCTAGTTAAGAAGAACCAAGCCTCCCAATTTGCTCAGGAGTGGAAAACACCCAAGTTAAGCAATCCCAATCATATTAAAATATACTGTTCATCCCTTTTTGGTTACCAAACATGGGAGTGGGATGCCTGGATGCATGTGATTCCCACTCCCAAGGCATCAATACTGAATCCAAACGCCCCCTTATTTCCTAGTTTTGTTTCTAGTACTAATATGGCTGAATTAAAATGTGATGCTTGCATTTTGGCTAAAAGTCAGAGAGTTCTACATCCATCCGGTTCCAATAAATGCAACACTCCATTTGCTTTGGTACACTCTGATATCTAGGGACCTATGGTGATTACTTCATCTACTGATATTCAATGGTTTGTAACATTTATATATAATTGTATTCGGATGACTTGGATGTATTTGCTAAAGCATAAGAACGAAGTGTTGGATGTGTTTAAATCTTTTTTCGCTATGATTATTATTCAGTTCTCATCTACAATCAAGATTCTTCAATCCGATAATGGCGGCTAGTATGAAAATCAATTATTACATGATTACTTCAAGACCAAGCGCATCGTACATGAAAGATCATGTGCCCAAACATCACAGCAAAATGGAGCTGCAGAGAAAAAAAATTGACATATATTAAGTGTTGCAAATGTTCCACATCAATATTGGCCTAATGTAGTCTCCACGGTAGTTTACTTGCTGAATAGGTTACCTTTAAAAGCAATAGGCTTTCAAATGCCACTCCAAAACTTATCTCATTATGTATCCTTACCATCGGTGCTAAAGATTCTAGCACGAGTATTTGGTTGTGTGGCTTTTGTGCATCTACATAAAATTTAACGTAGCAAGTTAGATCCTTGTGTTGTTCGACGTATTTTCTTGGGGTATGTTGTACACAAGAAGGATTATCGGTGTTATGATCATAATACCATGAAGATGTATGAAACAATGGATGTTACATTCTTAGAGTCAGAAATGTATTCCTCATATTAGGGGAATGTAAGAAATAAGGAAGAACATAATTGGTCAGGACTAGCAAGGCCATCATGTTCAAGTAAAGATATAGTCCATGTAGATTTTCATACCATCACTGACACAAAAATATTGGATTTACCTATATCTAATGATTGTAACATTGATGTGCCTCCAGCTGAAGATGCAAATACCGTGAGTGATGATGATGCTCTTAATAGATATAACAAAATTGATGTTGTGTGTATAATCCCTCCTCCTCTGGTACCCGATCATTCTCCTCCTGAGAATATTCTTGAGCTTAGTACTTCTCCTACTCCTTCATCTACTATTGATTTAAATACCGCCAGTAGATATGTTTTACCTGATAGGTCCAACCGTGGTAAGCCACCAAGCTGATACTCCCCAAAAGCTCAATTGCCAATTATATTTCTACTCACATATTTTCTAAATCTCTTGAAGCCTTTGTGCATAATGCATTAACCAACAATATTCTAGATAGTGTTCATAATGCTTTTATGGATCCTAAGTGGGCTCAAGCCATTGATGATGAAATGTGGGCATTGTAGAAAAATAGAACATGGACCATAGTCCCACTACTAGAAGGAAAGAGAACTTTGGGTTGTAAATCGGTCTTTTAAATCAAACATAAAGTAGATGGGTCAATGAACAGGTATAAGGCATGATTGGTTTATAAGGGGTACATACAACCATATGGCATTGACTATCAGGAGACATTATCACCAATGGCAAAACTCAATAAAGTTCAAGTTTTGGTATCTCTTGTAGCTAACTTAGGTTGGCCTTTATATCAGTTCGATGTAAAAAAATGCTTTCTTGCATGGCGATCTTAAGAAAGAGGTGTATATGGACATTCCACCTAGATATACTACTTTACCAAACAGAGATATCATGTGTAAGTTAGAAAAGGCACTTGATGGACTAAAGCAGTCACCTCATGCTTGGTTTGGGAGATTTACTCTTGCTATGAGAAAGTATGGTTACCAACAAAGTAATGCAAATCATACTTTATTCTTAAAACATCATCTTAGGAAGGTAACAACTTTGGTAATCTATGTTGATGATTGGTGCGACTCCAGCAAGTGTAATGGATCGTCAAGAATACCCTGTGAATGGCACAGGGGTCGTATTCCACGGGCCAAGTAGCTACCCTTTCTTCCTCTTTAATTGTTGTCTAGCCTATAGATTTGAATGAGTGCTCTACATTACTAAAATAGGGGAGAAAAGAACTAAAATGAGGTGTTTACACGACCGGGTAAAAGAGTGGGATTTCTATGGAAGAAGATGGTCATGGATACGGATCCCTTCGGGGCTACTAAAGCTAGAAGGATATTAAGATTACAAAGCAATGATGGTTTTTGGGCCAAGAGACAACCTAAAGTAAGTTAACCCCGATGGTCATGACGATTAAGCCATAATCTCGTACAAGTATTGGCTTGGAATCTCTTCTAACCAACTCCTCCTACAATTGCATTACGCTTAGGAAAGCCTCTAATTAGGATCCAACACAATACCTACGTTCATCCCCAATGGTTGGATGGGTACGAAATACCCGATGGTCATGACGTATTCATATTTAATCCCTTTTAAACCAATTTAGTCTAGTACAAAAGCGATGGTCACGCAACCAAGTACATCCTAGAAGAAAGAACGCAGAGTTCTATGCAATTTGATACAATAAACAACACAATGTTTAAACCAAAAATGAATCAAATGCATTTAAGTAATCAAAACATCCAAACAAGCAAGTTTACCCCCAAGGTTCACCGATATCTGGTGACCTTAGGGTTTAGCCGACCATACAAGCAAATACGATGTTTAATACAATGGGAACAACTAAAACAAGCATAATGAAGACTCCCTCGAAGGTTTGAGGCTGAATGATGCTTTGGATTATGTGGAAAGCTTCCACAAACACCCCATCGAGGGTGGCTTCCTTCGTCATCTCCAAGCCTCTACAATTAGGATTAACGGTAGATCTTGTCATAATTTATCCTTCCCATCGATTTCCCCCTAAAAAATGCCCTTGAATGTCATTCTTCACCTTAGAATCGAGTTGGGGAAATGGAGAGCTTCAAGAAAGGCAAGAAGATGATGAATATATTCCCTAAATCCTCTTTTAAAACTCTTCTCAGGTTACATTTATGGCTTGGTTCACGAGTGCAAGGATGCCCGTGAGAGCCTCAAGATTTCTGCCGAAATTTTCATAAAGTGCTACTGTAAAACTGCAAATTCTTCAGCTAGCTTATGAGTGTCTTCACAGCCATTAGGTTTCCCATCAATAAAACCTGAGACTTTACCGTTTCTCTAACTCTTCGTGCTTCTGTACTGGCTACAATGTTGCTACATTACCAATTGCTCTAAAATGCCGTTTTTGATGTTGATTTCTCCCTAAATTGTGTTGTCGAGCTCACCTAGGTTTCTTTGATGTTTGTAACATGAATAAACCTAATTAAACCATAAAAGGGCATTGATTCATCAAAGAATACATGAATAGTGCAAAAATATACATATAAAATACATATATTTAGACGTTTATCAATGATATAATCATCACTGGTGATGATGACGAGGATATTTATAAGTGACAAGGCCAATTAGCAACTAAATTTAAGATGAAGAACTTAGGAAATCTCAAATATTCTCTAGGAATTGAAGTGGCAAGGTCAGCACAAGGAATTTTCCTATCCTAACACAAGTATGTACTTGACTTGTTAACTGAAGTTGGATTGCTAGATTATAAACGTACTAATACACAAATTATTGAAAATCATTTACTTGGAGAATATCCAAATCAGAAGTTAACTAAGAAAGAAATGTATCAAAGGTTAGTTGGAAAGCTGATCTATTTGTCCCATACTTGCCCCGACATTACTTATGCTGTTGGAGTGGTTAGCAAATTCATGCATGCTCCTACTAATCAACATATGGAAGTTGTTGTGTGGATTCTTCGATATTCGAAAAGTTCTCCTAGGAGAGGTCACCTTTTTTTCCAAGAACAATCATCTTAGAGTTAATGGGAACACTAATGCTAATTGGGATGGAGATACTAATGATCGAAGATCAACTTCATGCAATTTTATCTTTATTGGTGGCAATTTAGTCACTTTCAGAAGTAAAAGACAAAAGGTTGTGCCATTGTCTAGTGCAGAGGTTGAGTTTAGAGGAATGGCTAAGGGTGTATGTGTACTACTGTGGCTTAAAAGATTGATGAGTGAGATGGGCTATCCTCTAAAATCATAAATGAATTTATTTTGTGACAATAAAGCTACTATAGATATCATTAACAATCCAGTTCAACATGATTGCACAAAATACATTGAGGTATATCGGTACTATGTCAAACAAAACATTGAAGATAAAGTGATACGGTTTCGATTTGTGAAGTCTAAAGATTAGCTTGCTAATATCCTCACAAAGGTCGTGTTAGCTAAAACATTTTACAACTCACTTGACAAGTTAGGCATGTATGATAAATACAAGCCAACTTGAGGGGGACTGTTGAAGTGAGATGTTTAGGAACAGTAATCATAAGTCTAATTAGTATAATTAAATTAACTCATTATTGCTTGCATTAAGTACAATGTTTATATTAACTTGTACATATATATTCTGAAAAGTAGAAATACGATATGAACCCTTTTTTATGCTAGTTTTTCATATTATACTTTCACTTTCTCTGCATATGACTATGCTTACATACCAATTTATGCATAATCCTACATAATTTTTGCATATTCCCACATATGGTACTAGTCATAAGATTGAGGCAATAGAAGGATGAGTTTAATTTGCCTTTAAAATGTGAGTAGATGAAGCAAAAGAATGCGTGCCAAAAGGAAATTTGTTTTCTATGAATTTTACATGGTTTGAAATGTACTATCGATGTGAGGAAATGTCAAGACAACGAACACCTAAATGACGAGGACTATAGTCATAAAAAACACACAATTTTGATCTAAAATTCATTTTATGCTGGTTCTATGAATGGAGAAAGGAATCACAAAAACACCCAAAACTTTAAGAAATTCATATTTTGGATAAGAGTGAAATAAAATTTCACCGGGTGAAAGATATTTGCGAAGAATTGTTGGCATGTGATTAATAAAAAAAAACCATAGTTTCAAAGACATAATACCAACATTTTGAGGGAACAATACTATAAGCTAACAAGGATAGTCTCGTTACAACAATATGGCAGTGATGTGTTTCAATATCTCCATTTTGTTAATGTGTAAACATATAGAAAAGGTTAACAATGGTGAATTCCTTTGAATTAAAAAAAAGTGTGCAACTTTTAAAATTTACCACCCCAATTACTTTGTAGTGATTTATGGTCGTTTGAAATTAATTTTCAACAAGAGTTCAAAATTTTTAAAAGATTGCAAACACATCAAATTTTAAATGAAGAGGAAAGAACCAAATAAATTTACTCAAACCATCTACAAAGATAACAAAGTAGCGAAAGTCTTCATTTAAAAAACAATTCTTAGACCCCAAAAGTCTCTAATAATAAGTTGTAATGGAGAAGTACTTCTGGAACTAGAATTATTCAAATGCAATCTAGATGACTTGCCTAACTCACAGTTATAATAGGGAGAATAAAAATCAAATTTAGTGCAGGGAGATGGTGTCAAGTTATAATTTTCTGACGAACCCTTGAATGTGGATGACCAAGATGATTATGCCAAATTGAAGATGAAGCTTTAGCAATTAGGTGAACAGCCAGTGAGTAGGAGGGAGGTGATAAACAGTATACTGCCATGTTCATTTGGGCTGCAAATAATGATTTTCTTTGTGTCTTGAGCCTTCACATAAAAATGAATGGAATGAAATTCAAAGAAGGCATTATTATATCAAGCAAATTTTATGTAAAGAAGAGACTGAGATATTTAAAGAACATAAAAGACATTATGACGTTGAAAATCTTTGGATGGTGTGTGAAAAAAAAGATTTACTAATATGAGTAATAGCAACTTTATTATGATTACCAACACTAACTTGCTTATTGATGAGTGCATTTCATATCGTATTTATATGTCCTTAATCCATTCTTTTATTCCTTTTCTAGCATACTTTTGTGTATATTTAGTGTTATTCCAGGTTTAGTTGTTCCTTATGCAGGAATTTAGGGGCTCGAAGCATTCCAGAGTAAAATTAAGTGTGAAACGAGCAAAGTATGAAGAATACAGAAAGTGAGCAAGCTAAACACAAGTAGAGCACGACCATGCTCTGTCCCACTGATATTCTCAGCCTGAAGACATTTCTTTTCATTAGGAGAGATACGGGCGTGCCACCCTCAACATGGGCTTGTACAAAAATAGCATGGGGGAGAAACATGGCTATGCTTCTCCTCCTGATTTTCCCAGGTGTTTCACTTAAGAAATCTCGAAAAAGAACATGGCGTGAACACGACCGTGCTCAGACCGTGTCCGGCCCAAAACTTGCCTTTTTAACTCCAACTTCTAAGGTTTCTTTCTCATCTTTTTTCTAGGATTCCATTCTCCACCGAGAGGACTTTGATGAGAGTGAAGATCATGATTCACCACACCACCTAAGAGGATCAAGGCTGAGACGAAGGCACAAGGGAAGTGGGTTTAGCATACTAAGCTCGACTAGGAAGAGTATCTTGAGAAAAGAAGGGAGTCATGTCTTTTTTCTTTAGATCTATTATTGTTTCTTCCTTGTTGTATCCATCCATGAGGAGCTAACCATCCACGGTGCCATAGGATGTGAACTATTATGCATTGTATGCTTTGAACACTTGCATTTAATGATCTACGGAGCTTTTTTGGTTCTTGTGTTAAATCATGTGTTTACATAACTTGATGAGTTTGATTTACACAGTTGTTTGGGTAAAACTTGGTGTATGGATTGCCATAGTTGTAGTTGCCATAAGTAATTGCAAAGCTTGATGTGTATGAAACCCACAGTTACCCTAGAAAAACTTGGTGTAATTAAGAACCATAGATGCAGCATTGCTCTTGAGCACACACTCGAACCGTAGAATGTACCTGGTAGGCATTGAGGATAAGTCAGCATTTAATAGTTCATAGGTATCATCCCGCGGCATTGCTCTCTTACTGTCGAAACATTCGATCCCGATCTACCTGATATTACCACCATTCTCTCTTTTCCTTATTTTATTTTCTTTCTTTAAGTCCATCCTGATTTGTGTTTAACTAGAGATCAGAAGAAAAATTAGTACTTTAAGTCCAGTCCCTGTGGTTCGACAACCCTACCCCTCAGGGGGTACCACTTTATTACTTGTGTGTGACCCGTACACTTGCAGAGAACGCATCACTTATGATCACAATAATCCTTAATCTACAAGGGCTTCAATGTCAAGAGTGACATGGTGAGTGGCAACGATGTCAAGGAACCAAGAGTGGGCTAAGCCAAGAGCATTACTATGAGCAATATAAGAAACATTTGGACTTAATTTGACTCAAAGCAATGTTACCAATCACTGGCCAAATGGTCGTGAAGGCAACAAATTTAACATGGTTGCCCGAAACTAGATTGATGATTGGTGGTTATTTTTACCAAAAGGAGAATGTCCACAACCGGCCATACTTTGGCCACTACCATGGTCATAACCTTCTCTACCACCTCAATTTGAAATATTGTTATAATTGAATTGCTTAGAGAGAGAGAGAGAGAGAGAACAATGATCATGGTGGGAGGAAGTGTTTTGAAAACGCTTCCAAAAAAGTTAAAAACATAAAAATGGTGTTTCTTGTTTTTTTTGGAAACATGAGGAGTGTTGCCAAAAGTTTTTAAAACAAAAGCAATATGCCAAACATGTTTTCTTAGTTTTGTTCCCAAAACATTAAATTGAAATAAAAAAACAGTAATTGGCAACAATGCCAAACGACTCCTTAACTATTTAGATTCTTCCATCTTACTATTTAAAATTTTTCAACTTTTATTACTTCTTCACTCCACCTACTTAGGTTTCTACAATCTCAATATTTAGAGTGAAGAATCGGAGAAGATAATATGAAAACATAGGCAAGAAGTAGAAGGAGAGGCTATGCATTGCTATGGTAAAAATACAGGGAAAAAATTAATATGGTACAAGAGGCAAATAAGAGAAAAAGCAACTAGTAAAAATTGGATGTAAAAGGAAAGGAAGAGGGAAAAGTACAAGATGAACATGAAGGAGATGTGAAAAAACTAGCCTAGTATTTGATAAAAATTTGAAAAACCAATATACCACATTCTTAGACAAATTTGCAACTGTTGTTATTGCCTACCAACACTATTAAGAATGAGTAAAAAAAAAAGAAGATTAAATGGCCATAGGAAAAATTGAATTGCAATTTGTCCAGGGTCCTTGAGGTCTTTTTCTGCTTGCAAAGCAAGAAAAATTTTTTCAGTAAATTATTAAAATAGTCACTCAACTATTCTGTCACTCCTATTTGAGTTACTGAATTATACAAAGTTTTAATTGGGCATCCTAACTTTAGATTCACCTTCAATAGGGTCACCCAGGCTAAATTTGGTAATAGTGTGCTAACGTGGTATGCAACATCATGCCCTTGATAGTCAACTTATATAACAGTTTCTTCATGTAAGATAAATAGAAGGTAATTTAATTTCTGAATTTTTTCTTATTTTTTTAGTCGAATAGGTTGCATCAATGTCCCTTATTAAATTTGGTTCTTTGTCCACTTGGCATGCTAATATGGCAAGGGGCATGATGTGGCATGCCACATTAACACACTATTAATAGACTTTACTCGAGTCACCCAATTGAAATAGAGTCTAAATTTAGGGTATCCAATTGAAATTTTTAATAAATTGATGACTTATAAGAGTGACCAAATTTTTTTAGTAACTATATAAATAATTTACCTAATATTTTTCATAAAATATTATTTTAATCGATGAGTATATATAAAAAATAAAAAGGTTCAATTTGTTAAAAGGCACATGAGACATTTGATGGTTTTCATACAATTATGAAAATCAATTGTTTCCTGAAGGGCATATAAAATAAAAAACTAAATAAAATAAAAATAAAAAATAAAAAAACTATATTAGCACATTGTATCTTAAGAGCTGTAACGTAACTGGTTTTGCATATAAAACGTTATATGGTTTGCTGTGAAATGAGTTTTACATTTTAGTATACTATTTATCTCATATTTAATTATAAAAATATTTAATAAAATAAAGTGCCTTTAAATTTAATTATAAAAATATTTTTATGTAATAAAATTAAAAAAATATTAAGTATTTTTATAAACAAATATTTATATAATCAAATATTTTTATGACAAAAATATTTTTAATCAAAAATATTATATTGTTTTAAAAAAGTAATTATAATTTTTTTAAGTTATAAAATTAAATAAATATTATATTTTTCTAATTTAATATTAATATAATTAAATAATTTTATCATAAAATATTTTTATAATTGAAAATGTTATAAAACTAATTAATAGAGTAAGTTTTTTTTAAAATATAATTATAATTTTTTCAAGTAATAAAATTAAAAATATTAAATATTTTGAAATTTATTAAATTAATTAATTAATTAATTTTACTTAAATTAATTTATATGAAGAGTATTAAATAATAATAATAATAATAATAATAATAATAATAATAATAATAATAATAATAATAATAATGGGGTAATCTCACCATCCAGATACATGGTAACAATTACTTTAAACTTACAACAAACCAAACAATAAAAAGTAAACGAAGCATTTACAGTTATAGCAAATCAAACAGCAATAATGTAAGTTAAAATACAACATTTTCACTTACATTGTAATTTCCCTTACATGTGATTTCACTTGCAGACAACCAAATAGCCTCTTATAGCATTTCAAGTTATAACAAAGTTTTGATGTAAGTTGAAATGCAAGAAAACATATTGGTTAAAATCACCCTTCTCTACTCTCTATAGGAAGCTTGCATGGTGATCCATTGTTAGCATAATTAAACATATAGTTATTTATGTTTTATTTAATTTAATATTATATTTTAGAATACCAATTTTTGTTTAATTTTAATTACAAAATTTTGTTTTAGCCATAAACTTAAAGAATATTACATATTTTTCATTTAATAAATGATCATCAAACTAATGAATGAATTAATTAGTTCTCTTACACTAGTGCTAATCGTAAATAGTGAGAGTTAAATCCATTAATTAATTTTTAGGTATGAAATTAAAGGATATTATATTTTTAAAATTTAATAAATGACCATTAAATTAATTAATTATTTATTTTTTACATTAGTATTAACACTAATTATAGATAGTGAAAGTCAAATTAAATAATTAATTTTAAGCATAAAATTAAAGCATATTAGGTAATTAAAGTATTTTATGAAAAATATTTAATAACTAGTGTTAATGATAGATAATGGGGTAATCTTGCCATTCCATTTGCATGGTGATCATATCCCTCAAGTTACATCAAACAAAACAATGAAAAAGTAATTACATCATTTCCAATTAAATCAAAGCAAACAATAATGATGTAATTAGAAATACAACAATTTCACTTACACTATAATTTCACTTACAACAAACCAAAGATCCCCTTGATTAGTTTACTCTCATATAACACATGAATTATACTAACATGTACATATAATTGAAAAGACATTAATTTTATTTGCTTTTTCAAAAATATGTACACTGTTGTTTTGAATTCAAAAGTACTAAATGTAAAAAATAAAAATAAAAAAATATCGAAAACACACAACATATCTGATCTAAAATTTCAGTTAAATTTAAGTTTTGCACAAAAATTAAAATTATTATTGAAACTCTTAAAATTTAGAAGTAGTATGATAGTTCAATTTATTTTTATATTAGGATTATTTACTCCTATTGATATACACTCTCTTGCTTTTTCAAAAATATGTACACTGTTATTTTGAATTCAAAAGTACTAAATGTAAAAAATAAAAAATAAAAAAATCGAAAACACACAACCTATGTGATCTAAAATTTCAGTTAAATTTAAGTTTTGCACAAAAATTAAAATTATTATTGAAACTCTTAAAATTTAGAAGAAGTAGTATGATAGTTCAATTTATTTTTATATTAGGATTATTTACTCCTATTGATATACACTCCCTTTTTAAATAAACTTCATTAAATAAAATGGGTAAAATTTAAAAATCGTAATTATTGCTTATAGAATTCTTAAAAGTGACAACTACATTGAAAAAAAAAAACCCCCAAAGTGATAGATTATTTGGAAAAAAGGAGGTAACGTTTTGATTTTTTGTGCACCTCGTTTCCATGTGAGTGAAATTGGATGGTAGTTAAAGCCGCACATACAAAAAAAAAAAGAAAAAGAAAAAAAGAAACAGGTTAAATTGTTAAATTATCATATATATATATATATATACTATGGTGACTAAAAAATTTAATTCTTAGGAAGTAAGAAATGTCCAATTTACAAATTTAGAGAAACTTGGTAGATCTTTTATTTTGAAAGATCTACCAAAAGTAGGTTCAAAAATAAAAATGATAATGAGTAAAAGGATTACACATCACATGCAAGTAAGAATGATGATGATAATGTTCATAGTTGAATGGATGATATTTACATGTATTCCATATTATCAACTTAATAGTTCAATAGTATCTTTTTTTAGTTGTTCTTCTTATTATATACATATTGGTGTTCTGACTACTAAGTGGTTTAACTATTAGACCTTTTTCTTTTTCTTTTTCTTTTTTTGTTTGATTAATAGGCTACAACCAAAGATATCAAGCCAATATTTGAATAAAATTTGCCAAAGTTCATATAGATCTCTCTTGTTAACAACTCTAATTTTAATATATAAAAATTAAATTAAATTAAATTATAAAAAAAAGGGTTAGCTAAGCCAAACCAACCAGGTGCATTGTGATTTAATGCATATTTTATTAATGCTTAACTAAAACTATCTATCAATGATGGAAAAAATAAAATGATATATAACTTAAGATTTTGATATATAACTAAATAGTTCTTAAATTTTAAAAAGTGATAACAGGAAGGTAGTTTAATATAATTTGTCTATTGCATTTTTTTCTAACAGTATAGTTTGTACATTTCGAGTTATTATAATTACAACATTAATAAGAAATAAAACATTCTCATATACGAAATCACAATTATAAAAAACTTAATATTGTGTTGTACATAATTATTTAGAATTTGGTGGAAAACTTTTAGTGTTCCCTCAACTTTAGATTGCCACTAATATTTAAATATATAACTTAAAAGTTTCATGTCATTTTAAATCTTTTACGGTAGAAGAAAAAAAGGAAAAGGACAATCGAACTTTTTCTTATTATTTTCTTAAACAAATCTTTTCAATGAAACAAAATTAAATTTTAAATATCCAAGTACAGTAAAACCTTGATAAATTAATATTTAATAAATTAATAATCCCCATTAAATAATTTTTTCTCTGTTCAAACTTGCATAGTGTTTGGATTCAAAAGTAGAAGGTAAAGTAAAGGAAGGGAAGAGGAGAGAAAATGAGGCAAAGTAAAATAAAGGAAAAGAAGGGTTTAATTCTTGTTTGAATAGTTAAATTTTATGGAGGAAAAAGAAAGGATGGTTGGTTAACAAACCTTGTTTGGTTAAGGAGGAGAAAGGAAAATAAATAACATTGAATAATATGGTTTACCAATTATACCCTTATTATTAAATAAAAAATTACTTGTTTCTATTTAAACACATGAATTATTAATATCTCAAACAAATTCACACTTTAAATAAGTTTTTTTAAAATAAATATTGAAATTAATTCTATAGAATTGCTAGTATTGTATAATTCCTTTCCATATAAATTGTTATCATTAATATTTGAATAATTCAAATGATCTATTTATACCTTCTAAAAGGAAAGGAAATCCAAATCATTAAAGTTTTTCTATTTGGAATTGTGTGAGGTCTAATTCCTATTATTTTAGTAGGATTATTTGTAAATGCATATTTACAATATAGATAGGGTGACCAGTCGGGCCTTTAATTGAGTAATATTTCTTTGTTTAATTAAACTAGAAAAACACAGACAAGCAAATAAATAAATAAAACAAACAAAAAAGAAATACATGTTAATGAGGATTTGTGATGGTGTGGCGTAAACTCATTAAATTTATGATTTTGTATATTTTCTATAAAAAATTTCAATGCATTAACAAGCAAAACAAAAACCCTAACATATGAGAACGACATGATATTGACCATAAACAATTAAAAAGTATAAAATTAAAAACAATATAATACTGAAAGCCTAAAAAGGATATGTCTAGTGATATAATAATGTTTAAGACAATATAGATGTGTGATCTACATTGATAAGTAGAGTGAAAAAAAACTCATGATCAAATTAATGTAAAATATGTGGAATTAACAACAAATGATTAAATAAATATTCAAAAATAAATTGCAAGAATCTTACTTTTCAGACAAGGTGATTGGTACCACGTGACCCCTTGATTACAATAAAATTAAATTGAAAAGTAGAAGAAACACTATCGTGTAATTAATTAAAAAAAAAAGAGGGTATTAAGGTCTATTTAAAAATTTTAAAATTTTTAGAAGATTTTGCCTCCTTGGCACACCAAATGGGGGGTTAAAATAAGTGGGATTTTGGAGGATTTTAGAGGGTCCGAATTAACCCTTTTCTTTCCTTTCATTAAATTAAACAAATTTATCCAAAATAAGGGAAGGCCTAACTCTGACCCTTCAAAACCCTCTTTCTTTATTTTCCCTCCTTGGTACTCAATCCAAACATAGCATTAGAGTAAATCGATAATTTTGCTAAATATATAAATACTTATTTTTTTTTTTTAAATTTTAGAGCTCAACAAAAATATAAATTAATAATTTATCAAATATATAAGATAAGTACAATGCAAATTTCACAAAATTGACATTTTTAAGACTACTTCAATCCCATTTTTAAATTTTACATATTGTAAAATATGCATCTCAAATCATTTGTTTATTTTTGTCCTGTGAACTAATTTCATTCTTATCGTACGCACCATATTTGGTATATTTTTGTAGCAAGAGAATGATAAGTATCTCATTTTGCAGCAAATCATTCACAAATTAGGAGCTTATTTTCTTCTTTGCCAAAAATAGAGATAATCTAAAGATATATTTGTTTTTATTATATATATATATCAGGCAAGAAAGTCATAGGACACGTGTCAAGCCATGGGAAACGGCAAACACCATGTATATATAACGTTATAATAATATTAAAATATTGATGATATGATATATTTTTTTATTCCATAAACTTTAAAAAATACAAATAATTATCTTATCGCTTTTACAATATAAAAATAATTTTTATCATATTTATGACTCAGTATATTGATGTATAATACTAATTTTATCCATTATATTTGTAGCTGAAGACGACGATTTAATTAGAGTAGTTGGTATTTCAATTACTCTGATATCAAGCAATAACAATAACATAACAAATGAATAAAAATAACTGTAATTTATCATTAGATTCAAGATTATCGTTTAATTTTAGTGAATATAATATAATTTATGTACATATCATTTGCTATGAATATTAGTATTAGCATGCACTATATATATTAAAATAGCAAATATTCATGATGTGTCAGTATATTAAATTAAGTTATATTAGGAATAAATTATCATAATGCTTTTCAAAATATAAAAATGGGTAAAATTACTATTCACCCCTCGGGAATTGCAAAACTTGCCAGACAGCCCCTGCAAGTTTGTAATACCCTAGAAAGCCCTTCCGTTAGTGTTTGAATTCCTTTTCCTCCATGTCGTTCATTTGTACAATGTCTATGTTGTGAAATTCCGTGTGTATCCTTGTAAATGGTGGGAAAAAAACCGCCCAGTCACATCATGTTAAACATTTTCTATTTGGCTTTTGTCAATCTTTTTCATTCCTTCTTGCATTGATTTTTCTGAAACAAAGTTTGGAAGACTCATCATGCGAAAGAGTAACAATCTTTTGCATTCTTTTGAACTCTGCCAGTTGGCCGATAAGGTGAAATAAGGTGAGAATGTCTTCCTTTCCATCACTTTGATCATCCTTTAAGAGAGAGTACCAATTTATATTTATTTATATGAAGGTTTTTAATGGAGAGTTTTTGTGCAATTGCAAGATACAACGGGGAGGGACAAGTGCTAGTGTTCACGGCACAGACTTGTTGGGATTCAATCTTAGCGGAGATATGTGGCCGATGGGGTCTTGATGTTTCCCATGTTAGGGTGAAGTTTATCACACCCGATGGACATAAAACGATTTATCCAATAGAAAATGAGGTTGACTTCCAGTGCATGTGTCATGTATACTCACTCTTCAAATGTGCTGCAGTCAATCTCGTTGTTGAGACAGATGATGTGCCATTGTCGCATCATAGTCAAAACGAATTCTTGTCATTGTAAAGTTCTTATCCTTTATCTTTACTCTTAAAGTCATATGTGTTCGCCTAATTATTATAGTTACCGTTTAATTATTATATTTTTACCTTAAGTATTGCATTTTCTCTTTAAACAAATAAGTTCCCGTTTTAAACCAATAAGTTATGCTTTATTAACCGGTCTCATCTCAGTTCTAGTTTAAACATATATTTTATCGTTTAAATAATTGTGTATATGTTTAACTTATTATGTTTTCGTTTCGATATACATATTTCAAGTGAACTTATTTTGTTTATGATTAAGTTACTGATGTTTTCCGCTTAACTGAATTGTGGTCAGAAATTCTGATTCTGCTATCGCACCTGTTTCATCTCATGGCAACCCGGACGGTGCAGCATGCCTTTCGTCCTCCTCAGATCATCCTAAAGTGTTGTCGTTGGATATCGGAAAATGTTTCATCGACGTTAAACATTTCAGAGACGCGCTTTGGAATTTTGCAATCAAGAGGAATTTTGACTTCAAATTCATAAAGAATGAAAAACACAGGGTGACTGTAGAATGCGCTGCCGTTGGTTGTGGCTGGCGCCTTCATACATCAAAGGAATACAATAAAAATACGTTTAGAATAAAGACAATGCACCCGTCACACACTTACGGTGGTGGAATTGGCTCGGTGTCACATCCGAAAGTGTCAAAAAAATGGGTAAGCGCACGAGTGATTGATAAGCTTAAAGGTCAGGCATTGTACAAGCCTATCGACATACAAAAGGACATGTTACGGGAACACATTGTCCAAATTCCATACAAGCAAGCTTGGTTGGGTAAAGAGCGTGCCCGGGTGATCCTCGACGGCAGCGACGTGTCCAGCTATGATCTGCTGGTCTGGTACGTGGATAAGGTGGCTGAGACAAATCCCGGCAGCATTGCGATTGTAGAAAGAGACGGTGAGCATTTTAAACGTGCATTTCTCTCGTTCCGTGTGTGTATCATGGGATTCAAGCGGGGTTGCAGGCCGCTGCTGTTTGTCGACGGTACCCATCTTCTTGGAAAATATCATGGTACGCTGCTGGGCGCCACAGGCAAAGATGGAAACAATGGGTTTTTTCACTTGGTCTTCGGTATCGTCGACAACGAGATAGATGCGAATTGGACGTGGTTCATTTCCAAGTTATGTGATGCGTTATACAATGACGGCGATTATGAAGAGATTATTACATTTGTGTCGGACAGGTCTAAGGGGCTTGTGAACGCCATTGCAAGGGTCTTCCCCTCTTCCCCACATGCATATTGCCTTCGACACTTGGAGGCCAATTTTATGAAAGCCAATGGCGAACTTGGGAAGGCATTGAAGGAGGAGTACTGGTCCATATGCTTTCATATTGTGTGGGCATCAACAGCTAAAGAATTTGATGATATGGTAAATGAATTGTGGGCCACATCACCAGAAGCGCATCGCTGGTTATTTCAAAAGTCAGATTTGTCACATTGGTGTAATTATTTGTTCAAAGGTCAACGTTGGGGCAATATGTATTCAAATGTCGCAGAGTCCTTCAATGCGTGGATAAAAGAAGCTCGCCATTTACCCGTGACGAGAATGGTTGACTCCATACGATATTTGAATGTTTGATTTTCAATCTGTTTAAACACATTCGTCACTCTTTAACTATGTTTACTTTACGTTTGCCTATAATGGTTTCTGTTTAACTTTGTTTGTTCATTATAATTGTTTTCGTTTAACTATCTATTTTGTTGTTTAAATATTCTTGGCTTACCTTAACAATCAATTATAATTTGTTATTATACAGGTTAAATTAATGCGGATGTTATGCACCCATCGTGAGCAAGCGAACAAATGGGACACCTACTTATGCCCCGATATACATAAGCAGGTAGAAGAACTGGTTGCGGAAAGCCGAAATCTTTATGTTGGTCGTTGTGCAGATGATCGTTATGATGTCCTTGACCATTGCAGCAACTCCGTCGATCTATCGGGTAGAACATGTTCATGTCGCAGGTGGCAAATTTATGGTATCCGGTGCACACATGCTTGCACTGCAATAATGCAGACAGACACCAACGTTAATCAATTTATTAGCGGCTACTTTACCGTGGAGACGTACAAACTTGCGTATAAGGAAGCTATTTTCCCTATACCAGACGATGACAAGCCTACAGACGACAATCAAGAACTCCATCTGCGTCCGCCTATTACGAGAAGGCAACCTGGGCGACCCAGACGGAAGAGGATCGAGTCGCAAGCGTCCGAGGTCCGCGAGTTACGGTGCAGCCGCTTCCACGCGTCCGGCCATAATCGTAGATCTTGTAATGAACCTGTCGCCGACTAGGCATTGTAAATAAACACCTATTTTAACGAAAAGTAGCATATTTATGTCTATATGTTTGATATGTACACAGTAACGGTTTGTTTAAACATAAACATATTATTTTAATAAATAACAATGTCAGTTAAATGGAGACATCAATATTTAAATGGTGTAAATTAAAGTTAAATGGAAAATTTTATATTTAAAGGATAACATAGAAATGTAATACACATAATAACAAAGCGTAGTTGTCCGGTCAAAATTGATCGACCATTGGAATTCTCATTCAAAGACATTTAATGTATCTCTTGAATTCAAGTAGCCATGCCAAGTTGAACGACCCTTCCATTTTCCATCTACTCTATAAATTTCCTTTGAGTGGAGTGATTAGATTATAAAGTTAAAAAAACAATTAATGCGACATCTGCTCGACCAAGGGATCCCCTGGACACATCCTCGCAATGTAATCAGTGGATCAGATATCCACATGCGAAGCCTCTGATATCCAAGATTCCAACGATTATATTGCTGGGATGCATCCACGACATCCTCTGTTCGATCAGATATCCCATCAATTGTTTTAAAACTTTATAAAGGTTTCTATAGATATCACATGTTCTGGATGCAGTTGGTGGATGATATTTGAAGACGAAGATGAACTTTCCAGCTTGAAATGATTCCAATAAAAGTGCTCCTCAAATTCCTTGCAATGTTTGAGGAGCACTTCGATTGGAATCATTTAAAGCTGGAAGGTTCATCTTCATCGGTTTTCCCCACCCCAGCTTGGAATCATCTCAAATTCATGGCCAGGTTGAAGTTTAAATGGGACCATTTAAAATTACATATAAAATTACACACTTGTTTAACCAAATGTAAACCTGTAAACCTGTTTACGTGTCCTTATTTGTTATGTAATAAGTTATTCTCATATTTGCAATAAACATATTTCATTTCAAGTGTAAAACTGCCTCTACGTTTGATATTTGAACAGAAAGGGTTTTCGTTAAACATAAATATATTATTGTCAAAGGACTAAAATGCAGATAGTACAATGGCTAGGTTCATGTTTAAATGGAACCATTTAAAATTACATATATACACTTATAGTTATACAGAAATGAGTTGGTTTAAACATTAATATATTTAGTTAAACAGAATATTTCAAAACAATAACTCAAGTCGGTTTCCCCACCCCAGTCGAAGACTCGCCTCTTTCTATGATTCCGGTTCTTCAACCTTCAATAAGTATGCGGGTAACATACTTTAATCGGAAAATATGGTACATCCTTTCGAGGAAGGCGTAGCTTGTCACCTTCGAGTATTTGCTCGATAAATCGCATCACATAAACGGCGCAGTTGACACTTCCTTGTCTCTGTCGTGAGGCGTCACCGTCGTGAATTAGCGGGTATAGCATAGTCACCTGCTCGGCGAACTCCTTATCCACACAATAGTCAAATAGTCTCCTCTATTGAGATATACAACCTGATGGTATTAAAATACTGTTCATGAAACGGTGAATGACTGAGGAACTTACCATTTCAAACGTGACTCTAGTGTACTCATCGCTTTGTCATGATGAATAATGCCTGTATTCTTGTTCGTCATTGTCAAGCACCACCACATGGAAGTAGCCGTTCATGATTATTTGAAAGATAACAATGTCAACTTCAAGCAGGTTTCGCGCGGCATGTTCGATCATAGCGAGCGATGACTCGCACGCGTCAGGTTGCTTGGACATAAACAGCGCCAGTGGACGTGTGATGGAGGCGCGCTTCTTATAAGGGTATGGTACCCTCTTCATGGACTTTTGAATTATGCATACGAACGCGCCCATCAACTCGTCGGGCATAATTTCCTTCCCTTCAAGTAGAGTGAATAGTTGTCTTTGTGTAGTGCTGACAAAGGCATTAGTCCAAATGACAGTGCTACGGTTAAATGGTAACAGATATAGTCAGACAAAGACACAAATAATTAAATGTTGAAAGATTAAGTTAAACATTAAAGTATAATGGTAAAGGATAATGTTAATGTCTAACGGAAGACGTGAAAAAATAACTGGTAAAATAATATTTAAACATCCCATGTAAAAACTACATAGATATTTGTCAATATAGCAATTGGCTAAGATCGTTATTAACTCTTGCTCAAATATGTCGAGACGCGAGTACCCGGGGTATTTTTTTTGCTCCGGAATGAAGTCATGCCGTACCTGTTCGTATGGTTCATTGTTGCTATTGTCTGTCTACGATGTGGCGACCACGACATTGTTCCCTGGATTTCTGTCTATCTGCGATGCTGCCATTGTCTCCTCGGCAGCCTGCGGAGAGAGATGCTTTGTTCTTTTTGTTTTTTTCGCACGTCTCTTTAAATGTGACCGTCTTCGAATGGAGACCCCAATGACCTCATCGTCGTCAAATTCCGAGCTCATCTCACTGAAGGCCGCCGCATTCGCCGGGGCTACCTCCGGTCTATTCGAACCGGGAACTTCATTTGTTTGTATCGACGGCACATTCCATTGTGACCATCCTTCCATTGCGTCAACCTGAGCAATAAGCCGAGGGAACTCAGTTGTTAATAACTAGCACGCCTGCAACAGACGTGCGGTGACATCGTCGCTTTGTGCCGTCGGGGTGGTTGCCGAGGTCGAGGGGTGGGCAATCGACATCAAGGGGGCTATTCTCGTCTGGCGGTTGAGTGGTGGACCCCTCCGGCGCGGAGGAATGCCTGCGCGCGTTGGCCTCGTAGTACGTGAATGGCGGTTTACGTGCTCGGAAAAGATTGGAGTTTCCATCTTGCATTGTCTAGCGAGCGGCCCCAACAATTATATCTTCATTCGCATTCACGGTAACCAGCTCACGAAACTAACATACGTAAGATAAGGTTTTAGAGACCATGTCCTTTTAAACAAAGAAGTAAAAATGTAAACGTTAAAGGAAATAGTCAAACAGTAATCCCTATAGTTAAACAGAGACTAATAACATACGTAACATATCATTTTAGTGAACTTATCATTTTATACAAAGAATTAAAAATGTATTATTATACAGACAATTTGGTATAATTACCTCATTTCCTTCCAGAGATGGCAAAATGGTTTGTATCGGCCCTTGCTTCTCGTAAGACATCATCCTTGGCGTCTTGGTAAAATTCACTTTGTTTCCGCAACCGGTTAGCTCGTAAAACCATATGTTCAATGCGAGCGAGCAACCCTTCACGAACCCCATCTGGATCTTCTCCCCGGTGCATCTTGCTCGCACTCTTGTGGCAGCTTGTGGGACGTCATCCATAAGCCACTTGTGCGTCGCCTGCGCCCAAGCGTATCGGCCCATGGCAGGTAGATCATCGACATAATCAACGACCCAATTTGGAACCGAGCATGATGTATTTGGGAAGATGATTGTACCCATGAGGTACACCATCAGGAATTTGACAAAATTTTCTTCTCCACTCTGCCGAACAAGTTGCTCAAGAGTTCTCTTGATAGAGTCTCTGTGTCTCTCGTACGTTCTTGAGAAATACCTCTCTTAGAAAGATGAGCGTGATTTCTTCTTCTGAAAGACGACTTCATCTCCATTGCAACGCAGACCAAGAATGAGGGTGACATCTTCAAGTCTGAAACTTAGCATGCTTGCCCTGATCTTGAATTTATTAGTGCGGTCATTGTACCTTTGCAACAGGAAATCAAGAAGGGCCCTATCTTGGAATACTGCTCCCACCTCAGTAAATGCTTTGAACGGTGTCATTTGTATAAGTTCCCAGTGCTGTTCATTCATGTAAACCTTCAATTCACCCATCGTGTCCGCTACCGCTGTCAAGGAGCATCGCCCAT
This sequence comes from Dioscorea alata, assembly GCA_020875875.1. NCBI lineage: Eukaryota > Viridiplantae > Streptophyta > Magnoliopsida > Dioscoreales > Dioscoreaceae > Dioscorea > Dioscorea alata. The sequence continues at coordinate 19,073,507 of CM037023.1, forward strand.
TAACTAGGGTTGCCGCCATAAGCCCTCCGTCGAGACAATGATCGAAAGGCTAATTCCGGTCGTACAGTGGTGCATAGAGAATATATTTCAAAATCCCTGACCTCCTCCCAACACGGAGAAATTATTACAGTGGCCGTTAGGATCAAACCACGTCGCACTCCCACGACTTCCCATCCAAAGTTTAAAAAAAATACTTTTCTATTTCTCAATCAGTGTTTATAACACAGAAGCCTAATGACTTACACGAAGACATTGATATTTACACATAGAATCTGAAAGGTAAAATGTAACGGTTTTTGTTAAATATGAACTATCTTAGTTTAAATAGAGAGATTTTTATTTAAACATAGACATTGATATTCAAACATATATTTATAAAGTTAAACAATGAAGAAGAAAATTTACATATGTTATTGGAAAAAAAACTGCCAACGATACGGACAGCGTTCTTTGTTATGTTACGAAGATTACATTGTAATTAACAAACTAATTTATACTTGTGCATCGGATGCAGTACTCTTCTCGCCTTTGTCACTTACACCAGCTGGACTTCCATCGATAAGTATGCGTGCGACATACTTCAGTCGTAGGTAAGGGACATCCGCTTGCGGTAGTCATAGCTTTTCACCATTTAGAATTTGCTCAATGAACCGCATCACGTACACTGCGCAATCGACACTTCCTTTTTTTTGTCGTGTAGCACTCCTATCGTGAATCATGTGGTACGAGGACGTCGCCGACAAGCTCAATTCCATCTCGATGTAATTTTCAAATAGTTTTCGCTGTAAAGAAATTAAATTTAAAGTTAGTATGGACAAATAAGAAGTCCGATGTTTGTGTTATACGTGACATGTAACTTACCATATCGATCGCGTCTCTGTCGTATTCCTTACTCTCTCAAGAAGAGTAATGCCTGTACTCTTGTTTGACGTTGTCCAGAGCGAGGACATGGAAATGGCCATTTAAAATTATTGGCATGATTACAATGTTGACATCATGGACGTTCCGCACAGCATCGTCGATCATGCCGAGAGTGTGTTACGCCGTGTCCTCTTGTTTACACAGGCACAGTGCCAGTGGCCGGGTGTTGGAAGTGCGCTTCTTATAAGGAGACCGCGATCTCTTCAGCTCTTTCTGGATGATGCAGACGAGAACGTCGATGACGTCGTCTGTCACCATTTCCTTCCCGTCCAATAACATGAACACGTTGGCTCGTGTCATGTGGACATTCATTCCTCTATACGATAGTCCTGATATTTAAAAGAAAATTAAAATTATTTAAATGCTAAGTAACATACTTAAACAGACAATTGAGATAGTTAAATAATAAACCGGATAGTTAAGTTAAATAGAAACGTAAATTACTTAATTGATAACATAGATAGTTAAACGAAACTTACTAGTCCATATAGCAGTTCAAGAATGTTGATATGATTTCCTGTTCGAATTGCTTGAGATGCGGTAAGCCAGCATATCTTTTCTTCTTCGGAAGAAAGTTCTTCTGCACGTCATCGAACTATTGATTTGCAAGGAGTCTCCTCTCAGCTTGAGTTAGCGTTGTTTGCTCGTTGACGACTCCTTGCCCTTCGTTGGCAACCTCTTTATTTCTGGTAGCTGCTGCAACGTCTTTATTAGACTCTGGTACTGCCACAGAGTCTTTATTTGGAGCCGGTGCCGGTAACACGACAGCGCCTTTGTTTGATTCCAGGGATACTGTCACTTGGATTGTGTCCTCCTTCGTTGTCGGTGCCGCTATCGGTAACAAGCCAGCGTCTTTCTCCGATTCCACGGAAACTGTCTCCTGGATGGTGTTCTCCTTCGTTGCCGGTGCCACTTCCTCCAACAAAGGGACTTCACTGGCAAGAGATTCTATTATCCTCTCGACATCGCCAGCGGCATCGATAGGCAGGGCCACAGCCAGTGCAGCTGGCGCGTCCACTACTTGCCCCTTTTTCCAATGGCGCGCTCGGAGCTAAAGTTGGCTGAGCCTCTGCCATTATTAGTGCAACATCAGTTGGTGCTTCCGTTGTGACGACGTCTGCCGGCGAAGGCAGGGACATTATGGATTCCTTCCATGCAAGCCTCTTCCGACGCCAGCCTCGCGGGACTGTTTTCGCAATGACGTCGTCATCGGAGATAGTAACATAGTCACCCGACAGATGGAGGGGGGTGCTTGCGTCAACATCGGCCTGCGAACGTACCTCCAGAGCGTCCACGCGAGCAACAAGCCTGGGGAACTCTATAGTGAATATCTCGCACGCCTGCAATAGACGTGCGGTCAGGTCGTCAGATGTTGCTATCTCGCACGCCTCTAAAACGAATCTTCTTGCCGGTGCCGGTGAGCTTATAGAACCAAGTCGTTAGCGCAACCGAGCAACCTTTGACGTACCCCGTGTTGGTCTTGTTCCCGACGCACCTCGCTTGCACTCGAGCGGCCACTTGTGGAACGCCCTCCATCATCCACTTGTGGGTCACTTGCGCCCATGCATACCGTCCCATGCCCGCTAGGTCGTCGACGTAGTCAACGATCCAGATTGGAACAGCGCAGGAGGTGTTCGGGAAGAGGATAGTACCCATGAGGTACACCATGAGGAGTTTTACAAAATTCTCCTCCTCCCCCCTGTGCCGAACTAGCTGCTCAAGTGTTTTCTTAATGGAGCCTTTATTTCTCTCGTATGATTTTGATAGAAACCTCGATTCGAATGCCGAGCGTGGTTTCTTCTTTTGGAACACGACAGCGTCTCCAACACACCGTAGCCCCAGGATGAGAGCCACATCTTGAGGCCTGAAACTGACCATACTGGCCCCGATCTTGAATTTGTTGCTGCGGTCATCAAACCTTTGCAGCAGAGAATCAAGAAGGGTTCTCTCTTGGAGGAAGGCTTCAATCTCGGTCAAAGCCATGAACGGTGTCCTCCTAATGATCTCCCAGTGACGTCCACTCATGTGAGCTTTCAATCCACTCAGAGTCCGGACAACAGGTGTCAAGTAGCATCGGCCATTAACTAGGTTGACCGCCATGACCAAAATCCTACAAGAAGAACAATACATCCGTTTAGAGTCATATAGTTAAACAAAAATTGGAAAATAGTCAAACAGTAAACTCAATACTTAAACGGAGACATAAATTGTTAAACAGAGACAACATTATAAAACACGAAATCAGATTTATCACACAAAAAATTCAATCATCAGATTCATCAACGGCTTCCTTACCTTGGTGTGAAAACTGATGAAATTCCGAAAACTTGAGCGGGAGTTCTCCTTCCAGACAATGGTGAATAGGCGATGATAGCAAGATGCCCAGCCAATGACAACTTCGGAAATGGAAACGGTGAAGAGACAATGATCGCAAATAACCGGCGGCGGAAATGGTGTTCTTTCGGTAATAAACAAAGAAAAATAAACCGCTTCCTGTATAAGCGGTAACATCATTCCATGTAAGGGCATTACCGTCAAACCATGTCGCAATTGCCACAACTTCCCATGTAAGGGCAATTTCATCCAATAAATTCAAACGTAACTCCGTCAATCACCGTTACAGCCCTGGGGGGTTTGAAATTCATTCTATACAAAAGGAGGGGGTTTTTAGGGATATTAAAATTCATGGGGTTTTTTGTGCATATTGCAAACTTTGGGGGTTTTTTTGGTAATTATCACTTATATATTTCAATGATTTGATTTTTAAGATTAATACATTTTTAAAATTGATAAATTTCTTATGCTAGTTTAATATTGAAGATTTTTTTTTATATAAATAAGAAGCTCAAACCCAAAAAGAAACCCCACAACCCTTTGAGGTTTTCTACAAATTTCATTTCTTTATAATTTCTTTTGCTTTTCTATATATTATCTTATTTTTAACTTCTAACATCATGAAATAATTTTTATTTTAATGCATATTTAATTTCAATATGTAAGATTAAATATTGGTAGGAAAGTCTCATCCCACGTGTCAAACTTTCAAAGTTTTACTACCAAAATCATATAATATTATAATAATATTAAAATATTTATAATTATCCTTAATTTTGTACCAAACACTTAAAAGAAAATTATAATTTTAAAAATATTTATAATTAAAAAGTATTGATAATTTCAAATTTTGATGAAACTTTTATATGAAAACATTATTGCAATATAAAATTCAATTACTTGTAGATTATTGAGGGGTTATATTGCAATAACATAAAAATATTTATAATTTAGTTCTAAATTAATTACAAATTATTAGAGGTCCTGTCTTGATAAACTATGAAGATTTTTACAATTTATTCCTAAATTAATTATGATTTATTGAAAAGAACAAATTATAAATAATATGTCGCATGAATTCATTTTTACATATGATTTTATCATGGTGTTTTTTTATTAATTTACAAATGATAAATATTTTTTATATCTTTACATCCATTTGACTAAAAACAAAGTTAGAAAATCGTTCATAATAATTGGAGAATATATAAATAATTTTTAAAATTTAGATTAAGTGTGTTGTTTTAAAAAGTTTGAATAACTATATACTTCGTTAAGTATCAAACATGATTATCAAAATCATGACAATTATATCAGGTGTGAATATTATTTTTAACATATGTTTATCACTCCCGTGCATAGCTTGCGCATAACACTAGTAGTATAATATACTAGAATAATGATATTTAGACAGAGTAGATAGGCTGAATTGATAGTCCCAATGACATGAATGCCAAGTTGGCATCTATGCACCAAGCACATTGTTCTTTCTCTCTATTTTTCAAAAAAATAAATAAATAAATAAATTTCTTTTTATCATCTAAACCCTATTATAATTTTTATTGTTTAGAGATTTATACTAAACGTCAAATCCAAATACTATAAAATTTAATTCCTAAAATTCAATAAACCTAAACCATAAACCGCAAACCCCGTACAATTTAGAGTTTAAATATTAAGTTTGAATAATAAAGAGAAATTAAGTTTTTCAAGAAAAGAAAAATATGATGCGGATCAATTGGTGAGAGCCGCTCACTTTAAATGAGACAAAAGTCTTAGGTCCTGGGTTCGACTTCGGGGGAGTGCGAATTAATGTGCGACTAAGCAAAACAATACCTGGCTTGTACAGAGCTCTGTTCTAGGTCTCGTTGGTGGGCCGGTCTATCAAATAGTTCGTATGAGAAATTAAAGTTAATTTCTATTCATCATTTATTTAAAAATTATGGAGTTATGGTAAGTTATCTTATTTCCATAATATATTTTAAAATATTTTTTCTCATTATTATTCGATTTTGATAAAGTAAATTTTCAAATATATAGAGGTAAGTTCTATAAAAGTTATATAAAAGTTAATTTCTATCAAAGAAATTTATTTTAATAATATTTAATTGCTGATTTTAATATTTTTTATAATAACTTTTGAAAATAAATTATCTTATATTTTATAGTATACGAAAGTTAATGTTTGCTAATTCCTAAATGATTTACAGGAATAGTTTATGTATTAATATGAAGTTCTTTCAAACATTATTATCAAAATCGTCTATATGTCTCTTATGGGAATTCGCATTTATCTCTCCCATGCAGGGCACATGGCCTATAACTCTATGTTATTTAATATATATATACACTATCTCTAAATTAATGATTATTTATTTATTGATAAATTAATAAATTATTCATTTATTAATAGGTAAATAACTTTTATAAAATAATAAGTCTTCTTGGTCCCAAGAGTAGCCCAACAGTATTATTTTAGAGAGTTTTACTATGTAATGAAGCAAAATGAATTTTAAAATTATTTATAATTATAAAATCTCTCACTCTAATATGATGATTTTAAAAATTGAAAATTTATCATGAGAAACCCATTTGAAATTTAGGAAATTACATCAAATTTACTTTAAAATTTTTTATAACAACTTATTTTATAACAAACCAAATAAATAAATTTCATTCCAAAAGTGTTTCAATCAACTCCATATAATATTTTGAATTAATAAGTTTAGCATGAATACTCCAAATTTCATATAAATGTATCAGTAATCCTTCGATGATTATTGATGCCTTACATAAATTTATTTTATTTATTTTTAATATAATTATTAAGATAGATATTGGAGAAAATTGATTAAACAATTAAAAATATACTTGTAAGGATAAGGTTTCACACGGAGAGGCCTTTCTGGCGTCATTTGGCAAAGTCATGATTTTGATAATTGAATTTAATTTTATAAAAAAAATTATATATACAGATAAGTACTAGAAAGTTCCCAAAAAGTTTTGTTTTTCGCTCAAAGTCCCTTCAAGTTTGCAGCTTCCTCATAGGTCCTTCTTTTTTGATATAATTATTTCAAAGTCCAAACCGGGTTGACGGGGTTAACGGAGGTGCCAATTTGGATTTGAAATGATGAGAATGCCCTCCTGAAAGCTGGCATCATTAAGCGGCTTTGAAATGACTGAATTGCCCTTCCTTTTTCCTTGGGAACCGGCCACAGCAGTTGGCGTGTCGAAGCGTTGGGATGTACGAAGAAAACCCTACCAGCGAACGGCCGCAACCTTTGGCTTGTTTCTTATTGCGCTGAAGGCCGTTGTCATTCTTTTTTTCCGCTCTCTTATTCCTCGCGAAACGTTTTATTGGAGTTCTCCGGCGAGTTCCATCAAGGACTTCTGTTCTCCGACGAGTTTCACGGGTAAAAGGCAGCACAGAGATGAGAAGAAGTTCCTGTGTATTATTGTGTGGTTTGCTGTGTATAATTTGTTCTTTGTTACGTGTAACGTTATGTTTCCCTCATTGATTGACTGTGTGTTTGCATTGTTGACATAGAATAGAAAATGGTCAAGACACTTGTAAACGCGCGTTGTTATCTTGGCCCTATTGTTGAGACGATTTCGGAGTTGAAACCGCAGATGAACAAACAATATTGGGATATCCTCCGCGGGACGCCGTTCGGCCATTTCATGGACATCACTCCCGTGCTACAAGAAAGAGGGGTTCTCGATGCGGTATTGCAGGTGTACAATGAGAAGAAGCAAGGGTTTCAGATAGGGAAAAGCCTTCTCGCGTTCAGAGCAGAAGATGCTGCTGTAATCCTAGGTCTCCGTTGCGATGGAGACATTGTTTCCTTTAAGCACGAGAAGGATGAATCAGACTTTGAGAAAAAAATTTATGCACAAGATACATAACCGCCACCGCAATGCCATTAAAGACAACCTGCTCACAATTGTCCGGAGCAAGAAACACGAGGACGAGCAGACCTTCGTGAAGCTCCTAGTGGTCTACTTCATTACCACGATCATGTTCTCGAACAGTGTTCTGCATGCGTCGTCGTTTTTTATCAAGGTATGCCAATGATCTGGCGTCACTCAGCCATTATGCCTAGGCCCATGCTATGCACAGGTGGTTGATGTACGATATGCCTGCGACAGCCGCCCGTGTCCAACTCCGTTGTAAAAGGAAGTCCACAACTGCCGGTTACTTGAAATGTTGCTCCGTTGCTCTCATCATTTGGTTCTATGAGGTGACGCCCAGCGTCAAGAAACAAAGAATAGGAAAGACAGCCCGTATAATGTGTTACGGGGAGTCTAGTTTCATCAAGACGGCATCCATCGAGCCGCTACTGAAATCAATGAAAGGAAAAGAAGTAAGTTATTTATATTGATGTTTAAAATGTATGAAAATTTGGATGAATGAGTTATTTCATGTGGATGAAAATGGTTTTCTGTATGTAAGATGATATTCCTGTGTATAATATGATGTTTATGTCTATAAAATAATGTTATTGTATATAAAATTGCTTTCCTGTGTATAAAATCTAATTTCTGTGTATATTATAGTATTACTGTGTATATTATTACGTTCCTATGTATAATTTCATATTTCTTGGGTATAATATTGTGTTTATATGTTAACATCGCAAAGTATGATTTTTTTCTTTTCAGTTTTCTAAGTTTTTGCCAGCCAACAATGAAGAGAATTTCTTAGTTGGTAATGTTAAGCGAACCCATAGACAAGCCCTGGCCAGTTCCTCGGAGCCTGGCTAGTCTAAGGCGAAGTCCCGCCCACCAACCAGACCCCCTTGCTGGGAAAATGGCAAAAGTTAACCCAGCAAATAAGCGAGGTCAGGATCAATCCTCTCCCACCATCGCTGAAAATATTGGCCAACGACAGTAATCGGCAGAAATGGTGGAGGAGGTTCCCCGAGGAGATGATGACATGCCCCGTTTATTGCAAAAGGTTTTAATGGAGTTTTGCGATCTGCGAGCTAATATAGACGAACGTGACTGTCAAGATGCAGACCGGAAGAAGTTTGAGTCACATTCAGCGGCCCCTTTCCTCCTGCACCAGCAACAAACATCGGCCGTTCACCTTCGGTGGTCCCGTCCCCTACTCCTGACATTAGGTTCAAAAGGTCAACACGAAGATTTAGAGGCCGTCCTAGCAAATCTAATGGTGAGTCCACTTCCGAAGAGGAAATTCTCGCATAACCTCATGACGCTGGTTGCGCGGATGTTAATCTTCCACCGACAGGTACTGAAGAAACTTAGCCATCAGCTATAGCACAGGTTCCCGAAGCTGATCGGACAGCGGAAAATGTTGAAATACCTGTCCCTGCCAAAGAAATGGATCAAATACCTTTTCCGGAGGAAGGCACCGATAAAATTTGTTGTCCGTGTGATGTCCCGGCTCGTAACGCCGCGATAGATGAAATTCTATCTAAAGAAGAACCTTCTAAATCCCAGGTAGAGCTCCCGCGTCTGGCAACATCCCAAGATACTGCCTTCAGGCATGCTACGCGCAACACTACTTTGCAAGGAACACAACAAAACAGTCCCTTTCTGACAAAAATTCCACCAAAATGAGCCCCGCTAAAGAAAACATAGGCAAAGCGGGCTCCGACCAAAAAGGCCCCACCGAAAAAGCCTCCAACGAATAGAACTCCTAGGAAAAGGGCTCCACTAGCAAAGAAGGGCAAGCCTGCTGAAAAAGGCTACCAACTCGAGTGATGTATCGGGCTCGGATGATGAAGAATTAGAAGCTGTCGACGCATTACTTGAATCCCTGGTCGGATTACGGAAGGATAAACTGGCAGAGGATCCGCTTTGCGGTGGTTCCCTATCAGGCTAAACCAGACGGGTAGGTCTACCACGAGGATCAAAAGAAGCCTGACTCAGGCTTCCATCCAAGGTGGAAAACCTACCCCGGTTTTCCAAAACTTAAACAAGAGGAATGCGCAGCCCTCACCATATTCCTCAACACACGTGTCGACAGGTAGTTTTTTCCACGTATAACATATGTTTCATGTCTTCAACACGCTGAGTTGTGTGTTTATCTATGATGTCGTGCGTATTATGTAAGTTGAATGTGCATCATTTTCATTTCCTGTGTAAATAATTCATTTACTATGTATAGTGTGTACTATTATGTGTATATTTCTGCTTTAATATGTATATTGTGTAGCTTACTGTGTATTTTATTCGTTCCTGTAGTTTTACATTTCCTGTGTATCATGTGTAGCTTCCTGTGTATGTTAATTTGTTTCCTGTGTATAGTTTTGTCATATGGAGGGACGCTGATGAAAATAGCTTCACCACCCCTGACCACCTGTACGTCTTCCTCGACGAGAGAGAAAATACACCTGACGATGTGTTCGATGTCCTAGTACTGATGCTTCACGCTGAATTTCTTACAAACCCGTTGGAGTTCAAAAAATGAGAAGTTATGACATGGCCCTTAGCACTTGCAATGCAGAAATCATAATTTGCAGCTAAACAAGCGTCGTAAATGATGGAAGATGTAATATACGAGCATAAGACGACGGAGCTAATACTTATGCCAATCTTCCTCCATGGTCATTACCATCTGCTCATTCTGGACATTCAAAAGCAGCACTACATGCACTACTCCTCACTCCAATCGGGCACCTATAACTCAGACGCTGTCGACATGGTAAGCGACATAAATACATTATTCAAACTAACATCATATTCTGTCGTATGTAGTGACTAACAATTTCCATTTAACTTCTCAGCGTGATCTTTTCGATTTATTCATCGAAGTTAGCACAGGCCATAACCCGTTTATTGATCTCCCACTGGAGCATGTGTGGAACTGCCCCTAGTAAGAACCCGGGTCGGTCGATTGTTCGGTGTTTTGTATGCGTTATATGGAACAACTTGTGAACGGGGAAGAATTGTCCATACCATAATCGGACTTCCCAATCCTCCAACTCCGTTATGTGGCTTGGATACTTGTCGACGCGATTCTCAGAAAAGTTATACCCACGACGAAGGTTACCACGGGGGAGAAGGATGATACCGCTGTGGAAAAGAACGCCAGTAGTGAGACGGGCGATGTTGGTGACAAGGATATCGTCGTGGAGAAGGACGCTGGAGATGATACGGTAGCAGCAGGGACGAAGGCCACTGGGGATAAGAAAGAATCCGTTGGGTACAAGGAAACTGTCGTGGAGAAGGACGTCGGAGGTGAGACAGTAACGGCAGAGGAGAAGCATGCTGGGGATGAGAAAGAATCTGGTGTAGACAAGGATACTGTCGTTGAAAAGGACACCGGATGTGATACGGTAGCGGCAGGGGAGAAGCTCACCAGGGATGACAAAGAATCTGTTGGGGACAAGGATGAGGCCTGAGAGAATGAGCCCACCTAGGTGAAGGCGGACACCATGGCCGACGTTAGCACCACTACTGGAGATCATGTTGAGTCTCAGCAGGAGGTTGAAGGCAGTAATGAGAACAATTAATTTGCCATACCCTGAGTATTATTTAGAAGTGACATACAGTATTTAATGACATTATTCAAACTGACATGAACAATTAATATCCCGTACATTGTAATTATATTTCATATATATTTCTTTGTGGCCAAAAATCTGGTTATGTAATTACTTAACAAATACATATTGATACGGATATCATTATAGAAAATCTGAATATTAAACATGAATATATACACATAAGCTCCAAATAATAGACAAGAACGAGGATATATACACATAAACAAAACAAAATAAACAGAAACACGAAATAATACACAGGAACGAGTATATATACATAGAAACAAATCATATTACATAGAAAAGCGTATATATCATACGCTACCATTAAGTGTGGCATTGTCAGTTCGCTATGACAGAGTTAAAGGATCGACGATTATGTCTAGCTTGATGGCACTGGCTACAATATAGTTCACGGATATCGAAGGCTTGTGACTCTATTCTTCTCCTTCTTGGACGCCCTAGCCGTTTCTTTGATATTGGCGGCCTAATTCATAGGTCACGGTTTTCATCAGATGCTTGTCACTGTCAGGGATAGGGAATATCGGATTCCCATACGCCTGACGATACTATTCGACTGTGAAGTAAGAATCAACATAAGAGTGGAAACTAATTTTTGTTTGCATGATAGCTGCACATGCATGCTTGCACGGTAAGCCATGTACTTCCCATCTCCTGCAGGAACATCCACGAAGTTGAAGACTGATTGTGTTGTTGTTATCATTGACGACTTCATAAGTGTGTTTAGTCCACCGACCAACTCTCAAGTAACGATTGTCGTAAATGAGTTGTTCAACCTTTTTCGAATTTCGGGACAGAGATGTGTGCCCCACTTGTTGGATTGCTCGCGTCTGTCAGCGAACATATTCATAAGTTTGAACCTGGAAATCAAAACATAAAGAGGCAAAAGAAACTCGACTTAGTAAATAACATATACACGGAAAGTTAAAACAATACACAGGAATGTTCATAATGTACAAAGGACGGTAAATAATGTACACGGGAATTCACATAAATACACAGGAAACCATTATTACTACACAATAACAGACAATTTCACAAAGAAACGCATATTACCAAGCAATGAACTTTACATAATCAAGTCAACCATGCTTGTTACTGGTAGATAGTGTGCCTCTGTAATCTAGGCATTGAAGGATCCTGCCACGTTGGAGTACATCTCGCACCATCGCATTCTTTTAAATAAAAAATTTGACCAATGATCAACGTCCAACTTATTTAGCAACTAAGCGTGTGCGTCGGCCGATATACATGCAAGTTCACGCACTACATCATCGAACTCTTTCAAGGTGTATGCGTACGCAATTTTGATGATTACTACCCAGCATTGCATTCGCATAGCTTTATCGAGGTTAGAGTTGGTCTTCATGAAGTTCGCCTCCAAATGTCGTAGGCAATAACCGTGTGGTGATGAGGGAAAGACTCGGGCGACGGTATTCACCAGACCCTTGGATCAATCTGATATGAATGTTATGACTTTGTCATAGTCATCCTCACCGTACAAGGCCTCATGGCAGGGGCCCGAAAGTATACGGGTTGTCGCAGTAATAAAGTACCCCGGTGAGAGCATAGCCGAATCCACAGGGAGTAGGGATTGTAGACACAAGAACTTGCTATTTAGCTAGTGTGAAGTATGAAAAATGAGAACAAGATCAATATGTGTGTACAAGAGTAATTAAAAGAAATAAGAAATTGAAAGAAAATTATGGAAGATAGGAGAGTGCAAGTAAAAGTGAAAAGAGGAACAATCAAGTGTAAAATAGGGTACCCGGACAAGCTCCCGCTAGGACTAATGTTCTAGTGCAAGACAATGTATTATACTCTCCTATTAATATTTAATGAGTTGTGGACATCCTAAAGAACACGGTCCCAAACCTAAGGTCATTAGTGACTAATCCCAATATTATGCCCCGGCATTAGGTTTTACTACGACCCTTAACTCTTGTTGACCTGTCAACTAAGCACCAGGGGAGTCCATCTTCCTAAGCCTCACACTACATGGGATTGCTTTACGTTCTAGGGATTCCAAGTGATAAATCATGTTCCTAAGTATAGTCCTAACCCTTTGGCCAAGGTGAAAGAACCCTAGTCTCAATTAAGCCCCAGCACTAGGATTCACTACAATCCTTCATTCTGTCTCTTGTGCAACTAAGCCCCAAGGGAGTTCATCTCCTAGCACTTCGCACTACTTTGATCGCTAAGAACTCTTGGAACACGAAGGTAGGGAAAATCACACCGGGGGGGGGAGGGGATGTTTCATTACCTCACGACACTCTCTAATCTCGAGTAGTCTAATCCTATAGCAGTTGTCACACCTCCAAAGGACAACCAATTTGACTCTCAACCTTAGTGTCACGGCTAAGGAAAAATCAACACAACAAGCAATCAAGATTGGAACTCAATTAAATGCTTCAATTAAGAAAGCATAATAACATGTCATAGAAACAATATCATCCTAGAGTTTACAAGTCCTAATACCCATAAGGGGTTTAGCTCTCCACGGAGCTATACAAATCCATCAAAGTGTATGAATAAACAAGAAAGATAAGTATAGATGAAAACCCCCTTGTGTAGCATGGCTGTGGTCTTGTGCGGCCGCTTCTTTTCTTCACCAAGCCTTTCATCAAGCCTAGGGCACACCTCGCCAGATCGGTGCCGATGAAAGCTTCCACAATAGCTATCTTCTGACGGGCTTCGATGGCAATGCCGTAGACGCGCACCAGTCCTCCACAAAGTCCTCTCCAAACCCTAGCAGTAATCCTCCAGAAGATAGGCTAAAAGATCCTCAAAAAGTCCCCAAAAAGGCCTTTAAATAGTGCTGAGTCGCGGTTGTAAATCGGCTGAAATCGGGCATCCACACGCCCGTGTGGATTTTTTGGAACCGGTTTTCTAGTGCGCAGTAAACAGTAAATTGCTACAGTGCTGTTACAGTGCTCGCGCGTCAAATATGCTCGATTTCATTGTTCTTCATCGAGGCTGTTGAATTGGGCACACAATCAATGGTAGACCATGTTGAGTGCTTCATTCTCCTTATTATTGAAGTTCTCCATTGCTACACGGGTTAGACTTTTGTGAATGTGACTGCCTTTGTGCCCCTCCAAAGGAGGTTGGCACACACCCACAAGTCTATACTCATGCCTTGTTCCTTGCTTGGTCCAAGAACTCCCCAACAACGGCGAACATGATCTAACTTTGCTTTTCTTTCACTAAGTTTACTCCACAACCCTACAATGCACAAAAGAACACAAATACACACTAATTAATGATTAAATCTGAGAAAATTAATGCTCAATGTAAGACAATAACACTTCGTATTACTATAACACGAGCACTTATCACCTCACCAAGAGTAGCAAGAAACTAAGTCCAGCTGTCATCACTTCGTATTACTATAACACACGCACCTTAAAGTCACCCTGATTTTGTCATTTTTATAAAAGTAAAGTCAAAATTTTTCTTTATAGCTATGCTTCGCTGGCAATCTTTAAAATGATCTGCGTTCTCAAACCGTTGCCCTACTTGCAAAGTGGAACTATCGTGTGCATCGGTACATCCGCCAACACTTAGTGCCCCAGAAGAATTATGTTGGGAGGGAAAAGTATCGCCAGTGGGGTTTATGCTGTTTGACAAGGACTCCCTGCATTCAAAAAACCCAAACAAACAAAGGAAACAAACTATTATACACAAGAAGCAAAATAATATACATAGGAAATCAATACTATACAAAGGAAACAAATATTATACACAGGAAACCAATATTATACACAAGAACCTAAAATGATACACATAAAACGATTATTATACACAATAAATGATTATTATACACAGAAAGAAATAATATAACACAGGAAATTATTGACATTGAAAAGGTCGTTGTTTTATTACGATGGGATCAAGGGTGCCGAGTTTCCATCTGCCGAAACATGCACTTCCTTCACGAACTTGTTGAAGTTATGGTATATATGACACATGCATTGAAAATCCACGTCGGACTCAATGGGGCAAAGCGTTTTGTATGAGTTAGGTGTTACAAACTTCACATTCACTTGGGAAGCATCTAGGGACCAACGGGCACATATCTTACCCATCATTGACTCCCATGAGCTTAATATGGTAAATTGTAGCACACGGCCTTCTCCTTTGAATCTCGCCACGGCAGAGTAAGTTTTCATTGTTGAATCACAGCACAACTATAACAATAATAAAAAAACAACAAGGTCAACAGAAAAAACCACAAGGTCAATAGAACAAACCACAAGAAGAACAACAACAACAAAAAATGAAAAGAATAAGAAAGCCAAGAACAAAAATAACAACAACAATTACAAGAACAACAACAACAACAAAAACAAAAAGAACAAGTTCAAGAATGAAAAGAAGAAGAACAAGAAGAAGACAAAGAAGAAGAAAAAGAATAAGAAGAAGAACAACAACAACAATGACAACAACTTCTTGTGCGTACAGGATTTCTCTCCAAGCTTTGGCAACAGACCAAGATGAAGCACGGCAAACCCAACAAAAAATGGCAGCAAGAATAGAAAGAAGGAGTGAAATATCCCCTCCTTTCTGACACAATATATTTCATGGCCTTACTTGCATTAAATGGGATTTGACATGGAGGGAAAAAGCTACTTTTTGCTTTTTGGTTTATGGGCATTTGTGTAATTTCCTACCCCATTAACTGACGGAAGTAACACCTGGGACAAAAATGAATTTGCTTTTAAAAAGGAGGGACCCAAAGGGAAACGAAAATGTCAGAGGGATTGCAGTGGAAGTTTGAAACTTTCCAAAGACTTTTAGATAATTTTCCCTTATATATAACACAAGTTTTGAAGTTCGGTTGCTTTATACCAAAATTTATGTTTTTCAAAAAGGTATTTGATATTATTTAGAAATTATTCCTTAAAAAATCATTAATTCAAATTAAACTACTAGGGTTTAATGACAATAAATTTGCCAGGGCTTCACTTGTGAAAACAAGGAAATTATCAAAGAATGGAGATGACAAAATTTTTTTGAGAAAAAAAAAGATACTAAATCATTTTACATTAGAAATGAGTGTTTACATATAAATTAATTTTGCTAGATAACTATAATTTCTGGGTTTTTTCAATGTCGTATTTCAAATTTTCTTTTATTTGATATGTTAATGCTTGAAAACTATAAAGCATAAGGGACGATACAAAATTTAACTTATATATATATATATATATATTAAAAAGAATATGCCCAATCTTCATATAGTTATTTTGAGAGTTTTTTTCTGGAAAATCTAAAATTGCATTCAAATGCCCTTGTAATTGAGAAAATTTAATTAAAATTTAGCATTAAAATTGTTTTCATTTCTAGTTACAACATTAATAAATCAAATGAAATGATTCCATCTACTTAGTGTTTCAATCCATGGCCTCCTTGTAAAATAGGTAGGGTTTGATGTCGGGCTCAAAAAACAGCAAAATTTCTTAGATAAAATTTAGAAGTTTCAATGAGTGTGTTTGGTTGAAGGACAAACTACTCTTTATTGTGAATCTTGTAATCAACTTTATTGTCCAATGGGAAACTATGACAGGCCACCCATTTATTCATAGAAAGATAATTTAGAGTAATTAGAGGATTAGATTATCCACATAAAAGCGTGACATATTAATATTTAGAAAATATAGATTTCTTCTTCCAAAGATAACTTAGAGAACAAGATTATGCTAAATTCATTCTTTAGTAGTTGAATTTAGTCTTAGAGTGCCTACCATTATACACTATCTTTTTTGCAAGAACATTTCTAACAACATTTCCAAGGAAAAAAAGTAGTTATAGTTTTGATGTAATAAATCTTGATAGTTGCGCATATTCATTTGTGGTTATGCTTTATTTAGTTATTTATTTATTTTAGCATAAAGTTTTTACATGGGCTTTCTTAATCAAAATAGAAAATAAAATAATCTAATGGCATACTTTGTGGTATGCATATATCAATAAGAACTAAGAAAGGCATTGGTAATTTTGTTTCTTTGGGATATCTCAGAGTTGTTTATTTTCATGTTTGCCTAATATGGCAATTACCCATTGAATAATAGTTTCATGATAGCCTCCGAAGTAGTGAGCAACTAAGTTGTCTTCATTTTTTTTCTTGAATCTTGGAACATGTTGTAATTTTTTTATTCCTCTGCTATCTTTTCCTGAGTGCAAGAAAAACAATTGTATGTTACTAAAGTTTGCTGCATCAATCATGCAAGAGTGTCAATTCTAAGCATTGAAAGAAAATCTTGTAGCTAGAAGTGTTAGTGCATAACTAACTAATTTCCTTGTCAAACACTTGCATTCATAGGAGAAAAATTAATATGGTATGTGGTTGTGCACAATGGAAGGTTTGATTACAAAGAAAACACTTTGTTGGAAAGCTTAAGACTCAACATTGATGAACGCTCTCACACAATCTCACTGTTAGGGATAGATAACAAAATAACTTTTACAAGGTATGGTTTAAAAAAAGTAAACACATCTTTGTTTCTCTTTATGAAGGCTAAATATTATTTTTCATTTTCTTTTATCCCTTTTTTTATAATAATTTGATTTGATCTCTATGTTTTTTTATTATGAGCATAATTTTATTAATAAGGTTTATTTGGATTATCATTTCACTCTTTGTGCATGATCCAAAGAATTCATGGATGGATTTGGTTTTTCACTGTTTTAATAATTGGATTTTGGTTAATATCAACTAAAGTAGTTGGTTTTCAATTACCTTTTTGGTTTGATGCTATTTCATGTTGAAAATATAGAAGAGAATATTGGAAAGAATGGCTTACTTATCTATTGATCAGATGATATATTTATACACATGATTGTGAGGTTACAAAATATAGAAACTATCCTATAATTAAGGAATTACAACTAATTACACAATAATACAGCTAATAACAAGATTATTGGTGATTGATTGAGATTGTGTAGGGATTGATTGAGATCCTATAATCAGGGAGTAATTGAGTACAAGGATTCTCTAATATGCCCCTCAAGATGGTGTTCCGGAGGAGACGCCAATCTTGACACGTAAGTCCTGGAAACGTCGCCGTGGAAGTGGTTTGGTAAGAGCATCTGCAAGCTGGTCGGTGGAAGAGACATGAGTAACATGAAGAGCCCCTGATTGCACTTGATTCCGAATAAAATGATAGGCAATAGCGACATGTTTCATGCGCGAATGAAAGACTGGATTAGAGCAGAGATAGGTGGCACCAATGTTGTCACAATAAATAGTAGGCGGCGTAGGAAGAGTGACACGAAGCTCTGTGAGAAGAGAACAAATCCAATTGATTTCAGAAGTAGCAGTTGCAACTGAACGGTACTCAGCTTCTGTGGATGACCGAGCAACTGCGCGTTATTTGGTGGAAGCCCAAGAGATAGGATGGCGACCAAGACAGATAAGATAGGCACTTGTAGATGTATAATCGTCTTTGTTACCAGCCCAATCATCATCAGAGAAGGCATGAAGTGAGAGTGGATTTTCCTTAGGGAGGAAAATACCATGAGTCAATGTGCCACACAGATAGCGAAGAAGTCATTTTGCTGCATTCCAATGTGCAGATGTCGGACGATGCATGAACTGGGAAAGCTTATTAACAGCATATGTGATGTCGGGGCGAGTGAGGCAAAGATATTGTAGACTGCCAACAATAGTTCGGTATTCTGTGGAGTCTGTCAATGCGGTACCTGAGTGAAGTGTGAGATTTTCATGGGTAGCAAGTGGTGTAGCAACATGACGCGCATCAGACATTTTTGTTCGGGCAAGAAGATCAGTGATGTAGCGTGTTTGAGTAAGCATTAGACCAGATGGAGTAGTGAGAACTTCAATGCCAAGAAAATAAGATAAAGCACCAAGATCCTTGATGGAAAATTGTTGGGCCAAGAGATCAATATAGCGTTGGATGATATTAGCGTGGGTACCTGTGATGATAATGTCATCTACATAAATAAGGAGATAGATAGTAGTGGCACCTGAGTAGAGTGTGAATAAAGATGTGTCTGTAAGAGAGTTGGTAAACCCAGACTCAATAAGGAATCTGCGAAGTTCAAGGTACCAGGCCCTTAGAGATTGTTTTAGCCCATAGATAGCCTTCTTCAATTTGCATACATAAGTTGGATTGTCGTGATCAATAAAGCCCGGAGGTTGGCCATGTAGACATCTTCGGAAAGATGGCCTTGAAGGAAAGCGTTATTAACATCCAACTGTCGCAATGTCCAACCTCTACTGATGGCCAATCTTAGAACAAGGAGAATTGTGGTTGGCTTAACAACGGGACTAAAAGTGTCATGATAATCCACACCATGCCGTTGCTGAAAGCCTTTGGCAACAAGACGGGCTTTGTACCTCTCAACAGAACCATCAGCAAGACGTTTAATGCGAAAAACCCACTTGCAACCAACAATATTCTGCAAAGAGGTAGATGGAACAAGATCCCAAGTTCCATTCCGAACAAGAGCATCAAATTCATCATTCATAGCTTGTCTCCATTTGGGATCTTTTAGGGCCTGGGTGATAGTATGAGGCTCAAGTGCGAAGGAGGGAGAATGAGTAGCAGTGAGAGTCATCTTGGTGAGGGGTTTGTGGATGTTGTTTTTCAATCGAGTGGTCATGTGATGAAGATTTTGATGCAGAGGTAGAATTGTGTTTGAAAGAGACGGAATCTCAGAGGGATGTAGTTCGAGTGCAGGAGGAGTGGAGGGTAGATGGTGAGGGGCGACTGGTGAGGTATCATGCGAAGGAGCCAAACACGAGGAATCCCTTTGTGGAGACGTATTTAGTGAGCCATGGGGAATGGGGAGAATTTGGACTGGGGGAAACCATTTGGCAATAAAATCCAGGGTGGGACGAGATAAAGTGGATTGACGATGAAGAAAAGGGAAAGAGTTTTCAACAAATTTGACATGACGAGAGATGTAGGTTTTAGAGGTGGACAAATCGAGACAGAGATAGGCACTTTGTGTGGAAGAATAGCCAAGAAAAACACAAGGAGTTGAGCGAGAATCAAGTTTATGCTGAGAATAAGGACGAAGCCACGGATAACATAAGCAACCAAACATCCGAAGTTTGAAGTAGTTGGGTGGAGACCCGAAGAGTGTTTCAAACGGAGATAAAAGATGTAGTGTAGGTGTGGGCATTCGATTGATGAGGTATACAGCAGTGGCAAAAGCATAAGTCCAATAAGTTGGAGGCATTGATGCATGAGTTAAAAGAGATAAACCGGTTTCAACAATATGGCGATGACGTCATTCGGAAAGGCCATTGTGTTCGGGTGTATGAGGTGGGGTAGTAAGATGAGATATACCAGTGGTGGAAAAAAAATGATCAAGGGCTTTATATTCGCCACCATTATCTAAATAAAGGGTAACAATTTGATGTTTGAATTGATTCTCGACTAAAGCCTTGAAGCGAACGAAAACATCATACACATGAGATTTACGTTTTAGTGGATAGTACCAAACATATCGGGTATAATGATCAACAAAAATAACATAGTACTGAAAACCATCAACAGAATAAACAGGAGATATCCAAACATCATAAAAGAGAAGTTCAAGTGGATGGGACGAAGTTAACGTAGAAGAAGAAAATGGAATTTTATGGCTTTTATTGCATGCACAGGCATTGCATGGTGGTAAAGAAGATAATTGGCTAGATAAAGGTAAAGAAAACTTAGAAACAATGTTTTTCATAATAGAGAATGAGGGATGACCTAGTCGAGAGTGCCACTCGGATAGGTTAGTTTTGACACTGGAGAAGGCAAGCAACGGAGAAAAAGTAACTGAAGGAGATTTGGTTGGCCACTCATATACACCATCCTTAGGTTCTCCCGTCAAAAGGATTGCCCCCGTGTTGAGATCCTTCACCTGAAAAGAAGAGGGGGAGAATTCAACAGAAACATGGTTAGTAGTGGAAAATTGATAAATGGAAATTAAGTTCTTTTTCATGGAGGGTACACAAAGGACATTTTGTAGAGCAAAGGTGCGAGAGGAAGTAGGGATGGTGGTAGAACCAGTATGAGTGATCGGAAGAGCCGATCCATCACCAATCAGGACATCATCAGATCCCGAATACGAACTATGAAGGGAGAGATTGCTCAGATCAGACGTAACATGGTGAGATGCACCACTATCCAGCAGCCATGTAGGAGTAGAGGTGTTGCCGATGACAGCATGATGGGCTTGTGGTTGCCGAGGTAGGAAGGTGCGAGACACCAGAGAGTCTTGAGGGCGAGATTGCTGAGACTGTTGAGAGGTGACAAGTCGAAACATCGGGCACCGTTTAGCAGTGTGTCCTTGAACGCCACATGCTTGACAACGACCCAAATAAGGTTTGGGTTGGCGTTAATCCGGAGAAGAATATATTGTAGAAGGGCCGGACTGTTGGGATTGGTGTGAACGCCTATTTGGATGATTCTGAAAAACAGGAGGATTTGCCGTTGCCGGTAGTAATAGAGGAGAAGATGAGGTAGTATGAAGAGAAGCTTCTTGGTTGAGGAGTTTCTCATGGAGTTCAGCAAAGGAAATTGACGTATCACGAGTGTTGATCGCATCAATGATGGATTTGTACTCATCACAGAGTCCCTCAAGAACATGATCAATAAGATCCTCATCATCAACAGGCTTCCCAATAAGAGCAAGTTTATCAGCATGAATTTTGATGGTTTGCATATAGTCACTAATTGATGTGGAGCCCTGGGAACATTGTTTGAACTGAGTCTTCAGTTGTTTAATATGACCACGAGATGGCTTGGCATAGGTCTGAGCTAAGGTTTGTCATGCATCAAGAGAAGTGGCGGTGCAGGCAATAAGTGGTTGCAATGAAACAGAAAGAGCACCAAGAAGAGCGCTAAAGATGAGATGATCTTGACGCTTCCATGTGGTATATGCCGGATTGGGTGATGTAACACCATTGACAGTAACGGTGGGTGGCGGTGGAGGATGAGTGCCATCAAGGAAGTGATAAAGATCATAACCTTCAAGCAGAGATTTGATTTGAAGGCTCCATGTAAGATAGTTGGTTGAGGATAATTTGGTAATGTTGGAGAGATTGATTGTAAGGAGGGGATGGTGAGGATCCCGGTGGTTGTGAAGGGAGATAGGATCGTTGGTAGAAGAGGAGGAAACAGTGTTGGAAGCCATTGAATAGAGAAAAAGATGTTAGGAGAAAAAAATTAATAATTAGGCTCTTGATACCATGTTGAAAATATAGAAGAGAATATTGGAAAGAATGGCTTACTTATCTATTGATCAGATGATATATTTATACACATGATTGTGAGGTTACAAAAGATAGAAACTATCCTATAATTAAGGAATTACAACTAATTACACAATAATACAGCTAATAACAAGATTATTGGTGATTGATTGAGATTGTGTAGGGATTGATTGAGATCCTATAATCAGGGAGTAATTGAGTACAAGGATTCTCTAATATTTCATACAACCAGAATCCAACGACCAATTTAGTTGAACTTTTGTCTTCTTGAATTAATTTGATTATTATTATTATTATTATTATTATTATTATTATTATTATTATTATTATTTTAGAGCTTTATATTAATTAATATGTTTCCATTCTAAAATATTATCTAATTGTTTCTGTAGAAAAAAAAGGTGTATGCATTAATAGAGTTTATGATAGCTTTGCTAAGCATGTGATCGGTGTGAACGGTGTGATCCTTATTTGTTCATATAAGTTAGTCATCATCATTTGATCGGTGTTTGTTGATACTAATTGATACAACTCCCAGCATTGATAAACAAACATTCAATTTGAAAAAGAATATATTTGTTACAAAGCCGATAAATGATCGATTGCTTCTTTAGAGATTTTAATAAGATAGACTTTCCTTGATAACTAACTCTGAATATGCTACACTTTTCTCAAAA
Organism: Dioscorea alata; assembly: GCA_020875875.1. Lineage (NCBI taxonomy): Eukaryota > Viridiplantae > Streptophyta > Magnoliopsida > Dioscoreales > Dioscoreaceae > Dioscorea > Dioscorea alata. The sequence goes on from CM037023.1 coordinate 19,096,213, forward strand.
TACAGATCAAGTGTTAGGTATGGCTCATACTAGATAATGGACAGATGCTGGAGTGGAGCGGAGTGAGCGAGCGGAGAGGAGCGTAGCTAGTGAACAGAGTTGAGCAACAACATTTGTCCAATTGGGAAGTTTCGCAGAAAGTGGGTTGAGGGTGCGGAGGCAACGCCTTTGCAGTATGGTACATGATAAATTTATAAATTGTACGGGGGGGTTTTATAAATATGCATTGTATTTATAACCCTAATTTGTCTTTCCCTTTGGATTAATAAAAGTGGCCGCCGCTCATCGCTCCCGAGGACGTAGGCACATTGCCGAACCTCGTCAAATCCCTGTCTTCTTTATTCTTGTGTTTATTAGCCTTATTTTTCTCAACAATAGGTATCAAAGCGTGGTTGAGATGGCTATGTCCAGTACAAAATTCGAAGTGGTGAAGTTTGATGGAACTGGCAATTTTGGATTGTGGCAAACAAGGGTAAAGGATCTGTTGGCGCAGCAAGGGATTCTAAAGGCTTTGCGGCTGAAGAAACCAGATAATATGGAGGCTGAAGATTGGGAAGAACTGCAGCAGCGAGCGGCAGGAACCATACGGCTATGCCTGGCAGATGAGATCATGTATCACGTAATGAATCTGAAATCTCCAGGCGAAGTATGGACGAAGTTGGAAGCACAGTTTATGTCCAAATCCCTAACGAATAAACTGTATCTGAAGCAAAGGTTGTATGGGCTGAAGATGCAGGAAGGTTCTGATTTGGCGCAACACTTGAATGTTTTTAATCAAATAATCACAGATTTAGCTCGACTTGATGTGAGTATTGAGGCCGAAGATAGAGCAATGATTCTGTTGTGTTCATTACCTCCTTCTTATGAACACCTGGTGACTACTCTTACATATGGGAAAGAAACAATCAAAGTTGAAGAGATTACTGCAGCCTTGTTGGCTCATAGTCAGCGGAAGCAAAGTGCAGTGGAAAACTCTCATGGTGACAGTTTATATGTTAAGGGTAATCAAGATCGTGGAAGGAAGTTAGAGAAGGAGGGCTCCGAAAAAAGAAATTTCAGATCAAAGTCTAAGGGCAGAAAGACGATTCATTGCTTCAAGTGCAAGGAGCCAGGACATATGAAGAGAGACTGTCCAAAGTTGAAAAAGCAGATTGATGAAAAACGTGATGAATCATCAAAGTCTGCAAATGTGGTGCAGAGTGACAATTCAGATTGCAGTGATGGTGATATGCTTTCAGTTTCAACAAATCAGTTCATGGATGCATGGATTCTGGATTCCGGATGCTCTTATCATATAACGCCTAACAGGGAGTGGTTCTCGTCATACAGGTCAGCTTATTCTGGTTCTGTCCATTTAGGTGATGATAGATGCTGCAATATTGTTGGTATTGGTGAAGTCAAAATTAAGATGTATGATGGTACTGTTAGAACACTTTGTGATGTTAGGCATATACCAGATTTGAAAAAGAATCTAATTTCCTTGGGTATTTTGCATAAGAATGGTTTCATTCCTAAGGCAGATGAGGATAGGGAAACTATTTGAATTGTTAAGGGTGCTTTGACTGTGATGAAAGGAAAGCTAACTGCAGGGAATATCTACAAACTGTTAGGGAATACAGTTGTAGGTGGAGTTCATTCGGTTGAGTCATATTATGATAATACAAAATTATGGCACATGCGTCTTGGTCATCTTAGTGAACGTGGGATGACTAAATTGCATAAAAGAAATTTGTTGCATGGTGTTAAAAGCTGCAAGCTCGAATTTTGTAAGTTTTGTGTTCTTGGATAGCAATCTAGAGTTAGTTTTCGACTGGAAAGCACAAAACTGAAGGGATTCTAGATTATGTTCATTCTGATGTGTGGGGGCCTACGAGGGCATTGTCATTGGGAGGATCTCAATATTATGTTACTTTTATTGATGATTTTTCTAGAAAAGTTTGGGTGTATTTTTTGAAATAGAAATCTGAGGTTTTTGCCAAATTCAAGCAATGGAAAGCCGAGGTGGAGAACCAAACTGGTAGAAAGATCAAGTATTTGAGATCTGATAATGGCACAGAGTACACAGATTAACAATTTCAGAAATTTTGTGAGGAGCATGGGATTCAGAGGCATTTTTCAGTGCGCAAGACACCCCAGCAGAATGGTGTTGCAGAAAGAATGAACAGGTCTTTGACAGAAAAGGCAAGATGCTTGAGACTGAATGCCGAGCTTCCTAAAAGTTTTTGGCAGAGGCTGTGAGTATGGCGTGCTACCTCATCAATAGATCACCACGGGCATCATTGGGTGGAAAGGTTGCAGAAGAGGTATGGACAGGTAATGCAATTGTTTTTGATCACTTATGAATTTTTGGTTATCCTGCTTATGTGCATGTACCTGGTGATGAAAGATCAAAGCTTGATCCAAAATCTAAGAAGTGCATCTTTCTGGGTTACAAGAAAGGTGTTAAAGGATACAAGTTTTGGGATCCGATTGCAAAGAAAATGATGATCAGTAGAGATGCAGTTTTTGATGAGCAGCTTATGTTGCAGCAGCATCAAGACAAAGTGCCAGAAAACAGTTCCAGTTCTGATACATTGCAGATGGATTTAGAACCTCATTCAGTAGTAGTTGAAAGAGTTGAAAGTTTAAATCCAACATCTAGTGGTTCTAATACAGATGATCTGAAAAATTATAATCTAGCCAGAGATAGACAGAGACGCACCAATGTAAAGCCTCCAAGCAGATTTGGTTATGAAGACATGGTCTCTTTTGCACTTCTCATTACTAGTGATGATCTAGCTACCTTCCAAGAAGCTATCACTAGCCCGGAGACAAAGGAATGGATGAGTGCGATGATTGAGGAGATGAAGTCTTTGCAGAAAAATCATACATGGGAGCTAGTTCAGCTTCCTGAGGGAAAGAAGGCTATTGGGTGCAAGTGGGTGTACAAAAAAAAACCAACAGTATCAGAAAAAGAAGGGGAAAAGTTCAAGGCTCGATTGGTAGCAAAGGGATTTTCACAGCAAAAGGGGATAGATTATGATGAAATTTTTTCTCCTGTGGTTCGGCATACTTCAATCAAGGTTGTACTTGCATTAGTGGCTTGTTGGGATTTGCATTTAGAGCAGATGGATGTAAAAACTGCTTTTTTGCATGGTGATCTAGATGAGCAGATTTACATGGTGCAACCAAACGGGTTCACTCAACCTGGACATGAGCATCTGGTTTGCAGGTTAAAGAAATCGCTATATGGGTTGAAACAGTCTCCAAGACAATGGTACAAGCGGTTCGACTCCTACATGATTCAGATTGGCTACAGGCGATGTGAGTATAATTGTTGTGTTTATGTTAAGAGCCTTGATGATAGTTCTTTTATTTTTCTGTTACTGTATGTTGATGATATGCTGATTACTGCAAAGAACATGCATGATGTCCTTGGTTTGAAAGCTTTGTTGAGCCAGGAATTTGACATGAAAGACTTAGGTGCTGCAAAGAAAATTCTTGGAATGGAGATTCACAGAGATAGAGGCTCAAGAATACTGTGGCTATCTCAACATGGCTATGTTGAGAAAGTGTTAGACAGGTTTGAGATAAGCAAAGCAAAGGTAGTGAGCACTCCGTTGGCAAATCATTTTAAGCTTTCTTCAGAACAGTGTCCTAAGACAGATAAGGAAATTGAACACATGGCAAAGGTTCCATATGCCAGTGCAGTTGGTTGTTTGATGTATGCTATGGTATGTACTCGTCCTGACTTGGCTCATGCTGTTAGTCAAGTTTGCAAGTATATGTCTAAACCAGGCAGGCAACATTGGGAAGCAGTCAAGTGGATTTTCAGGTATCTGAAGGATACTGTAGGACATGGAATTGTTCTTGGCGGTCAGCAGAATGATCCTGTGATTATAGGATATGTGGATTCAGATTATGCTGGTGATTTGGATGACAGAAGGTCTACAATTGGGTATGTGTTTACTCTTGGTGGAGAGCCTATATGTTGGAAATCAACAATTCAGTCTATTGTGCCATTATCTACAACTGAAGCTGAGTACATGGCAGTAACTGAAGCTGCTAAAGAAGCCTTATGGCTTACTGGGCTAGTGAAGGAACTGGGTGTTGAGCAAGGTGGAGTTCAGTTGCATTGTGATAGTCAAAGTGCTATTTATTTGGCTAAGAACCAGATGTATCATGCTAGAACTAAGCATATTGATGTGAGGTTTCACAAGATTAGAGAGTTGATTGCATCTGGTGAGATACTATTGCAGAAGGTTCATACTAGTGAGAATGCAGCTGATATATTGACCAAGCCGGTTACTATCAACAAGTTGTACGGGGGGGTTTTTATAAATATGCATTGTATTCATAACCCTAATTTGTCTTTCCCTTTGGATTAATAAAAGTGGCCGCCGCTCATCGCTCCCGAGGACGTAGGCACATTGCCGAACCTCGTTAAATCCCTGTCTTCTTTATTCTTGTGTTTATTAGCCTTATTTTTCTCAACATCAAGTTATCAAAGTTGTACAACAATTCCTCATGCTCCATTTTTATATCTGTCCAAGCACTCTGCACACTATTGAAGACTCACTTTGATTGTATTCTGGAACTAAAAACATTGAAAGATACAAATCATCTAAAACCGGGATGGTACTCATTTCTCTTTAAAACTTTGCATAAAAGTTATGATCTAATGATTTCCATGCCAAAAATCAATGCATGATATGTAGGACTTTGAAGACAATAACAACACCAACAAATCAGTGGCGATTGAAGAGCATCTGGACATTTTAGTGTTGCATCTTATACGCTTCAAATTTGAAAATTACGGATTTGTTAAACTTGATAAAGCACTTAAATTCTTGCTGTATTTGGAGAATGAAAATGATATTCTTGCCAACCCATCACAACATCAAGTAAGCAAAAATATTTCTCTTAAAGTGGATTAAATTAAATAGGATACGTTATTCAAGCAAGGAATCATGTATGAATTGGTGGGGAGTATCATCCACCATGGAAAAAAAATCTCTATAGGACATTACACTGCTAACGTGAAATACCCTGATAGCTAATGGATGAAATGCAATGATGAGGAAGTCACAGCTGTTAGCTAGAGCAATGGTTTGTATGAACCAGCCTATATTCTTCTATACAAGTGAATATGTTGCTATCAGTGTGCTTTTGAGGACTTATGATAGCATTGATTGAGAACCTATTAGTATAGGAAAATGACATTTGTTGAGTAAAATTTATTTCCTAAGTTAATTATTGGTTTTACTTTATTTTTGGCTCCTTCACCCACCCTTAAAGCAAATAGTCTTTACTATATAGTGATTTGGATACTAGAGGAAGTTGTTGTGAATAGAGACTTAGTTTGACCATATGTGTGAAAGCTACTATTCTAAAGACATAAAGGGCTACAACCTTTAAAATGTGAAAGCCGATCTTAGGTAATTAGACACTTTGCTTGAGCAATATTGTGTAGATGATTTACCTAGAGTGAGGCTACCTCAAGGGTTGTGTGAAAAGCTACTGTTCTAGGGCAGAAAAGGTTAGCATCTTTGAGATGTGAAATTCATTCTTGAGTAATAAGATACTATGCATCGCCAATGTGTAGTTGCTGATCTACTACGAGAAAGACCTACTTTAGGGGATGAGTGAAAACTACTATTTTGAGGACAGAAAAAGCTACCACCTTTAAAGCATGAAAGCTATTCTTGAGTAATCAGATATTCCTAAGTGAAAAATCTAAGAACATTTTAACCTAGGTATAGGTCTAATTTGTTTATTAATCATATTTTGCTTTAATATTATCATTTTGGTTCTGGACAATGTTTAGTGGTGCTTCATATGCAGATGGTTAATAAGAATTCGTCATTAAGTATATAATTATTTGAAGTATTCTAGAAGAAAAGAGATGAAAATAAGTCATGGAGATTAAAAAATACAATACAACATGGAATCTAGGAAGATGATCCACCAATATCAACCACCATAGGCATGTAACACAATGCAAAATCTTAATTCAGAAAGGACCATGGCCCATCCATAGTGCACACCACAACTGACACGTATCCGAATTGCGTGTGTGTACCGCAAGTGTACGGGTGTCAAAATAATAATATACCCCAGTGAATGGGTAGTCGTATCCACATGGAGTAGTGATTAAAGACAAGAGAAGTTGCTACTTAGCTAATGTGAAAACAAAGATGGTGAGTGAAAGAAATATGTGTGAAACAAAAGAACAAAAGAAAATGAAAGGAAGAAAAGTGCAAGCAAAAGGTAAGGAGAGAACAATCGATGATATAATAGGGCACCACGACAATGCTCACCATAGGATTAATGTTTCTAGTGCAAGACTAATATTATATCTTCTAATTGATGTTTAATGAGTCATGGACATCGTAAAGCACATGATCTCAAACCTAAGGTCAACCGTGACTAGCCCTCTACACTATGCCCCGGTGGAGAAAATGCTCTCGGCGCCTCACGCTGTGTTGGACTACTTGGGTTCTAGGGATTCCAAGTGAGAAACCTTGTTCTCAAATATAGTTCTAACCCTTTGGTCCAAGCGAAAGAACCCTAGCCTCAATTAAGCCCCAACACTAAGATTCACTACAATCCTTCACTATGTTACTCGCAGAACTAAGCCCCAAGGGAGTTCATCTCTTAGCACTTCGCTCTACTTTGACCACAAAGAACTCTTAGAATGCGAAGGTAGGATAAATCACGTCGGAAAGGAAAGGAGACGTTCCGCTACCTCTTGACTCACCCTCTAAACTCCCTCCAATCTTGTGTAGTCTAATCCTATAGAAGTTGTCACACCTTTAAAGGATAACCTAGATGACTATCAACCCTAGTGTCACATCTAAGGGAAAATCAATGCAATTAATAATCAAGATTGAAACTCAATTAAAAGCATCAATTAAGAAAGCATAATAAAAGTCATAGAAACAATGTCATCCTACGGTTTACAAGTCCGAATACCCACTAGGGGTTTAGCTCTCCATGGAGCTATACAAAATCAATAAAGTGTTTGTATCAATAAGCATAGAAAACATGAATGAAACCCCCTTATAGCCCTTGTCGATGGTTTTGTGAAGCCACTTCGTCTTCTCCAACGAATCCCTTGTCAAGCCTAGGGCACACCTCACTGAATCAATGCTGACAAAAGCTTCCCCAATAGCTATCTTCCAAAGGATGTTGATGTCGATGTCGTAGACTTGCTCCTAAAGCCTCGCAAAATCCTCTCCAAAACCTGTCCACAAGCTCTCCCAAAGTTCCCCGAAAGATAGGTCAAAAGTCCTCAAATAAATTTGAAGTCGCGGTATTTAAAAGGCTGAAATCGAGTATCCACACGGACTTGTGGAATTTCCACACACCCGTGTGGATTTTCTGAAAATTTGATTTTCGACGCGTAGTGAATAGTAACTACTACAGTAAATTACTACAATGAACTACTACATTACTCGCACCCAAGTTACTCTCGACTTCATTTTCTTTATCGAGGCCTTTAGGTTGGGCACACAACCACGCGGTGGATCATGTCGTTTTTTCTTTTCCCCTCATTGATAAAGTTCTTCAATGTTACATGAGTTAGATTTTATGAGTGTGAATGTCTTTGTGCCCCTCCAAATGAGAAAATAATTTGATCACATTGGAGGTTGGCACGCACCCACAAATCTAAGATCAACCGTGACTAGTTCCAACACTATGCCCCAATATTAGGTTTCACTACAACTTTTCACTCTGTCGATCTCTCAACTAAGCCCCAAGTGAGTCCATCATCCTAAGTTTCACACTACATGAAACTGCTTTACGTTCTAGGGATTCCAAGTGATAGACCCTGTCCCTAAGTATAGTTCTAACCCTTTGGTCTAGGTGAAAGAACCCTAGTCTCATGAAATCCGGGCACTAGGATTCACTACAACACTTCACTCTGTTGCTCGCGCAACTAAGCCCTAGGGGAGTTCATCTCCTAGCACTTTGCTCTACTTTGACCACTAAGAACTCTTAGAACATGGAGGTAGGAAAAACCACACCGAAGGGGAAAGGGGACGTTTCGCCACCTCACAACTCACCCTCTCGATCCTCTCCAATCTCGAGTAGGCTAATCCTATAGAAGTTGTCACACCTTCAAAGGATAATCTAGATGATTATCAACTCTAGTTTCACGGCTAAGGGAAAACCAATACAATAAATAATCAAGATTGAAACTTAGTTAAAAGCATCAATTAAGAAAGCATAATAAAAGTCATGGAAACAATGTCATCCTAGGGTTTACAAGTCCGAATACCCACATGGGGTTTAGCTCTCCATGGAGCTATACAAAATCATCAATGTATATGAATCGATAAGAATAACAAACATAGATGAAACCCCCTGGTCATGTGTGGTGATGGTCTTGTGAGGTCGCTCCGTCCTCTCCACCAAGGCCCTTGTCAAGCCTAGGACACACCTCGCCGGATCGGTACCGACGAAAGCTCCCCCAATAGCTATCTTCAAATAGACGTCGATGTTGATGCCAAAGGCTAGCTCCAAACCTCCACAAAATCCTCTCCAAACCCTAGCTGTGAACCCTCCAGAAGTTAGGGAAATAATGGGTCGAAAAGTCCTCCAATAAATTTGAGTCGCGGCTATTAAAAGGCTGAAATCGGGCATTCACACGGCTATGTGGAATTTCCACAGGCCCGTGTGGATTCTCTAGAATTGATTTTCTGGTGCACAGTGAATAGTAAATTGCTACATTAACTACTACAGTACTTGCGTACAAAATGTTCCCGATTTCATGTTCTTCATCGAGACCTTTTGAATTGGGCACACAACCAATGGTAGATCATGTCGTTTGCTTCATTTCTTCTTATTGACGAAGTTCTTCAATGCTACACGGGCTAGACTTATATGAGTGTGACTGCCTTTGTGCTCCTCCAATGAAGGTTGGCACACACTCACAAGTTTAGAACCCATGCCTTGTGATAAGTGCTTATGTTATAGTACCGCGAAGCGTTATTATCTTATAATGAGCATATCTTTTATCAAATTTTATCACTAAATTGCGTGCATTTGTGTGCTTCTGTGCATTGTAGGTTTGTGGAGCTAATTTAAAGAAGAAGAACAAAGTTAGATCGTGTTTGCCGTTATTGCGGAGTTTTCGGACCAAGCAAAGAACAAGGCATGAGCCTAGACTTATGAGTGTGTGCCAACCTCATTTAGAGGGGCACAAGGGCAGTCACGCTCACAATACGTCTAACTCGTGTAGCTTAGGAGAACTTCACCAAGAAGGAGATTTGAAGCAATCGACACGATCTACCATTGATTGTGTGCCCAATTCAATAGCCTCGATGAAGAACGGTGAATTCGGGAGCGTTTCGGTAAAGCACTGTAGCAGCACTGTAGTAAAAATAATGTAGCAAGTTACTGTTCACTGTCTGCCGAAAATCAGCATTCCAGCAACTTCACACAGGCATGTGGAAATTCCACATGGCCGTGTGAAATCCCGATAAGGCCGATTTTAAAGCCGCGACCCAACATTATAAAAGCCTGATTCAGAGAATTTTTACACATCTTTTGACCAATCTTTCTCCCCAACTTCTGAAGAGCGTAGCTAGGGTTTCGGAGAGGACTTTGTGGAGGTTCGGAGCGCATCATCGGCATCATCATCGACGTCTGGCGGCCGCACAAGACCACGGCCACATCATATGCAAGGAGTTTTCATCGATGCTTTCAATTTGTCTTTACTTTCATATTTTGATGGATTTGTATAGCTCCATGAGAAGCTAAACCCCTTGTGGGTATTCGGACTTGTAAACCCTAGGATTATTATGTTTCTTTAAAATTGTTACTATTCTTTTCCATTATTAATGAATAAATTCGAGTTTCAATCTTAATTGCTTCTTGTAATTGTTTTCCCTTAGCCGTGACACTAGGGTTGAGAACAATCTAAGTTATCCTTTGGAGGTGTGACAACTCCTATAGGGTTAGACTACTTAAGATTGAAGAGGGTTGAGAGGGTGACTCGTGAGATAGCGGAACGTCCCCTTTCCCCTCCGGTGTGATTCTTCCTACCTCCGTGTTTCATGATTTCTTAGCGGTCAAGATAGAGTGAAGTGCTAGGAGAGGAACTACCCTGAGGCTTAGTTGCGCAAGCAACAGAGTGAAGAGTTGAAGTGAATCCTAGTACTGGGGCTTAATTGAGACTAGGATTCTTCCACTTGGACCAAAGGGTTAGAACTATACATAGGAACAAGGTTTATCACTAAGAATCCCTAGAACTTAAAGCAATCCCACGTAGTGTGAGGCTTAGGAAGACGGACTCCCCTTGGGCTTAGTTGACAGGTCAACGAGAGTCAGGGTCATAGTGAAAACCTAATGGTGGGGCATAGTGTTGGGGTTAGTCACGGTTGACCTTAGGTTTGGGACCGTGTGTTTAAGGATATCCTCGACTCAGTTAACATCAATAGGAAAGTATAATAACATTATCTTACATTAGAAGCATAAGTCATAAGGGTAGCTTGTCCGGGTACCCATCTTTTCTCATTGCTTGTCCTTCTCTATTTACTCCTACTTGCACTCTCTTACCTTCCATCTTCTATTTTATTTCTTGTCACTTTTTAATTGCTTTCACACTCACTCATTAATCCTACTCTCACTTTTCATACACTGCATTGCTAAATAGTGAGTTCTTGTGTCTTAAATCCCTATTCCCTGTGGATACGACTACCCACTCACCAGGGTAAAATTTATTACTTCGACAAGCCCGTACACTTGCGGGATACACTCAAGGGGTCGTGTCACCTTGTTCCTTGCTTGGTCCAAGAACTCCTCAACAACGGCGAACATGACCTAATTTTGCTCTTTCTTCTCTAAATTTACTCCACAACCCTACATGCACAAAAGAACACAAATGCACACCAATCAATGATAAAATCTGAGAAAAGTAATGCTCAATGTAAGAAAAGTAACACTTCATATTACTTAAGCACGAGCACTTATCACAAGCGCTCTGACCAATCCCTCTATCCTTGTTCCATTGATTTTTTTCAGAACCCTCTTGAGCTCTTTGTTAGTGACCTCCACTTGGCCACTAGTCTGCTCATGATAAGGAGTAGCAAGTCGGTGATGCACTCTATATCTTTTCAATACTTTTTCAAGCTGAGCAATACAAAAATGGGTTCCTCGATCACTAATAATAATCTGTGGAGTTCCCAAACATACGAAGAGCCTCATCAAAAATTTCACGACTGTTCTAGCATCATTGGTTGGTAGTGCTTGAGCCTCGACCCACTTGTAGACATAGTCGACGGCACTAAAATGTATTGGTTGCCATTAGATTTTGGAAATGGTCCCATAAAGTCAATACCCCACACGTCAAATACTTCACAAAATTACATTTTATTCTGAGGCATTTCATCCCTCCAAGACAAATTCCCTGCTCTCTAATAGTTATCGCATTAGAGAACGAACTGGTGTGCGTCTTGAAATAAAGTTAGGTAATAAAACCCAGCTGCTAAAACTTTTTCAGCCGTTCTACTTGAAACGTAATTCCCTCCAATAGGCCCTGAGAGACAATGTGCAAGGATATCCCATCCTTCTTCCCTTGACACACAAATGCGGAATAGAAATGGATCATCCCAAAAATAATTCTTCAAATCACTAAAGAACTTTTTCTTTTGTTGGAATGTGAGCCCTTGCTTAAAAACCTTCCCTGACAAATAATTTGTGAAATCAGCGAACCAAGGAGTTTCACTTGTTGATGAACTTTGAACTGAATATAGGTGCTCTTCTGGGAAGAAATCGGTAATCTCTTTGTTTGATGGTTCTTGTCCTTCATAACCTTCTAACCGAGACAAATGATTCCCCACTACATTTTCACTACCTTTCTTGTCTTTTATCACCATGTCAAACTCTTGCAAAAGCAGTATCCATCGGATCAACCTTGGTTTAGCATCCATCTTGTTCAAGAGATAGCAAAGTGCCAAATGATCAGTGAATACAGTGACCCTGAACAAAATGAGATATTGTCTTAATTTATCGAAAGCAAACACAACTGCTAATAACTATTTCTCTGTAGTAGTGTAATTCTCTTGAACACATGTGAGAGCCTTTCTAGCGTAATATATTGATTAGAACTATTTACCCTTTCTCTGTCCCAAAACTGCTCCAATAGCATAATCACTCTCATCTCACATGAGCTCGAATGGTTCGTTCCAATCCGGTGTGATCAAAATTGGAGCCTCGACTAGTTTCTCCTTCAACAAATTAAAGGCAACCAAAGAATCATCCCTGAAATCAAACGAAACATCCTTTTCGAGAAGCTTTGTCAAAGGTTGTGTGATCTTTGAGAAATCCTTGATGAACCGCCTATAAAAACCTGCATTCCCCAAGAAACTCCGAATTCCCTTAACTTTGTTGGTGGAGGGAGTTTATCTATGACTTCAATCTTCGCCTTATCTACCTCCATCCCCATTCAAGAAATCTTGTGACCGAGGATGATCCCCTCTTGGGCCATGAAGTGGCATTTTTCCCAATTAAGCACGAGATTTGTCTCCTCATATCTCATCAATACTCTTTCCAAGTTTTTCAAGCATATGTCAAATAAATCACCAAACACCGAAAAGTCATCCATGAATACCTCCATGATATCCTCCAAAAGATCATAAAAAATGGCTATCATACAGCGGTGGAATGTTGTCGGTGCATTACACAATCCGAACAACATCCTTCTATAAGCAAAAGTCCCGTAGGGACAAGTGAATGTTGTCTTCTCTTGATCTTCTGGGGTGATAGGAATCTAAAAATATCCTGGCATACCATCAAGGAAGCAATAAAACCAATTCCCAGCCAATCGCTCCAACATCTAATAAATAAAAGGTAATGGGAAGTGATCCTTTTGAGTTGCATCATTCAATCTTCTATAATCGATGCATACTCACCAACCTGTAACTATTAGAGTCGGTATGAGTTCATTCTTTTTATTCTTTACCACCATCATCCCTCCTTTCTATGGAACCACTGGCGTTGGGCTCACCCAAGCACTATCGGAGATGGGGTAAATAATTCCTGCATCCAACAACTTTACCACTTCTGCCTTGACGACTTCCTTCATATTCGGGTTCAATCTTCTTTGAGGTTGAATTACAAACTTGAAGTTATCCTCTATTAAAATTTTATGAGTGTAACATGAAGGATTAATGCCCTTTAAATCAGAAATTTTCCAAGCAATGGCGGATTTATGTTTCTTCAGCATGCTCACAAGCTTGTCCTTCTGATCAGTAGAAAGATTTGATGCTATAATGACAAGGAGCTTCGACTCTTATGCCAAGAATGCAAACTCCCAATGTGTCGGCAGAGTCTTTAGTTCCAAATCAGGCGGTTCTTCAATGGATGGTCATAATCGGCTCTCCTTCAATCTATCAATCTCCTCAAATTGGGTTGATTCGTGTTCAATAGCATTTTCTAATTTATCTTCTAATGCTTGTTGGGGGAATGGTCCTTGCCGCTTTCTGTAATTCCTATCTCACAAGTTTCCTCAGTCACATTTATAATCCCATCGAAAAGATTTCCTGCCTTTGTCCTTAATAACATGATTCAAACTAAGCAAGGACCTTATCTAAACTTTCTTCTAAATCACAACTCAAAGAAGACAATGTCGATTGCTCAAATTGATTCAACACACTGACCAGTTAACAACTCGGATCCTGCTCACCATAAAAATAATCAACAACCACTTCTTCTTCTACAGAATGGTTGATCATGGGTTGCTCATTTACAAAATAGCTTGAAATTGATTGCATTGTGAACAACTGCATTTTCTGTTCTTCACCATTCCTATAATCATGTCAAATAACTCGGTTGTATTAATCATTCTCCTTGAAGATGAAATCAAAGAAAGAAAAAACAAATAAGAACGATGGAAGAAATAAGAAAGTATGAAATAGAATGAATGATAAATAGCTAAAATAGTAAAGTGCAAATGTCTCTAGAATGCCTACTCCCCGACAATGGCACCAAAAACTTGGCACATATCCGAATTGCGTGTGTGTACCACAAGTGTACGGGTGTCGAAGTAATAATATACCCCGGTGAGTGAGTAGTCGTATCCACAGGGAGTAGTGATTAAAGATAAGAGCAGTTACTACTTAGCCAATGTGAAAATAACAATGGTGAGTGAAAGCAATATGTGTGAAATAAAAGAACGAAAGAAAATGAAAGAAAGAAAAGTGCAAGCAAAAGGTAAGGAGAGAACAATTGATGAGATAACGGGGCACCCAGATAATGCTCACCCTAGGACTAATGTTTCTAGCACAAGACTAATGTTATACCTTCTAATTGATGTTTAATGAGTCGTGGATATCCTCAAGCACACAGTCCCAAACCTAAGGTCAACCGTGACTAGCCCTCTACCCTATGCCCCGGGGGAGAGAATGCTCTCGACGCCTCACATTGTGTTGGACTGCTTGGGGTTCTAGGGATTCCAAGTTATAAACACTGTTTCTAAGTATAGTTCTAACCCTTTAGTTCAGGAGAAAGAACCCTAGCCTCAATTAAGACCTAGCACTGAGATTCACTACAACCCTTCACTATGTTACTCGCGCAATTAAGCCCCAGGGGAGTTCATCTCTTAGCACTCCGCTCTACTTCGACCGTAAAGAACTCTTGGAACATGGGGGTAGGGTAAATCACGTTGGAAAGGAAAAGGGACATTCCACTACCTCTCGACTCACCCTCTCAATTCTCTCCAATTTTGTGTAGTCTTATCCTATAGAAGTTGTCACACCTTCAAAGGATAACTTAGATGACTCTCAACCCTAGTGTCACGTCTAAGGGAAAATCAATGCAATTAAGAATCAAGATTGGAACTCAATTAAAAGCATCAATTAATAAAGCATAATAAAAGTTATAGAAATAATGTCATCCTAGGGTTTACAAGTCCGAATACCCACTAGGGGTTTAGCTATCCATAGAGCTATACAAAATCAGCAAAGTGTTTGTATCAATAAGCATAGAAAACATGAATGAAACCCCTTTATGGCCCGTGTCAATGGTCTTGTGAAGCCGCTTCGTCTTCTCCAACGAATCCCTTGTCAAGCCTAGGGCACATCTCGCCGAATCGATGCCGATGAAAGCTCCCGCAATAGCTATTTTCCAAAGGATGTTGATGTCGATGCCGTAGACTTGCTCCAAAAGCCTCGCAAAATCCTTTCCAAACTCTCCCAAAGTTCCCTGAAAGATAGGTCAAAAGTCCCCAAATAAATATGAAGTCACGGTATTTAAAGGGCTGAAATCAGGTATCCACACGGCCCTGTGGAATTTCCACAACCCGTGTGGATTTTCTGGAAATTTGATTTTCGCCACGCAATGAACATTAACTGCTACAGTAAATTACTACATTGTTTTGCCATAGTACTCACGCCCAAGGTGCTCCCGACTTCATTTTTTTCATCGAGCCCGCTAGGTTGGGCACGCAACCACGCGGTAGATCATGTCGTTTTTTCTTTTCCCGGCATTGATAAAGTTCTTCAATGTTAAATGAGTTAGATTTTATGAGTGTAACTTCCTTTGTGCCCCTCCAAATCATAGAATAATTTGAGCACATTGGAGGTTGGCACACACCCACAAATCTACAACCCATGCCTTCATCCTTGCTTGATTCAAGAAACTCCTCAACAATCACGGGCATGATCCAATTTTGCTCCTTTCTCTTGAACTCTTCTCCACAGCCCTACATGCACAAAAGAACACAAATACACATGGATTAATGATAAAACCTAGGAAAAGTAATGCTCAATGTAAGAAAAGAATACTTCGTATTACTTATACACGAGCACTTATCAACACCCATAAAGCATGGCTGCTAGAGAAAACCCTAGCTTATTTTATCCTATATAAAACCATGGAGGGTTTTCATAAGAGAATCTTTGGCTATCGAAGTGAGAGTTCAAGGGTAAGAACCATTAGAAGACCAAAGCACACACCAAAAAACCTAGGAGATCAATAATTAATTAAAGATTTATTAACTTTTAAGCATGGAATTCATCAATCAAACCAAGTTTTTCTTTATTTCTTCTTATTTTTATTTACTGACACTTAGTTTGAATATCATGGGTTGTAATTCAAGCATGATTGAGTAGATTTATATTTTTATGGTTGGGGATTAGCCCCATGATGAACAAAGATTTCTTATATTGAATTTTCTTTCTACTGTAATGTTTAAATTCCTTATGATTTAATCCTTTGATACTTAATACTGTTAAATGGGATGAATCCCATATTTGCATATCTTAGACACCAAAGGAAAGACCGAAAAGTGAAATGTTGTGTTAGAAACCCTAGGGTTATGACTAAATCCATAAATTTTGTTTTCTTGAGGATCAAAAGTTATCACAGAACTTAAAGGATCTAATTAGATTCGTTTACCATAAAAGTAGGAGTTGATCTAAGTTAGATATTTCGCTATATTATGAAAGGAAATAATTATTACTTTAGGATAAACCACCTTCAAACAATTAAGCTTAATAGAGAGAGTCATATAAGATCTTTTGTTTATCATTGTGGAACATCTCTAATTCTAGAAGCCTTTGAATTATAAATTCTACCTTCTTGTCACTAGCCATACTTTAATAGTTTTGGCTTTAATTATAGTTAATTCTATTTATCTTTTTTATTCTTATTTGGATTTGTCTAGATAATCTTTAGTTTCAAGAAATTAGTAATCAACATCATAATCATCATATGAATGATATCTTATTTACTACTTGACGATCTGTGCACTTGTGATACACAGTACATACAATGCATCACTAATGTGTAATGTTTATTAAAAAAATTATTTATTAAATACATGTCCTAATTTAAATCAAAATCAAAATTATAAATATGTTTATCTTAGTTACATGCAGCCAAATCTCAATGGAATTAGGATAAATCACAAGATCAGCCGAAAGCACATATCTTGAGGCGATTTAAAATATTCAAATTCCTAGATCAGTCGAGATCACCAATCTCAAGGTAATCTAAAATACACAAATCACTAGATCCGCTGAGACCATATATTTCGAAGAGATATAAAATATTCAAATCTCAAGATCAACCGAGGGCACATATCTCGAGGCAATCTACAATATTCAAATCCCTAGATCAACGGAGAGCACATATCGCACAGAGATCTAAAATATTCAAATTCCAAGATCAGCCAAGAGCATATATCTCGAGGTGATCTAAAATATTCAAATTCCAAGATCAACCAAGAGCATATATCTCGAGGTGATTTAAAATATTCAAAATTCCAAGATCAGCCGAGAGAAGGTGGTCCAAAATATCCAAATTCCAAGATCAGCTGAGAGCGCATATCTCGAGGCGATCTAAAATGTTCAAATCCCAATATCAGCAAAGAGCATAGATCTCAAGGAGATCTAAAATATTCAAATCTCAAGATCAGCCGAGAGCACATATCTCGAGGTCATTCAAAATATTCAAAACCCCAAAAATCAGTCGATAACACAGATCTCGAGACAATCTTAAGCCCAAGATCAGCCATGAATACAAATCACGAGTAAATATTACTGTAGGTCACCTAATTGTACTCAATTCTCATTTTTGTTACCAAATTTTAATTTGTATCAAAATGGTCATCTCATTTTAATTTAGTTTCAAAAAAATGTTACGCAAAGAAATCCGGTGAGATTATGCAGACGTGGATGCCGACAATCCAACGTGGTCACCATATTTCCACATCACCCGTCCCAATGGCCTTACCACATGGATTAAAATGCCACTATGCTCCATGTCATGCCATTGGGGTGGGTGATGTGATGGCATTTTAATACACGTGGCAAGGCCATTGGGACGGGTCGTGTAGAAATATGTTGACCACATTGGATTGACGGCGTCCACGCTAGTATAATCTCACCGAATTCCTTTGGATAACATCTTTTTGAAACCAAATTGAAATGAGATGACCATTTTGATACAAATCAAAATTTGGTATCCAAAGTCAGAATTGGGTATAATTAGGTGATATATAGTAATATTTACTCTACAAATCACAATGCAAATATACATATATGTAATAATAAATATAATAAATCATATATATATATATATATATATATATATATATATATATATATATTACGAAAAAATAATAACAATAAAATAATAATAATAATAATAAAATAATAAAAAAATTTATGAATAAAAAAATTTTAAAAATAAAATTGAAAAAAAAAAAGAAGAAAGATGAAACGGGTTTGATCATCATGGTTCCCATAATCAACCATTATGTGATATGGGGCGACTCTGACCTAAAAATCTGCGCTTATATGGAGCAACCTTGTAACATGTGAAATATATATGGATCATCCACCACATTGCACTAGTTTATATATATATAGTTGTAGTTACAACAATGATCAAGACTTAATGCATGAACTAATTGAAGATAACACACGCATGAATCTAATCCTCCAAGTGTCCCATCTTTACAAATAAACACTGCATGCTTTCATGAATTAATTAACTATTTGAGTTGGGGCACGTGACATTTGAGCACAACATTATTATTGATGAAAAGGTTCATTCAACTCATTCAATATTACTTAATATTTGTAACATCATGATTAATTGCAGTTCACATGATCGATAGCCCACGATCAACATAACCATACCATTCACATGATCGACAGCCCACTATCAACATAACCATCTCCACGAGCCATATAACCACCTCCACGATCAACACAACAGGAGAGGAAGAGGGAAACCAGCAGAAGGAGCTAAAGAAAAAAAAAAATTTGAAGAAGACAAAAGAAGAGGAAAAGGTGTTTTTCTCCCCCTCATACCTATATATATATATATATATATATATAAAGAAAAAAAAGAATCACTGTATATATATAAAGAAAAAAGAATCATTGTCGTTGTTGTCGCCGTCATCATCACCGCTACTGTAGTCGTTGTCATCATCGTCACTGTTGCTATCATTGCCTCTCTGTGAGAAGGAAAAAGAAAGTTAAGAGAAGTTTGATGTTAGAGTTTGATCATAATATAGGTTTCCAACAGAATCTAGTTACTTCATGGATAGTAACTTGATTGACTGAGAAGAGGCCAGTATTTGTTTGAGAGCAAGTTGGAAATGTTCTGGTTAAATCTTACGGTATTGTTTTTTGTTTTGTTAATATGCCTTTAGTGAACTATTATGTATACTTCTACTTTATGATGTATTAGTGATCTTGAATATCAATGAATGAGATAATTATCTGAATGTTATCTCAATTCTTAAAAATCATCTTGTGATTCATTTGGACTTGTAAGATCAAATGATCCTATCAATAGTATCAGAGAGGGATTAAGAAAGAGATGGGAAGCTTATTGTCAGCCAAGGAAGCCAATGTGCCTTTCTTTGATGGGGAAATTTATAATTTGTGGAGTCTAATGATGAAGGCCATGTTTAGATCTAAGGATCTTTGGTCTTTGGTTGAGAAGGGCTTCAATTAAGAAGGTGATGGCAACCGAATTAATGGAAGTATGAAGAGGGAAGCCAAAGCCCTCTTTCTTATTCAACAAGCATTAGACAAGAGGATCCTCATTAGGATCACTGAAGCTGACACGACCTTTTGCGTGCGTACCGCAAGTGCACGGCCTTGTCGAAGTAATAAAAGTTACCCCGGTGAGTGGGTAGTCGAATCCACAGGGAATAGGGATTTAAAATACGAGAAGTTGCTATTGAGTCGTGTGATGTACGAAAAGAAACAATGATCGGAGTGATGAGTGAATTTATGGGAACTAGAGTAGATGCAAAGCAAATAAATCGAAAGATGAAAGAGAGAAAAGTGCAAGCAACGAGTAAGAAGAGAGAGACTAGTAATAAGTGAAAATAGGGTATCCGGACAAGTTACCTCTAGGACTTATGCTTCTAGTGCAAGACTATGCTATTATACCTTCCTATTGATGTTTAATTGAGTCGAGGAAAATCCTGAAACACACGGTCCCAAATCTAAGGTCAACCGTGGCTAATCCCAACACTAAGTCCCGGCAATAGGATTCACGTCAACCCTTCACTCTGTTGATTGCTCAACTAAGCCCCAGGGGAGTATTTCTACCTAAGCCTAACACTACGTGGGATTGCTTTAAGCTCTAGGGACTCCTAGTGATAAAACTTGTTCCTATGTGTGATAGTTCTAACCCTTTGGTCCAGGAGGAAGAACCATTGTCTAAATTAAGCCCCAGTGCGTAGGATTCACGTCACCCCAAAACCTTGGGGGAGTTTGTCTACCTAGCACTTCACTCTATTTCGACCTCTAATGACTCAAGGAATCGGAGGTAGGGAGAAATCACAACGGAAGGGAAAGGGGTACGGTGCTACCTCACAACTCTCCCTCTCAACCCTCTTCAATTTTAAGTAGTCTAATCCTATAGGAGTTGTCACACCTCCAAAGGATAACCTAGATTGTTCTCAATCCTTAGTGTCACGGCTAAGAGAAAACAATAGCACAAGAAATCTAAAATTGAAACTCGAATTTATTCATCAATTAATGGAAAAGCATAATAACAATGTCAAAGAAACATAATTATCCTAGAGTTTTACAAGTCCGAATACCCACGAGGGGTTTAGTTCATCATGGAGCTATACATGTTCATCAATTTATGAAAGAAAGAACAAACTAAAGACATCAATGAAAACCCCCTCGCGTATGGTGTGGCCGTGGTCTTGTGCGGCCGTCGAACATCGGTGACGATGCCGATGACGCGCTCCAATCCTCCACAAAGTCCTCTCCGAAACCCTAGCCGCACTCTCCAGAAGTTTGGGAGAAAGATAGGTCAAAAGATTTTTCAAAAAGTCTCCAAATCGGCTTTAAATAGGCTGAGTGCGGCTTTAAATTTGAAGTTATCGGGAATTCACACGGCCGTGTGGAATTTCCACACACCCGTGTGAAGTTTCTGTCTTTCCTGAAAATTGCTTCACACGGCCGTGTGTTAATTCCACACGCCCGTGTGAAGTTTCTGGCTTGCTGGAAAATCAATCCACACGGCCGTGTGTTAATTCCACACACCCGTGTGACGTCTCTGGTTTGCTGGAAAATTAGTTCACACGGCCGTGTGTTAATTCCACACGCCCGTGTGAATTCTCTGGAACCTTGACTCTTCGGCAGAAGTGCACAGTAACTTGCTACAGTGATTCGCTGCCGTAACAAGCTACAGTGTTGCTGCAGTAACTCTCCGAAATGCTCCCGAATATGTTGTTTCTTCATCGAGGCCATTGAATTGGGCACACAATCAATGGTAGATCGTGCCTATTGCTTCGAGTTTCCATCTTGGTGAAGTTTTCCTAAGCTACACGAGTTAGACTTGTTGTGAATGTGACTGCCTTTGTGCCCCTCCAAAGGAGGTTGGCACACACTCACAAGTCTAACCTCGTGCCTTGTTCCTTGCTTGGTCTGAAAACCTCCCAACAACGGCGAACACGACCTAACTTCGTTCTTCTTTTCCAACTTAGCTCCACGAAACCTACAATGCTCAAGAATACACAAATGCACACTATTTAGTGATAAAATCTGATAAAAGTATGTTCATTTGTAAGATAATAACGCTTCGCGTTACTACAACACAAGCACTTATCAGAAGCCAAGACTGCAAAGAAGGCTTGGGAGACTACCAAAAATAAGTTCCAAGGAAACATCAGCAATCTCACTGTTCAACAGCATTCACTTCAAACAGAACTTGATGCTGCAAAGATAAAGAATGGGGAGAAATTTTAAGACTACATCAGCAGACTTCTTGATGTAGTGTATAAAATTCGGATGATGGGAGAGGATCTTCCACAAAAGGCAGTGATGAGTAAGATTATACGAAGTCTTACTCCAAGGTTTTCACAAGTAGTACATTCAATCATTGAAGCCAAAAATCTCAGCACTATGAGAATTGATGAACTCAGTGGGTCACTGAAAAGTCATGAGTCTATACTTGACATTTCAAGTAAACCAGATGAAGAAAAAGCTCTACATGCCAAAAGCTTTCATTATGGAGAACAAGGCAATAAAGGAAGAGGTCGTAGCTAGGGTTTCTTCAGAGAAAGAGGAAGAGATCGTAGAAGAAGCACTGGTGGTGGATGTTTAAGCACTAATGGTGGGCATTCAAGTGAAAGTACAAAACAATATAAAGGAGTTCAATGCTTTGTTTGCAAGAAGTTTGGGAATGTAAAGGCTCAATGCTGGCTCTGAAATAAGGAAGCCAATGTGACAGAAAAAGTGAAAGGTGTTAAAGATGAAGAAGGAGTTGTTTTTATGGCAAAAGATGGTGCAATGAAAGAAGAAGGAAGGACATGACTCATTGACAGTGGATGTTCAAACAACATGTTAGGAGATAGATCCATATTTTAGTCTATAGAACCTACATCAAATCAAATCATAAGACCTGGAGATGGAAAATCTCTCCAAGTAGAAGGAATTGGATCAGTGTCCTTGGGCTCACAAACTGGGAAGACAGCTATCCTAACTAATGTTTAGTTTGTTCGCAACTTAGCACACAATTTACTAAGTGTAGGACAACTAATGAATTATGGGTTTGATGTAGAATTTTTAGGTGGAGATTGTATTATCAAGGAAGCCATAACAAAATAAAAAATAGCTTAAGTTGGTATGATAAAGCATAGACTCTTTCTGCTGACTGCTGAAGATGTACTCCATGCTCATGTAGCTCAAGAAGATGAAGCTGCTGCAAATCTCTGGCACAAGAGATTTGGTCATGTAAACTCCAAAACTCTGATGCGCTTACATGAAGAATATTTGGTACTTGGACTACCATCCATCAGATGTATTGCTCCTTGTGAAGCTTATTCACTTGGAAAGCAAGCCCATCAAGAGTTTCCAAAAGGACACTAAGTTTGTGCAAAAGCTCCACTTGAATTGATCCATGCGGATTTAGTGGGACCTATGAAGACTCCAAAAATCAGCGGTAATCTTTATTTCTTTTTTCTCACCAATGACTACTCTAGATACTGCTGGGTATATTTTTTGTAGAAGAAGTCTGAAGCACTGCAAAACTTCAAGGCATTTAAATCCTTGGTTGAAAAACAGCTGTCCCTTCCACTAAAAGCTCTCCGGATTGAAAAGGAAGGCGAGTTCATGTCTAGAGACTTCATAGGATACTGTAACCACATCGACATCCTGCATCAATTGACGGCCCCTCGTTCACCTTAGCAAAATGGGGTGGCAGAGAGGAAGAATAGAAAAGTCACTCAGATGGCTTGTACCATGTTGTAAGAAGATAGGATGTCAACAGAATTATGGGGAGAAGCGGTTGCGATTGTCGTATTTATCCTCAATCACTCATTAACTCGTGCACTTGAATCTCAAACACCAGTGGAAGTGATGACCAGGTCAAGACCGAGAGTGGACTTTCTCAAAGTGTTTGGGTGCTTCTCGTATAGCCTCGTTGACCCACAACATTGAACTAAGTTTGAAGCCAAATCCAAACTTTGCATTTTCATTGGCTACTGCACTCATTCAAGGGCGTATCGGGTGATAGATCCAGATATAAAATGCGTAAATGTCAGCAGGAATGTATGATGTTTTGAAGGCATATTTTTTTATTGGTCAAAAGCATCCAACTCAGTAGCATCTTTCTTTGTGCCAGCTATTGACGTGAAAAGTGAGGAAATAAGTGAATTATCACCGTTAGATCAAATAAATGAACGGTCAGAAATTCTTCATCCTCAAAACACCTCATCTCCCAGAATTTCAACTGAAACAACCTCAGGCGGTGAAGCTCTGACGAGGTATCGAAATCTCACTGAAATATAATCCTCTTATTCCTTTGCATTGACAACTACAGATCCCATGACCTTCGAAGAAGCAAAGACAAATTCTAAGTGGATTGCAGCTATGAACGAAGAGATGGAAGCTATTCATAAAAACCAAACCAGGAAGCTGACCTCTTTACCAGAAGGGAAGAGATAAATTGGTTTGAAATGGGTATTTAAGTTAAAATTTAAACCAGATGGTTCTTTGCTAAGGATGAAGGCTCGGGTTGTTCCAAAAGGCTATGCTCAACGTGAAGGTAAAAACTTTGACTTGATATTCTCTCCATTGCTCGAAAAGAGACTGTATGTCTCTTCCTAGCTATTGGAACTCAGAGAAGATGGAAATTAAATCAATTAGATAACAAGACAGCCTTCTTGAATGGAGAATTGAAGGAAAAAGTGTTTGTTGAACAACCATAAGGTTTTATTATTACAGGAAAAGAAAATCTTGTATTCAAGCTTCAAAAGGCTCTTTATAGTCACATTGATGCACAATTCATTCAAATGGGATTTGAACGAAGTGAAAATGAACCTACAGTTTATAAAAATCAGCATAGAGACATGGGAATACTACTATTATGCGTATCTGTTGATGATATATTCTATATGGGCTCATTTGAAAGAATTCTGAAAGAATTCAAAGAAGAAATGATGAAGATGTTTGAAATGTCTGATCTTGGTGAATTGAAATACATTCTCGGATTGGAGGTACAATTGAGTAATTCTCTATTTATTTTCTCAGCACAAGTATGCAATTGACTTGCCAAACCAACACTTACCTCTTCTCAGTCAATCAAGTTACTGTCCATGAAGTATCTAGATTCTATTGCCAACCCATATTCTGATCAAACGTTAACATGCTCCCCATGATCAGAAGAGACCAGTGTTTGTTTGAGAGCAAGTTGGAAATGTTCTGGCTGAATCTTACTGTATTGTTTTTTGTTTTGTTATACACTACAAGAAAACATAAGCATCACTGATGGAATTTTTTCAATGGAATTTTTTCCATTGGTAATATCAATATCACTGACGGAATTTGTGACGGAATTTGTGACGGAATTCCAACGAACAGTTTTTAACACCTCATAACATATTAGTGACAGAATATAATTTTATCACCAACCGAAAATTCTCCGTTGATAGTTTCCATCGGAAATTCTGTTGGTGAAAAGAAGTAATTTTATTTCTATGATTTAAAATAAGTTGTTATTTATTAGGGATGATATTAGAATTTTGAATTATCACCAACGGAATTGATTATTATTACCAACGGATTTTTTTTTTTTTTTTTTTTTTTTTTTTTTTTTTTTGCTTTCACCAATGGAAATTATTATTTGACCACCAACGGATAGCATGTTATCACCAATTAGTGGAATGTACACTATTTAAAAATATTCATTACTATTATTAATATTACTAATACTATTATTATTATTATTATTATTATTATTATTATTAATATTTCGTAATTTATTTTTCAAAATATCTAAAAATAATTTTTATTTATATTTAAATTATAACAAAATATTTTAAAAATAAAATATTACAAATATATTATATATAAAAAATAAAAAGATAAGATATTAATCTAGAAAACAATTTTATGATGACATTTGCGAGGGAGAAAACCCTTGCCAATTTTCCCCCAAAATTTTGTAACACCCCACACTGCCATTATTTGTCCAAAATTTCACTATAACGCTCGCACACACACACACACACACACACACACTCTCTCTCTCTCTCTCTCTCTCTCCATAAGTGATTGTAGGGTTTCTGGTGCTGATCCGCAATAAGACAAAGGAAGAGAAAAGGAACCCCCTCCTTCTTTGGTGTAGAGAAATCCCCCCGATGTTGACTCTTAAACCCTAGAACAATCAATCCCCTCCTTCCGCTCCTCCAAAACCCAAATCCCCATGAGATAGGTAGCCCCGCGGCCTTGGCAAAGTGGATCCCATAGGACAACCTCCTGAAAAACACCGTTAAGGTAATCCAAAACTCTATTCCGTTTTTTTCTCTCCCTTGTTTCTTGTGTGATTTTCTTTGTTTTTCATATATTGTATGGAAATTTCTTTCCCATTTTCAGTAAACAATGTGTTATTTGTTTTTAGGTATAGCTTATTCTTCAAACAATGTGTTTTTTCAGCACATAATCTATCAGATTTACATATGAGATGTTCTAATATTGTAAACATTCTTATCTTTTTCATGATGTTTATTTTTAACTTTTTTTAAATCATATTACCATGTTTCATGGCATGAAAAGCATTTGTTTATGTGGTAATTGTGATAAAATGCTATGTTTTTTAGAGAAAAATTGGATTTGTATGTTGGTGAAAATAGGCTTAGTTGAGGTTTTGTGAACACACAATTTCTTTCTTGTATGTGTTTGTTTGCTTTTTTTTATTATTATTATTATGTTTACCATGTCCTTTACCATGAAAAGCATTTGGTTTTCATGGTACTTGTGAGCAAAGCTAGGGCTTTTAATTCCAATTGAATGTATATATTGGTGAAGTTTGGGTTTTTTTTTTTTTTTTTTTTTTTTTTTGAGGTTTCATGATCACACACCAGTAGCTATCTTGCATCGTCTGTGCCATTAATTTTTTAATTTCATTTGTATTTTTATAATTACCATATTGTTTCACATGAAACATTTGAATTTTGTGCTTATTTGGAGCTGAAGCTTTGGTTTTTTAATTCTCAGTTGAATGTATATATTGGTGAACTATGGTTGTAGATGAGGTTTTATGATCACACATCAAACTATTTCCTATAGGTACAAGCAAGCCAGCCCTGCCCCGCCACTCACTCGTTTCAATCTTATCCATAATCTATAGCAAGATCACAACTGGTATGCAATAAAATGCATATGAACTACTTGATATTTTTTTACTTTGTTATTTCTATCCATAATCTATGGCAAGGATAGTTGTTTGTTTGATTAATCAGTGATGCAGTGATTAAGTATCTTGTTAATTTATTAGTGAATTGATTCTCTGTTTGTAATGAATTTTATACTTTGTAATGATTAATTATCTCGCTAATTTATTATTGATATTCTTGATATTGACGAGAAGAAGTCAGTTATTTACTTCTTCTATTCTTCGGTATCTCTTGCATATTAAACTAGTGAAGCCTAAACGAGACGAATCTTTCCTTAATATTAATAATGCTTATGTTTATTTCTATTTTTTGATAGCTATTCAAGTTTAGAATAATATGGGAATTGAATTATGTTTCGAGCTAGTTTAGAATAATGCTTATGTTTATCTATTTTTTTTCTGTTTTGCTAATTACTCCATGAAAAGTCTTGATATTGTATAGTTTATTTCTCACATAAGGCTTGTTTCTTGCTTGAGTAGTGGTTGTAGACTTCAATCTGTTTAATACCATATAATATTGCAGATAACTATCCATTATTGTCTAGACCACTAGTGGCAAATCATTCAAGAAAACTTATCAAGCACATAATAGAATATTCTGAAAGAAAATCCACATCCATGAAAGTAAATTTCAAAGTTGGGGATGCTCAAAATAATATTTTGGCATAGGTGTAACCTTGTATCTTACTCTGTTTTAGAGACTCAATGCACAAGTGGTTGGAGAAAAATTATTTCTTAAGTGTATATAATGAGGTTACTAGTGGCATCCCCTATTTAGAGTTATATTAGATAAGTGGATGAATTCTCGCAGATTTAACATTTGATTTTGCAATATTTATTGATTGATTGGTTTAACCCTTTAGGAAACTAGTGTGATGATTTTTTGTAGCCTTTAACATAGTGTGATGATTTTTTCAGGTCCTAATTTAGCATTTCAAGCACAAAGGTTGATCAAGCATATTCAAAATTTGAATCTTGTTATCTACGCAGACACTAGATTGCAGTTAAAAGCTGTAGGAGGTATGGGTGTTTCCACAACACCCATTTATTTCTATTTTTAGTGACCATCTACATAATCTGATGAAGTGTGTGGTTTTCTCTTGTTCCTCAGTATCGTGTTTGTACACTCTATGTTTGTAATTGTTTCAGATTTTGGTTGACAGAACCCATCTATGATGTAAGGTATGTTTAACTATTTATTTTATTATTATATTTGGTATTTTTCATTTAGCATGCAATGCATGGAAAGTGTGTTTTGTATTGTGCATAAATTTTGGTTGATGAATTTAATGGCTTTTTAAGGAAATAATGATGCTAAAAACATTGGTTTCATGCTATGGTAATTTTGTTGATCAAAAGCCCAAGAATGTCAGTGTAAGTGTATGCTTGTCTAGATATACACTTTCTTTCCTATATGAGACTTCTTTGATTAATTTTTATTTAATGGTAATTTTGATCGATAGACTAATGGGAATATCATGCATGTGAATCATGTCTCACTGAAAAAACGGAATTTTACATTTTTTGAACTATTCCGTTGGGTACCTTCCAAAATATATATTTCATATTTTGCTTAATAATATGATTGATATTTCATAAGAGATGAAAATAACTCACTATGACTTTTAAAGAGCAAGAAACATTAATATCAAATATTATTAATCTAAACATTCTTTCATGGTGTTTTAAATCATTTAGGATTGTACAATGGCTAAAGATGGATATTGGGCATGTGCTCGTTTAGATGAGAATGGATATATCACAGACCAATATATGGGGGCAGTTGAAGAGTACATAACTTTTGCAATGAACGAGCAATGGTTTACTAGTGGTGATAGAATTAGATGCCCATGTTTGAAATGTCAAAAGCATTCATTTCTTAAACACAATCATGTACGTCAACACTTATACTATAGTGTTTTTTGTAATGATCCATTGTCTGGTGTGAGGCAATCATCCAGTGTTAGAGAGGAAGTTGAACAATTATGTCAGGGATGCTTTTTTACTCTAATGTTAATCAAAGATGGAATTGTGATGGTGGGTTAATGTCTATGGATCATGAACCTAGTTTAAGCCCATCATCTTTTTTTTTTTTTTTTTTGTTCAATGATGCTGATGAACTAGTGTAGTCTGGTTGTACAAAATACACGACACTATCGGTAGTATATATATCTCTTGTGATGTATATGTTTAAATAATTTGTTTGTTATTTCTTATAGGAATCTTATACTTCTTCATTGAGTCAAAAAGTATGGTTTTGATGAAGCCAATCATCCTGAGTTTGACCCAAAAGTTTGGTGTGATTCAATTGGAGGGCAAGGTACTACACGCACTCATTTCTATGGGTTTGGAATCATGCCACGTGGCAAGAATTTCGTATCTACCTCCATCAATGCTAGAGATGCATCATACTTGGCTTGTAGTCATCTGAATCATGAACGTGAACAAACTCCAGTTGAAGTTGACAATTTACATGAAGAAGTGATGCTTGTGAAAAACAGAATAATCAACTCAAAGGATAAAGTAGAGAAGCAAGCGAGAGATATGGCAGATATCAAGTATCTTGAACAAATGATGTATATGCTTAATCCTGTGCGTATGTTTACAAATGCTTCAATAGGACCTTCTCAGCCTACCACTCAGGATAAAGACACTACTGGAGCACCACTTTGAATATTAAACAGATTTAGGACTTCTTAAATATTTTCTAGGACTTCTTAAATATTTTCTGTGCGTATGTTTGAAATGACCGATTTAGGACTTCTTAAATATTTTCTAGGCCTTGAAGTATCACAGCTGAAGAAGGAGATCAGGGTTTGTCAAAGAAGGTATTCTGAGACTCTATTGAAGGACTGTGGGATGTTCAAATGTAGGGGCCTGTCTACTCCTATGAATGCAAGTGACAAATTGCAGCAAGAGGATGGCATAGCTCCTGCAAATGCCAAGAAGTATAAAAGGATGGTAGGTGGCCCCTTATACCACACATACACACATCCAAACATCCCATTCGGTGTTGGAGTTATGGCCAGATTCGCTCGAAGTCCAACTGAGCACCACATGGGTGCAGTGAAGCGAATCATGCATTACATCTCAGGTTCCTTGAGCTTGGGACTGAGTTACAAGCAAATGTCAAAGCTTAAGCTAAGTGGGTACACAGACAGTGACTTTGGGGGAACTTTAGATGATAGGAAGAGCACAACAGGATCGGTCTTCCACCTTGGTTCAGCAGCTATATCATGGAGTTTGAAGAAGCAGGATGTTGTGGCCTTATCTAGAACTGAAGCCAAGTACATGGCTGCCAGTTCAGCTGCATGCCAAGATGTCTGGCTGAAGAGGATTTTGGAAGATCTTGACCAAAAGCAGGAGCAAGCGACCACCATATATTGCAACAACAAGTCCGCAGCATGGGAGAACCAAGCATGTCAACACTCGATTATATTTCCTCTGTGATCTTGTTGCAAAGGAATCCATATGATTGACTCACTGCGGGACTCATAAGCAAGCAACAAACTTTTTTACAAAATCTCTCATAGTACAAAAGCATGAAATATTGAGAACTAAGCTTGGGATGACTGAGCAAGGAGAGGTTGTTGGATTTGCATAGTCAACCCAAGCAGAAGACCCTGACTTGCTGAGTAGGATGAAGCCTGTCCACATTGGAGAACCTGGTGCTGAGTTAGGATTAGTCCATCGTGGAGCTGGACCACATTGATGAGCTGTCATTAGTTGGCGCCGCTGCCAGCTTCTTTATGGCGTGTTTTGTGTCTTAGGTGTAGGAGTTTGAATGGCTAAGATTTGGTTGTTATGATGGTTGTGGTTGGGCACATTTTGTTGGGAAGTTATATCTACCAAGTATGTTATGTTTTTATTAGAACTTATGTATGCAAGAAAGACTGATGAAGGTCTTTAGCTAATATTATCCTACGTTGTTCTTGGTATCTTCTCTTATCCTTTGTTTCTTCTACCAGCCTCACATCCTAATAGATCTAAGGTTCAGAAACATAAAGAATATTGACAAAGAATAGTGTTAGTCTATAAGCCTCTGAATACAAAATTGTACAACATGCATCCTGAAGCATTCTTCGTTCCATTATTCATCAAAGCTATTAATGGCAACATCGATCGAGGAAAGTTTTAGAAATATATTATAACTTCCACCTCTTTCATTTAGCACTCGCTCACATAGAATGGAAGACCAAGCATAGGTACATGAAGGCAATTAAAGGTGACCTCAGTGCTGCGACCAGGTCTCCCCAATTAGGCTTCGGAATCCTCTCTGATGATGGTTCGGTCCTTGTTGATATCAGGCAATTAGAGTCATCATTTGGAAGGAGATGGACATCTAGAGAAGTACAGTAGGAGTATTTCAGTTGATGCTATGGTCTTTAATGGACTTGGAATCCCTAGCATGGTCTGCCAGCATAAAAAATAAGCAAGGAGCTATCTCTCCTTTATAGGAGTATTCGGCATCAGCTTCGGACTATATGAAGAAAGCCATGGCTACTGATTAGCTTCCTGAGCTTACGCTGATCGAAAGAGAGCTAAGTGGATTCTTGCCAGTAGGCAATCTGCTATTCGTGCAAAGGAGAGGAAGATTAGATATACCAGTAAAAATAGAAAGAAAGGTGCAAACTCTTCAAATTGAAGCAACCACTCTTAAGTTGCACCTGTAGGCTATGGAACATTAGGCTCATCTTTGTAATGCTTTAAAAAGAGGCATTAGAAGCCCAGAAACTCAAGATAGCAACAAGATAAATGGCTAACATGAGTGAGACCACCTTGAATCGAGAATTCCAGTAACCAACTGCGCCATATTTAGGGATCACACCCATTTCCGCAGGATTTAATGGACTTCATGTAATATTGCAAGACCATTTGTTTCCCAGGATGTTGTTCATTTAAACAGAGAAAATAGAAAAGCAAGTACTATATATGCAGCATGTATGCCCATGCGTTAAATTAAAGTTCTCTGCATCATATATATATATATATATAATAGAATTTGGATTGTATCTTTATTCTTATCTTATCCTTTTCCTTTTCTGAGGGTCGATCGGATAGTTAATATAGTTTGTTATAACTCCAAAAAAGAAATAAAAAGTAAGAACTCAGAGGGTTGAGGTCCCTCTGAGTTCTTACTTTTCATATCTACAATCCTGTTCAAATATAATAAAGTAGCGGATTCAGTAGCATCGGCCCCAATAAAGGCTCGGTCTGGTCGACTTTTCGTCTTCACTTTCCCCGTATGGAATTTATATATATAAAAACTATAAACGAAGTATAGGATTCCTTCAGTTCAGGTAATGCTTGGTCCGCCAGAAAAAAAGGGGGTCGTGTTATAAATGCTCTGGCTAAACCTATTGATGGGAGAGATCGAGAAAGCGGAACTGCTTGACGTTGCATAGGAATTTGAAATGGGCAATCCTGAGCCAAATCTTTATTTCTCGATAAAAATAAATATGACCAATGGTGGCGTAGGTATCTAGGGGATAGTCGCTTTATATATATATAACCATTTACATCCTGGTGTGCTTCGTAAATAAAAAAAACATGGAAGTTATAATGGTACCTTATAATGGCTCAACGTGGAAAGCACTTGAACTTTGGTGTTGATGTGATATATTTATATATAAAAAAGAATTAATGAAGAGTGGAAAATTAAATAAATAAAAGCAAGGAAAGGAACTAATAATGGAGGTGGTGAAGTTGGAAAAATGAGGCCAAGCTACAACCTATGTCTATGTTTTCTCATATATATATATATATATGAATAAGAATTAAATAGAATGCTATAAGTTTTGTAGTGGTAAATTAAAAATGTTGATTGATTAAAGAGAGCTTGATCATCAAAGTGCTCATCTCCCTCAGCAGAGTAATTAAAGGTATCCATGTCTTTAGGGTCCATTTGATACACAATTAAGAATAGTACAAGCAGTACAAGACAGTACAAAGAGTTGTGGTACAGCACAACTGCTTATTTTGTACCATGTTTGATGTTTTATAGACAGCACAAAATTTTTTGTGTTGTTCCCGTTTGATTTGTACTAAGTACTAGACAAAATATTATAAATTCTTATGATACCCTTTCTGCTATCCTATATGTTTGTTATGCAATAAAAAACTTCACAATAAAATAAATTTTAAAAATTTTCTCGTTATCAATATTAACATGATTAAATTTTTTATAATTAATAAACTTATTAAACCATAATTATATTTGTGTATTTTCAAAATATATGCAAAATAATTGCTTATTAAAAATAAACACAAATTTTTTTATATAAGTTTGTTAATATATTTGATATTTCCAAGAAAATCTTATCTCATGATTCATGGGTAAAGCTATAAAAAGATTTATACTTATTTTTAATAAAATTTTAATTTATATTTTTGGATAGAAAAATAAAAAGATTTATGTATATTTTTTATATGGTTTAAATTTTTAATATCTAAATATGATCACTTTTATTTATTTAATAATATATAGATGTTACGAATAAAATCTCTATTTGATAAAAATGCCCTGGAAACCCTAAAATTTTTTAGGATGAGAGGGCAAAAATAAAAATAAAAAGGGGAGAGAAGATAAGAAGATGGAGAGAGAAGAGGATCGTATAAATGGAGAAGGGCGTGCATTGGCGAAGGAAGTGAAGAAGGTGCAAGGTCGGAGAATTACTGTCGTGGGATAAGATATGTCGTGATTGTGATGTTTATTTTTTTTTTAGGGTGATTTAGTCTTTTGGTTGTGCTGTACCACGATAAAATTTTTGTACCGAGGTTTTGGTTGTACAAAAATTTTATGCACTTGTTCTGTACTATAACAACATTTTGTGTTGTACTCTCAGCAAATTTATAAATCAAATAAGGAACAATGGAATTTGTGCTGTGTTGTACCTCAAACCTTTGCGTATCAAACGGGCCTTAACATCTTATAGATTGGAGAAATATTAAAAAAAAAAAGCTTACTAAAAAAAATTCATGCAAGCATGTATGTACCCAACCAAACACTTGAAGGCCTTTATAGAGATACACGCCTAAATAAATCAAATTAAAATTCTGCTTTCCAGTAGAGGCTGTCTCTCTCACTAATTAAGCTAGCTCTCACCATTAGTTTGACATTTAAGTTTGGGTGATATCAAAGCTTGGCTTTCTCCACAACTATTGGGTCAAAAGATGCAAAGTTTTTACCATGTGCTCATGACTCTAATGCAACGTATCGTCCACCAGTGATAGGTGTGATTCATTTCAATATGCAACAGTTGATATGAAGGACCTTGTTTTTCAATGACAAAATATCCCTCCCGAAGCAACTATAAAATGGTCATTTTGACTAGAATACTTATCTTGTGGCAGCGGCACAAATTTTTAAGTCAGTAATGAGATATACATTTCAAGGTAGCAATGAGCCAGATCCATATCAAGGCAGCAATGAGGCAGGCAACATGGCGATAAGGCATAGGCAGCTTTATATATATAGTCGAGCCCTTAATCGGAGGTTCCCAAGATTTTAATCTGGGATAATTAATAATAGAGGCTTACCTCTATTAGGAATGGAAGAATCCATAAAAATAAAATGAATAATATTGTGATTCAATATATCACCCGATATCTCTTTACCGATACTATGCCATGGCACGTATTTTTGATCCCACATGTAGTTGTTGATTTACCAAGAAAATTGCTACTTCATGGAATGAGTGAAAACTACCGACCGCATTGTGATTCAAAAAAAAAATTGTAAGGGGTCTAGTAAGTTTTTTTTGTTTGCATAACTTGATCTGAGCTGAGTTAAAGGAAAACGAAGTAGGAAAAACTAACCACATACACATGTAAGGAGCCATAAATAGGAGTAAAACTTATTCCTCTAATGGCCTTGCATGTTTTACTTGACAATTTAGAATTTCTTGGATTATTGAGACTCCCAATTTTTGGAGACTCATTAAAGAAATAAGCAACTAAAAAGTGCTATGGAGCCAAAGATATGTAAATATTCTGCTTGTTATATTTCTTTGTGTTTTTTCTCGGGTTTCCTAATTGAATAGGAATTTATTTTTGGTTTGCTTTTAGTTGTGTCAGTTTTCTTTAACTGAGAGTATCATGAAACTTTGGTGAAGAATAATACATGTTACCTGAATTGTCAGGGCATTACTTTTCTTTTGATAGAAGTTAAATTTGAAATAATAATCCTTTGTTGTAAAGATAGATTTACCATACAGATTTGTTAAGCATTACATTTTTCCTGGATAATATAAAAATTAGCTGAGCTAAATTGTATGCAGACAAGATAGCTTCAATTACAGAAATGTTTTACATAATTGAAGATGAATTGCATTGTCATTGAAGATTTTGCTAATCTTTGTTCCTTTTATGGTGAATTTGTGTTAGATTAGTTAGAACTAGTTCTTAAGTCATTTATCTAGCCAGTGTAGTTATCAATGGTCTCCAATGTATTTGCCATCTTTTCTTGAGAACATTTACAGATACAGAAAAATACCTATAATTTTACAATTGGGTATGTTTTCCTGTATATTTATTAGAGGTTTAAAAATTAAAAAGGGACTTATAAGAAATTGGAAATCACCTATAATATCTTAGAAGAAAGATGATTCTTAATAATTACAAAGGGAAGATGCATGTTTATTCATGTTGCAATGATGGTAAAATATAAGATCAACAAGAGGTCTCATACTGCAGTAAAACTATGAGGCCATATTGGCATGTTTGCTTTGTTGTTTGAAATTTGGTTTCATTGGTGAAATAACATTTATTTCCTAACATATTGTAGTTTGCTATTTTCATGGAATGAAAATGAAAAGAAACTACACTTTTACTAACTATATTTAGCTTACTTTACACTATTGAAATGATCACACAGTCAATTGGTGGTTTGATAATTTTAGGAGGCGTTTTGTTAGATGTATGCAGTGAATTTCATACTACAGTGCATTTATAAATCCTATATTTGAAAATGCATTTAATGTCAAATCTGGTGTTTGATTAAATGTATTTAAAATGTTAAATTATGGAATCTTGTGTTTGTTTACAAGGATTTGTAAATCAAGATTTAGATACACATGTGTTTGGTTTGATATATTTAAGAATTATGGTCACTTAGGGTAAGGTTACCCCCACATATTTAACAAGCACATTTTTTTTATTATTTAGCGAAAATTTGAAAAACCTAATATTAAGCAAATAATGTATAATTGTGTTATTAAACTAAGTATGAGGCATATTACTATATTTTACAATAGTTAAAATTTTAATTATCATTTGAGTTATTTTAATTATTTGAAATTATTATTACAACTTGAAAAAATAATTCTAAAAAAAAGACAAAAATGGAGATAGTAATCAATTTCTGCAATATTAAAATTTCTCTAACTATTTGCATGGATGTATCTGTAATAGGACACGAAGTAAAAAAAAAATTAAATTCCTAAACACTTGCACAAAAATAATGATGTGTGTAGTTTCCATTAGTTTTTTTCCTTCAATTATACTTGGCCAGAACTCCCTTAATTCTCATCCAATAAAGCATGAGAATATCATCTATTGTTCAGTTGGTTACACAACATATAAATTATCAATCTACATTTCCCACAATACCATTTATTGTAGTTGGTGAGACTAACATATAAAGCATTAACATATACCATAATTCCTACAATATCATTTATTATCAATCTACATTTCCCACAATATCAGTCTACATTTTCAATCTAGCTTCCTGATTTTTTTTCCTTTTCTTTCTCTTTTTTGTCGTTCAATAAGAAGTTCAATCTTAATTTAATCAAGGTTCTGCCCACACCAATGAATAACAGAAGAAAACAAATTGACAGAGATAAAAAGAGTACTCAGAGACATGATTAAGAACATAGAAGGCCATAAGAAAAAAGAAAAGTAGCAAGAATGATCTTCTGGGTATATTATTGGTGTCCAATATGAAAGAGGGTGAAGAAGAGCATGGGAAGTCCAAAAATAGAGTGTTGACTACTGAGGAAGTAATTCAAGAGTGCAAACTATTCGACTTGGCGGGGCAAGAGACCATTCAGTTCTGCTGGACGATGATCTTGTTGAGCATGTATCCAAACTGGAAGGCTAAGGTAGCACTAGAAAATGCCGGCACCGTTAGCTTCTTTGTGTTTTTCATCAATCAATGGATTGTCAGGCTTTCATTATGCACTATTCAGTGATACTTGATTATTGTAGTCTTCATCATTAATATAAAAACTTTATTATCCTAAAAATAATAATAATATTTTAAAAACAGTTTCACATTCCCATCTGTTCAACCTTCTCAAATGAAAAATCAGAATATTTGGAAAATAATTTTAAAACTAGGGGTTGTTTGGTTGGCAGTAAGTTAAATTACATATGAGTGAACTTACAGTGTAAGTGAAAATGTGAGTAAACTTACAGTGTAGGTGAAAATGTTTCAATTTATATCATTGTTGTTTGGTTTGATATAAGTGAAATTCCTCTATTTACTTTTTATGTGTTTGGTTTGATGTAGTGTAAAAGGTATGGTCACCATGTAAGTGATATGATGAGATAGCATCCATTAGTTTTTATTACAAAATATTATTTAATACTTGTCATACAAATTAATTTAAACTAAAATAATTATTTAACTTCAAATGTAAAAATATTTAATATTTATTTTTTAAAAAAATTAGCATTAAATTTAATTAAAAAATAATATTTTTTAACATAAAATTACATTACAAAATATTTAAATCAAAATATAAGATAATTAAAATTAATTGGCATATAGCATTAAACATTTAATATTAACCACAATATTTTTGTATTTGGCGACACCTAACTATTTACATTCATGTATTTCATTAAAACATTTTTATTTAATAAAACCTTAAATATTATTAATAAAATTATTATATAATATATTTAAAAATTAAAAATTAAAATAAATATTTAAAATAATAAAAATATATGAATAATATTTATGGGAGATAGTAACTCTGGGATCGGGGTTAGTGACCCAGATGTCAAAATAAATATTTCAAATAATAAAAATATATAAATGAGTGGTGAGTACCCTAACCCCATGGATTTGGTAAGCTAACCATGCAGACATGGTACCCTAACCCTACAAGCGTGGTAAAAATATTTGATTAAAAAAAAATCTTTGTTTAAAAAAATCTTTTACAAATTTGAAGTCGGTAAACATTTGAATTAAAAAAATTAAAAATTTATATTTTTTATCTAAATTTAAAATAATTAGATAAAATTTTTTAAATATTATTAATAAAATAATTAAATAATATATTTTAAATAACGTTTAAAATAATAAAAGTATATGAATAATTAATTAATAATGGCGCTCAATTATTGGGCCCATTAATATATTTTAACTTATTTTTTTATATAAATAAAAGCATGGGGCCACTAATTGAGGGTCATTATTAAGCCATTAATACATGGCCCCATGCCTTTGTTCTTTGCCTTGGGGTAAGTGTAAAACAATGTGTTTTGTAGGATTTCAACTCACAGCAGAAGTTGTTGTTAGTTAAAATCTTACAAAAAGGGGTTCAGTGGTAAGTTGTTTCATATTTAAAAGGTAGTTTTACATCAAACCAAACATAAAAAATTAAGTTTTACTTGTAAAATTACTTACGTCACACTTACTTACATCTACTTACTGCTAACCAAACAACCCCTAAATGATTTTAGAATTTGGGTGATTATAACCGCCAAGAAATGTAAAAGATTGATTGTACTTTGCATTTGGTGGCTCTTATCATGACGGTTCACAGCGGCAGGAAAAATACATATGACAAAGTTAACATACAATAAGAAAACAATGTGTACTTTTAAAATTTGATTACATTGATTTGTGAAAATTGACTACAAGCATAATTATTTGTTTGCCCACATTTTAGCTACAATTTGGTCACAATGAGCAACCCACTATCATGCTTCTTTTTGTTCCATAAAGTTGTTTGAGAAGACTGTTATGATATCT
This sequence comes from Dioscorea alata, assembly GCA_020875875.1. NCBI lineage: Eukaryota > Viridiplantae > Streptophyta > Magnoliopsida > Dioscoreales > Dioscoreaceae > Dioscorea > Dioscorea alata. Next base: position 19,134,851 of record CM037023.1, read on the forward strand.
AATCTTCCTTAGTTGGAATGAATTCATCTTTACCACCATAGATAAGGCAATTGAGTAAAATACAACATGGCAACACTAGTTCTATGTGTGTCTTAAATGCAAAGAAAGGCGTAGAAGATAGGATTTAAAACCATCCTTTCAAAGATCCGAATGCACACTCCATAGTTGTACGAACAGATGTATGACACAAATTAAAAAATATCTTGGCATTTTGAGGTGTCCTCGAGCTAAACTCTTTCAAGTGATACCTATCACCTCTATAGGGAGATATAAAATTGGGCCGTATAGCATATTCAAGTAATACTTTCCTAATAATATGAAATAAAATTATTAGAGTAAGTTTAAAGTGGAAGCATTATTTATTATGTAGGCTTTTTTTTCATCAACAAAACAGAGAACTTAAGTATCTTCAAGAACCTTCAGTCCATTAGGTCATTTAAGTGTATCAGGAAGAACTAAAGTGTAATGCGCTAAACCTTCCTAACTAGTGAAAACATAAGTGAAATGCAAGTAAAAATCCATATTTGCAAGGACATTTTGTTGGTTAAGGTTTTCTTCCATGAAATGATGCAACTTTAGATGTCGGGACAAAAGCATGAATATGTGTAACACCCAAGGCACCAATATAGTTCTAATGAAGAATATTATATATATTAATTTAATCTTACCAAAATGTATTTATGTACATTAGTTACCTTAAAGTAAGGGTATAGACACCTCTATGTTGCTATATATGAATGTGTTTGTGCACTTGTGGTCGCACGTAGTCATGCTGCAATTTACTAATTACAAGCAAGATGTGATTAAAGTATTTACTAATTGTCTTCCCATACCTTAAAAAATTATGGCAACAACATGGTTGTGTTGATTATGCCCTATAGTGTGTAAGAACATAATCAACTACTCTTCCACAGTCATGTGTAGTGCGTCACGCAAGAGCCCTTTCACACGTAATATTGAACATAGGCTGAAAAATCTAGACTTGTCCATGCAAACCATGTTGATACTGGTGGCATCATTCCCATTTATCAACCTAGACAAATAATTTTTCCTTGTTTGTACCCTTGCACATAATGGTTCTCTACAAATTCTATGACTTTTATTACATACATGTAACAACACGACATAGTCCACAAGCAAGACAATTATTTGTAAGAGGCAAAGTTCATCATCACCCTCGCAATGGTCCATCTAAGATAGGATTGTTTGGAAAGAAGTGAAATTAACTTAATCAAATAACATTAAACAAAAATAAAAGTATATAATAGATATGTACACACACTTCTCTTTTCCATTACTACAGGCTGAAATATAATAGACATATAATAGAAATACACACACACACAAGAGATAACATGATCAATTTTGTGACTATATATATATATATAAGCCTTAGAAACTAAATGAAAATTATTATAGGCTGATAGGTTGATGTAGGTAATAGTGGAACAAGAAGTAGAACACACAAAATTTATTCATAGATTTTTATCCTAATTTGAAAATGATGATTTGGTCATGACTAAATTTAGCTTAAATCTTTTTTATTTTTATCCCAAAAACCAACTTCCAACATATATAGCTTACTATATTTCTTCAATTAAATATGTGGGTTATTAGATTAGATTTAGCCATGAGAACAAAATCTTTTTGTTATTTTTTTAATATCTAATAATGATACCCGAACTATTAAGGATACACTTTCATGTCCTCAAACAATGCTTGCTTAGGTGCTCAAGATGTTTTTCCTTTATGTAATTTATTTTGCTATACAATTGGTCAAGCTAGTAAGCTATAGGTTTTTAATTTTACTCATATGTTTTTCATATTACTCACTACTCCTGGTAAATTCCTCTGTACTCATCATATTGATGTTTTTATCTCAATAGGTTTGATGTATCCATTGATTGATTTGCACATCAATTTCATTTGAACATGGTTTGGGCTAGGAGATGATAATATATATAATACATTAATTATTCTTTCATCTCTTTGCATGCTCTATTATTTAGCTTTATATTGGTTCTAGTTTTTGGAGCTTGTGCTATTTTAGAATTTTTGTGGTATTTGATTTTAGTAGCTGTTAAATGGGGTTTCTTATTTTGACAACCTAGTATATTGTAACCAAATCTTTATTAATTTTAAGCATCTAATTTTCTTTTTTCTATGAAATGATAATTGGTTAGCAAAGGTAGTTTCTTGTACTATTAATTTGCCAATTCTGTTCTTACATTAGCATTTTTTTTCCTTTTCTTTATTTATTTATTTATTTATTTTCGGATTTCTTGTTGGGTTAGTCGCAGTTATTGGTGACCTTATGAATAAGTGAGCATGTATCCATAATTAAAAATAAATAAATAAAGCTATGTCAATGAGGGATGCTACCGTGCAAATTAAGAGTGAGAGCAAGAGAGAGAGAGAAGAAGAAGAAGAAGAAGAAGATGGAAAAAAAAAAGGCTCTCATGAGAAGGTGAAACTAAGAAGTAGAGAAGAAAAGGAAGTGAGCTAGGGCAAAACGATTGGATGACAATAAGACGCCGGTTTTCACCATAACTTTGGGTAGTGAATCCTTGAAAAAAGCTCTTCCTATCGAGATCATTTTGTTGAATGTTGATGCCTCTAAATTTGTTTGCCTCCAATTGAATTTAGAGAAAACTTTGTTATCCTTTGTTGACATAGTGGAAAAGGGTTTTAAGTGGCATCAGGGTCTTATGGTTTTTCACTGCTAGATTTAAGCGGGTTTCCCATGCTAAATAGTGTCTTTCCTTTTTGTTGATTGATCTTTGTTAGTATTTTGCCTTTTGATTCATGTTTGTACTCCAAGAGAAAAAAAAATAGGTCATGAAGAAAAATTCAGAAATTAATACTATTGCTACAATACTTTGCAAACATATTTCTAAATTTTCACACAATGTTGTAGTGATATGATAAGTGCTTGTGTTATAGTACCGCGAAGCGTTATTATCTTACATTGAGCATATCTTTTATCAGTTTTTATCACTAAATGGCGTGCATTTGTGTGTTCTTGTGCATTGAAGGTTTGTGAAGCTAAATTGGAGAAGAAGAACAAAATTAGGTCGTGTTCACCGATGTTGGGAAGTTTTCGGACAAAGCACAGGAACAAGGCATGAGCTTGGACTTGTGAGTGTGTGCCAACCTCCTTTGGAGGGGCACAAAGGCAGTCACATTCACAATAAGTCTAACTCGTGTGGCTTAGGAGAACTTCACCAAGAAGGAGACTTGAAGCAATCGGCATGATCTACCATTGATTGTGTGCCCAATTAATTGGCCTCGATGAAGAACGACAGATTCGGGAGCGTTTCGGGGCGAGTATTGTAGCAGCACTGTAGCTTTTGTACTGTAGAAAAACACTGTAGCAAGTTACTGTCCACTTTCGGCCGAAATTCAGAATTCCAGAGAATTCACACGGGCGTGTTGAATTAACACACGGCCGTGTGAATTAATTTTTCAGCAGACAGAAACTTCACACACCCGTGTGTTAATTCCACACGGCCGTGTGAAGCCCCCGATAAGTCAAATTTTAAAACCGCGATTCAACATTATAAAAGGCGATTTTAGAGACCTTTTGGGATATCTTTTGACCTATCTTTCTCTTCAACTTGGGGAGTGCGGCTAGGGTTTCGGAGAGGATTTCGTGGAGGTTTAGCGCGCGTCATCGGCATCGTCACCGACGTTCGACGGCCGCACAAGACCACGGCCACACCATACGCAAGGGGGTTTTCATTGATGTCCTTATTTTGTGCTTTCTTTCATACATTGATGAACATGTATAGCTCCATGAGGAGCTAAACCCCTTAAGGATATTCGGACTTATAAACTCTAGGGTTATTATGTTTCTTTGACATTGTTATTATGCTTTTCCATTATTGATGAATAAAATTGAGTTTCAATCTTAATTTCATCTTTCTAATGTTTTCTCTTAGATGTGACACTAGGATTGAGAACAATTTAGGTTGCCTTTTGGAGGTGTGACAACTCTTTAGGGTTAGACTACTTAAGATTGAAGAGGGTTGAGAGGGAGAGTTGCAAGGTAGCGATGTACCCCTTTCCCCTCCGACATGGTTTCTCCCTACCTCCGTTTCCTTGATTTCATAGCGGTCGAAATAGAGTGAACTGCTAGGCAGATAAACTCCCCTGGGGCTTAGTTACGCAAGTAATAGAGTGAAGGGTTGAAGTGAATCCTATGCATTGGGGCTTAATCTAGACTAGGGTTCTTCCACCTGGACCAAAGGGTTAGAACTACACATAGGAATAGGTTTCACCATTAAGAATCCCTAGAGCTTAAAGCAATCCCACGTAGTGTGAGGTTTAGTTAGATATACTCCCCTGGGGCTTAGTCGTGCGAGTGATAGAGTGAAGGGTGACGTGAATCCTAATACCGGGGCATAGTGTTGGGGTTAGCCACGGTTGTCCTTAGGTTTGGGACCGTGAGTCTTAGGATATCCTCGACTTGATTAAACATCAATAGGAAAGTATAATAGCATAGTTCTGCACTAGAAGCATAGACCCTAGAGGTAGCTTGTCCGGATGCCCTATTTCATTCATTACTAGTCCTCTCTATTCTCTTTTACTTGCACTCTCTCATCTTCCATCTTTCTATTTAATTTCTCGTTTTTTAGTATAATTGTTTCCATAATTCACTCATTGAATCAATTAATCACTTTTCCGTACTTCGCATAGTTTTAATAGTGAAATCTTGTATTCTAACTCCCTATTCCCTGTGGATTCGACTACCCTCTCACCGGGGTAACTTTTATTACTTTGACAAACCCGTGCACTTGCGGGATACACGCAAGGGGTCGTGTCATGATACAACTATAGTAACATTGCTTTAGTGTAGTCACTGCAACGCAACTACTATAGTATCGAGAAAAACCAAAGACTTACAAGCATAGTGGCATGGTCATATAGAGTCCGTGCTGATTTTGGGTCAGAGAATAGCACTGTTGCTACAATACTTACTCAATTGCTATAGCACTCCCCGTGCTAGCTGCTACAGTACTTTGCCAAAAACTCTGATTTTTTGGCTGCGATTATTATGTTCTCCCTAGCATTTTTGATGATCATCTCTTAACATGTTTAATAAATTTTGTATTTTTTAACTTCAGGTCAGATGTCATCAATAAATTAGAAAAAGAGAGTTCCTCATTAATATATTGCAAAAGAGGTTTCCATACCAATAAACAAAACATAGACTTGTTGCACTATATTGTTCTTTGTATTTTAAATCTATTTATTGTTGGGGTTTTTTTTATCTTTTGTGACTATAGTATAATCTTGTTAGATTATAAGCAGTGCATCAATTGTTTGTCTTTATTTTAGCTAAAATTTCAGAGCATACTCAAACATCATATAGAGTTTAAGGGCATGTATGATGTGTTCATTCCCATGCACCTCTTGTTGTCACTTTACCGGCTACAACAGTTGATGTAGCTACAAGAGCCTTATTTTGATGAAGTTCCACATATAATTTGTCTAGAGATTAGCAACAACATTGGATTTTATTTTAATCATTGGCTATTGAGGCAATTATTTGTTGGATATCAGTCATCTTTAAATTATTTTTTTTAAAGCATGATGTGAAATTTCATTTTTTATTATACCATGTTAGGGAGATCCACTAGCGTAGAGTAAGCTCAATAAGCACTTATGCCCTCACTTTGCATGGGCTTTGGTTCAAATTCAGCTCCTCCAAAAAAGAACACTGTACGAAAGGGATCCAGTATCAATAGGCTATGCGGCTATTGGCACCAATAAAAAAAATTATTTCTAGGAGGAGAGAATATTAGCTTTTGTTAAATAATTTCTTATAAATATCATTTTTATACTCTGCAAACTCTTTGTAAAAAGTCATGGGTTAAATATAGATTTTGACGAATATTTTTACCAAAATATAATTTTATATGCAATATATATACTAATTTGTAAAAAACTCGAGGGGCTTCACTATATAATTTTATAACTACTTTTCTAAAATATAATTTTTGTGCACTATATACATTAATTCATAAAATAGACAGAGCAAGACTAAAAATTTTATTCAAATATTTTTTTCAAAAAAAATTGTATCTTTTATACTATATATAATAAATAGAGATATATTATTTTAAAATGAAGTATAGTATAAAACCTTGATAAATAAATTTTTGATTAAATAAATTAGCTTGATTAAATAATATTTTTTTCACAGTCTCGATTCGGGCCAATCTGCTAAATTTATTTTTCATGAATTTATAAAAAAGTATTATACAAAACTCATAATATTAAAATTTTTAAAATTTCTATTTTTAAATTATGCATCTAAAATTATTTGTTTCTTTATGGGTAAGCAAAATTCAATCTCATCCTCAATTTTTTTTTTTTTGCAAAGTACACATTTTTGGTATACATTTTTCATATTGCAACAAATAACTTTTTCAAGTTTTTATTGCTAACAAAGTCTCTTTTGGAGAAACATTTAGTAAAACATAACTATCATGATCTTGATAGTCATTAACTGGGGTATCCATTGCATGTAATTTTGATCTCTAAGGTTTTTTTGGGTCTTTTTCCTGACTGTGTAAAATACAAAAACTCCTCCAACTTAATAAATATTCATTTATTGATTAATAAATAAAGTTTATAAAATGATAATGTTTTTGGATAGTTCAACCTCTAGCGATAGTAAATTAAATAGGACAAAACAGAGATCAAGATCTACACTTGAAGAAACAAAGGTGCACTTGAACAAACAAAGGGCTCTTCCAATCCTTCTATTCTCTCCTGCCGAAGGGGTTGAGTATTTTCAAGAATGTTAGATCAGTGCCCTAATGTTGGTCTATATATAATTATTTCTATCAAAGGACTCCAATCTAAATTTTAAGATAATATAGAATTAATATAAGATTCAAATAGAGACCGCTATAGTTATTTAAATTTGCTTAATTTTGAATTATCATGAAGATAATTTTAATCTTAATTAGATTTAAACTAACACTTCATTCAATAAAGCTATTGTTTTCAATGAAAAATGGTATGATAATATAACCACAATTTGAATATGTGCACTAGAAAACCATAAAATCATAAACATAATTTGAATTGCCCCATTGATGATGCTAGATGGCATGCTTCATTACACAAGTTTGTATTTTTTGAAAAATTCACTTAATATACACAACTAAACTCTACCATGGATATTATCATTACTATCTTATAGTATATTTGTCATGCTACATCAACTTATTTTTTTCAAAAGAAATGGAATTTAATAGAATTTTTTCAGTTTCTTATATACTTTTAATAACTTTTTGAAATAATTAAAATTTTCTTTTTTTGGAAAAAATAGAAATTTAGACAATGCAAGGTGCAAGATTCGAAATTGCGCTAGCAACCATCATAAGAACTTATAGGCTGTTTGGTTTGCAGTAATGTGAAAACATTACCATCTGTTACTTGGTAATCTGTACAGATTACCATGTTTGGGTTAATAGTAGTGGTAATGTTGACGACAATCCTATTACTACTAAAATAGGTGGCTATTTTGGATTACCTAGTAAATGTTGAAATTTTTTTTGGACATATATGCCTTTTTTTATAAAAAAACATTTAACATTAAAAATTAATTTAAGGTAATATTATTTTGAGAATATTCCCAATTAAAAAAATAATTTTTTTATTATAGTTACAATTATTGAGAATATTATTTTGGATAATTTACAATTTTTATTTTATTTTAAGTTTAAATTTCCTCAAAATTTAAAATATAAAGGTATTTTGGGAAAATGTGCAAACAATTAATTTTTGGTATTATAAATTTTGATCCAAAATTTTATTTTATAGATTTACTCAAAATTATAGTTATATGATTATTTTGGAAAAATTGAAACATTACTAAGTTGATTACTATGACCAACCACATATGGTTATTACAAATTACTTTGACATTTATTGGGCATATGACATTTCTTACCTCATTACCACGGTAATCACATTACCATAGGAATATATTATTATTGCTAACCAAACGACCATGTTATATGGACTTTGAATAAAAAAAGAAAGAAAAAAAATTAAAAAAAAAAAAAGAAGAAGAAGAATCGAATAAAAAGATATGGGAAGGGCCAAAATGAATAAATAAATAAATATAAAAGTGTCACATTACAAATTCTCACGTAAAAAAAATTATTAAATTTAAAATTAAAAAAATGAGTGAGAATATATTTTGAAAAAAAGGAAATAAAAAAAAGTGGATAAGATAAGAAAGGATTTTGAATTTAAAAAAAAATTGAAATTTAAAAAAATAAATAAATCTCCCGTATCACGGAGAGTTGGCGATTTGGTGGAACAAAAAAAAAACAAAGACAAAAAAAACCAGAAAAGAAGAAAAAAAGACAGAGAGTTTTTGAGAAGAAAAAGAGAGAACATAAGCTTTTGGAAGAAGAAAAGAGAGAGAGAGAGTTATTTAAAAAAAGTGAGAGGAAAGAAAAAAAAAGGAAAAAGAGAGTAAAAAAAAGAAGAAAAGACTCGGAGGAAGAAAAAGAAAGAGACCAGAGAAGATAAAGGTGAGGGACAAGACAAAGAGACAAAGAAGGAAGCAGAAAACAAAGAAACCATATCAAAAAGCAAAAAAAAGGTACTGGATTTATTTATTTATTTTTAGAAAAAAAAACGTTGAAGCATGATTGCTTATGAGAGTTCTCCCCATTGAGATATGATGCATGATTTCTCACCTCTCATGGATGGATGCATGAATTAGATGAATGTTGGATTTATATCACCTTATGATGACATACATGCTTGATGGGCCCACCGCTGGTTTCATGTCATTCAAATGCACGATTTTCTGATTCTCATGAATGCATGTTTCGTTATGTTCCATGTTCACATGATTCAAATCATATATATATTCCAATTTATTGATGATGAGTTGGAAATAAGATAGACCTATTCACATCTTTAGTAGAAAAATATCCATATTTTGTGTGTGTTCATGAATCCATTACCATAGTGGGCATTCGATAAATAGCTTATATTTAGGTTATGTTGAAACCCCAAAGAATATTTTTCTGGTTGTATGAGGAAAAAAAAGAAAGATGAATGTAGGACAAAATAAAATAAAATAAAATAAATGAAAGAAAAAATAGTTATTGGAAAAATTATTTAAAAAAATGAAATGAATCAAGAGTGAAACGGAACATGTACGTAAAAAAAATCTAGGAGTTTAACTGCAAAGTTTGCTAAGAAAATAAATTTGTAGAAAAATTAGGCTTTGTTGCAAAATCTATGGAGAAATGTGAAAAAATAAAATATGTGAGCACATATATGCAAAATTGTGAGAATGTGTGAAAATATGAAAGCTAAAGGGTTTAACTGCAAAAGCTATAAAAATATAGAAATGTGAAAGTTTGGGGTTTATTTGCAAATTTTGATAAAATATGAAAAATGTGAAAAGTTAGAGGGCGAAGTTTCATGAGAGGGGTACTGTGGGCTAATGTGCAAAATTGTCATGAGATGGGTACTTTTGTAGGAAAAATGAAGGAAAAATGAGAAAAAAAATTGAAGGATGAGTAAAAAAAAGGAGAAAAAAAAAAAAGAAAAAAATGATGAAGGGTGAATTAAAAAAAAAAGGAAGGAGGAAAAAAAGGAAAGAACGAAGGATGAGTGAAATAAGAGAAAAAATGATGATGGATAAATTGAGGTGGTGTTTACGTAATTTTCTTTTGCAGGACCTCCTCTTGAAATATCCTATGAGCATTTCTCTAACTCCGCCTTGAGGACTTGACGCTCTTGGTGTAAAGAGAAATTCTTATGAATTTTCTCTAACTCCACCTTTAGGACTTGACGCTCTTGGGGTAAGAAGAAATTCTTATGAATATTCTCTAACTCCACCTTGAGGTCTTGATACTCTTGGGGTAAGAAGAAATTCTCATGAAATCTCTCTAACTCCACCTTGAGGACTTGACGCTCTTGGGGTAAGGAGAAATTCTTATGAATTTTCTCTAACTCCATCTTAAGGTCTTGATACTCTTGGGATAAGGAGAAATTCTCATGAAATCTCTTTAACTCCACCTTGAGATCTTGACACTCTTGGGGTAAGGAGAAATTCTCATGAAATCTCTCTAACTCCACCTTGAGGTCTTGATACTCTTGGGGTAAGGAAAAATTTTTATGAAATTTCTCTAACTCCACCTTGAGGTTTTGATACTCTTCGGGTAAGGAAAAATTCTCATGAAATTTCTCTAACTCCATCTTGAGGTCTTGACACTCTTGGGGTAAGGAGAAAATTTTCATAAAATTCCTCTGACTCCACCTTGAGGTCTTAACACTCTTAGGGTAAGGAGAAAATTTTCATAAAATTCCTCTAACTCCACCTTGAGGTCTTGACACTCTTGGGGTAAGGAAAAAATTTCCATGAAATTCCTCTGATTCCACTTTGAGATCTTGACACTCTTGGGGTAAGGAGAAAATTTCTATGAAATTCCTCTGACTCTACCTTGAGGTTTTGACATTCTTGGGATAAGGAGAAATTCTCATAAAATTTCTCTAACTCCACTTTGAGATCTTGATACTCTTTGGGGTAAGGAGAAGTTCTTACAAAAAAATTATAAAAAAAAAATCTCTCTTCTTGAAGCAAAAAAAAATCTCTTCTTCAAAAGAAAGGAAAAGTAAAAAAAAATAAAAATTCCACAAACAAGGAAAAGTTAAAAAAAATGAAAATTCCACAAACAAAAAAAATCTCTCTTCTTGAAGTAAAAAAAAACTATTTTTGAAGTGAGAGAAAGAGTAAAAAAAAAATCTCTTCTTGAAGTAAAAGGAAAAAGTAAAAAAATGAAAATTCCATAAACAAAAAAATATATTCTTAAAGTGGAAAGAAAAGTAAGATGAAAATCTCTTCTTCAAGTAAAAGGAAGGGTAAAAAATTAAAAATTTCACAAAAAAAAAAACTCTTATTGAAGTGCAAGGAAGAATAAAAAAAATCTCTTGTCAACACTCATAAAAATGTTGACAGAGATTTTCTTGAGATCCATTTAAAAAAAAAATCAAAATTGTCAAGTTAACGACTTAATCATGTTAAAGTCCACGGCTTGAAGATTTAAAAGTCAAGACTTGAAAGCATTGAAAAGTCAAGACCTGAATGACAAATGTAACTCTGGAGTTTAAGGCACAAAGAAGTCAAAGACTGGAGGAGTTTCACAAGTCAAAAAGTTGAAGATTTTACAAGCACAAAGGAAAAAAGTCCTCAGCGAAAAAAAGAGATAAAGATGACCAAGTAGGCAACTCATCAATGCAGAGTGGCCTCAGCTTAAAAGTTATGCAATGTGTCAAGATGCAAGCACATCTAAAAATAAAATTGAACAAGGCCACAGTCACCGATGCTAAAGGGTCTTCCGATATGCTTTAGCAAAGAAGTCAAGAGTATCAAGTAAAAAAAAAGAAATTTGTAGAACATGACAAAAAATAACTCTCTTAATATTTTTGCATTTTCGCTCATGGATTATGTACTTATATGCTCTTTGAAATCAATAAAAAAAAATTAATTTTGTGTTTCTTCATTTGTTTCTCATTTACACTTGTTTCTTAATCGGAGGTTCCCACGACATTGTCTGGGGTAATTAATATTAGGGTTTGCCCCTAACAGAAGTTATGAACCTGCAATCACCTGAAATATGAAAATTATTAAAATTTGATTTGTGATCCATGCTTTTTACCCGGTCAATTCCGAATTAAAGGCCGGGTGGAAAGAAAGAAGCCCACAGACCAGTATTGTCGACTAATAGTTCATGCACATCACATTTTGGGTTTCCAAAGAACAAATGAGGTGTAATTATGTTAATTTAAATATAGAAAACCCATCCATACCAAAAATCTTATAATTGTCTTAAGGACAATCTCGAGGACACATAAATGGTGCTGGAAGGTATTCATGTGTTTCATAATATGGTTGGTGCCTTAGTGGCATAAACATCCACATGTTTCATAACATGTATATCTTTAAGGGGTTGTTTGGTTACCCGTAAGTAGGTGTGATGTAACTCAAATTACAGGTAAAATGCTATGTTGGGTTGTTTGGTTACCTGTAAAAACACATATGCAGCAACAAGAAATGCAGAAAAGGGTTAGTTTTGTTGCATTTGTTTTTGTTAAAGTTACCTTGCTTTTCTCTACAGCCCGTTACCTTCTCTTCGCCGCCTCCCAAGCTTCCCCTTCTCTTCCTTTACAGATGGCAGCCAAAGTTCTTCGTCGCCGCCTCCCAAGCCTTCGTCACTGCTTTGTAGCGTTGCCACCTCCAAGGAAGGACTCGTTCTTCACCGCCGATCAGTGTTCGTGGTTCAAAGATCCTTCTCCAATCGACATCGTGGTTCAAAGATCCAACCTCAACTCTCCGCCTCTCTCCAGCATTTGTAGCAGCCCTTGGCTCCACCACCTCCGGCGAAATCTCCGGTGATAGGTGTGCTCCTTTCTTTCACCAATAGTTCGTGTTTCTGATTGATTTTTGAGCGAATTTGTGTTTTATTTGAAAGATTTTTTTTGCTCAAAAATGGTGTCTTGGACTTTGATGAATTTGTGAAGGTTTTTTTTTTTTATTATGTTGATCTTGTGAGTCTCCATGGCATCGCAAAGGAGAAAGTCCTAATCTTTTTACAGGGCAGACCATTATACTGAATGATTTTTGGATTCTATGCCTCAGGGAAGTTCTTTGTTATTTTAGCCCTTTTGTTGCTCCTCTCTTAATCTTTGATGCAAAGATAGTGAGCATTTCTTTATCACTGTAGCAGTCATTGGTATTCATTACACATGTTAGTAGAGTAATGTCTCGGAAATTGTTCGTTGGGTTTTTTTTTTAAATGGTTTATTGCTCAATTGTTGGTTCTTGTGTCCTTGATTCGATAAGTTAACACATGACCAAGCCTTCCATTCCCATCTGAGATTGTAATATTTGAGTTGGTTTCATATTAGTTTTATTCGTGGTTAATGAGACTTGTATTTATGTGCAATTAATAATTTTTTATCTTCATGATGTTCAATCCACTTGTCTGCACATTTGAATGCCAATTTTCTGTTGACATGAAACCATAGGTAGTGTTTGGTTGGTTTACTGTTGTTATAGAAAATCTATCTGACTCGTTCTTCAGTTTAATAATTATTCATTGCCACAAGTATAATTGGCCGTTCTCTTTAACTATTATTGGAGTGCAGAATAACTTGTAATTTTGTTTGGTTGGTTTTTGATCACTTGATTTGAAATTTCAAACAAGTTTGTCATTTTTAAGATTGATCATTTGTCTATGTCCTGTGTTAAGAATTATGGACTTTTAATTCAGACCTTGTTTAATGATGGCTGGGTTTGTTATTTTAAAGACGCATGATTTAAAGTTGTAGACTTCATTGAATCTTTCTTTTAATGGCATGAATCCAATTTTACGTTGCATGACTCTAATAGTTCACCATTAGTTGTTTGTGATTGTTGATAAGTTGAGCTTGTGAAAATTCTTATGTTCACTGCTTTTAACCGGTTGCCTATAGTGATTTGTCAGTTTCGTATCTAGAGTCCTGTTGGCATCATCAATTATGATATTTTGAAACATCTTATGTATGTTCTTATGAGCTTATTGAAATATATTGTGTTTTACCTTAAGACATGTCCTGATTTGTAACCAGTAATGAGATGGTTCTTTACTATCATTGCATTCATAAAATTCATTTTTAGTTGCTATAAAAACACCATTCAGTTTGGATTTCCTTTTATTTGTCACTTTTGTAGATTATCAGTGGATTTATGGATGCGTGCCATTGTTAGTGGTTGAGTCGTAATGTTATTCCTGGTCCTTGTTCTTTGGTTGTTTTAACTTATTGTTTGACTTAATTGCCATGACTTCATTTGCACTAATTAGGTTTTTTATTTGCCTTTTCTTCTTTGGCATAAAGTGCTTATGCATTCAAAAAATATTCTTCTGATTTGCATCTGATTGTTTCACATACTCTGGAAGCACATCTTGAGCCAAAATGAATCCATGCAGAATACTGATTACCCAAAGCCAATTCCCTAGTGTTTTGAATATAATCCAAATAACTACAGTTGAACGCGCACACCATCAAACAACAAGGAATTATTTAATTATAGACATTCTTCATTGCGCACTATAGTTGAACGCACGTTTGGAGCTTTGAAGAATAGATTCAAAATTCTCACATCTAGACCATTCTTTCCATATCGAACACAAGTTGATATTGTGGTCGCGTGTTGCATTTTACACAATTATATTTTACAAGGAGGTAATGATATTTATGTACCCGAGGTTGAAGAATGGGAACCTAATGTGCCAGAAGTTAGAACTCAGGCCCAAGCACGTGAGGAATCAAGAGAATGGTTACTAATACGTGATACAATCATGGAGCCCATGTGGAACAATAGATAGTGTTTTCCTTCGCTGTGGTTTTGTTGTGGAATTATATATCTTCATTATAGTTTTTGTGTTGTTGCATTTTGTATTGTGGTACTATGTATTGTGGAATTATATGTTATGTGGTTGTTTTGTGTTGTTGCATTTTGTATTCTATCTTTTGATAACAAGGTGTAATGTGACACTAGAACTTCATTGTGGTTTTTTAGTGAAATTATATTTAATGTGGTTGCTTTATGTTGTTGCATTTTGCATTCTTTCCTTTGATAAGTATAATTTTCTTCCTTTCCTTCTAATTTATTTCATCTTCATTTATGAATATAAATTTATTTTCTTTTTTGATATGAAAAGGATGGAATCGGTAGAAATGACTCAAGAAAGCGAAAATGTTGGAAGGAGATGCCCAAGTAATTTTAGGTGGACAGTAATCATGACGTCATTTTTGCTCAGATGCTTAGTTGAGCAAGCAAATCTTGGCCTTAAAACTGACAAAGGTTTCAAGAGTACTGCTATCAATGCAGTTGCAAGGCTATTAGTGGGAGGTTCAACATGATTGTCAGTGATACACATGTTATCAATCGTCTCCGACATGTAAGAAAAATATGGGTAATAATAAAGAAGCTTAAGAGTTTAAGTGGAGTTTCGTGGGATGATTCGGAGAAGAAAATCATTATGGGCATTGAAGAATTCCGAACATACATACAGGTAATCTGAAATTTGGTTTTTATTTTTGTAATCAATATTTGTGTGCATTATCTCTATTTACTTGTCCTTGTTTGTTTTTTTGTAGTCACATCCTAGTGAAGCGGTATACATTAATAAGCCCATTGATGATTATGAGGAGATGGCTATCGTTTGTGGAAACGATCAAGCAACGAGGTCATTTGCAAGAACAGGTTCTCAAAGCTCTAGGAGTCTGGGTGTCCGCATGGAAATGCCATCAACACCACCTACGTTGGATTCTGACGATCAACCACAAGGGTTGGATGATTGGGACTTCACTCAATCACAACCTCCTCCGGCGGAAACACCGACAACGTTCACTTCAACGACCAAAGAAGTAAACAAGGGAGCAAAGCGTATTAGGCGTGAAGAATTGGAAGTCATGCAAAAAATCTCCATTGGATTGGATAGGCTTGCAACTGCCTCGGAGACGGACAAAGGTGTACAGTTGAGCAAGACATTATATGATGAGGTCATGACTTTGATTGGCTACTACAACAAGTCTGACCTTGGGTTAGCATATAACCATTTGAATGCCCAGAATAATCTCGCAACTGTTTTTATAAACAAGATCATGATCTTTGATGCTTTTGGATAGATGGGTTTCTTAGGCAGTTGGGGTGTGATAGTGGGGTCTGAGATCTACTCTTATGATTTTTTTTATTTCGTGTGTTTCTAACTTTATGGACATTTCTTATTTTGTATGTTGTTTTTGTTTGGGTTGTTGAACTATGTTATGCTATGTTATGTTTTATGAACATGGACATTTCTTATTTGGTTGTTTTATGAACATAAAGGGTCCGTTTGATTCACACAAGGGTACAGCACAAGAGTACAGCACATCACAAGTACTTGCAGTACAACACAAGTGTTTGTTTTGTACTTTGTTTGATATTCAAATGACAATACAATTTAATATAAGACAATTAAATATAAAATTACTATAATACCCTCTATATATTCCTTTGCTGTTTTAGATCAAGAAGATTAACAAAAAAATATTTTAAAATTACTTGACACAAATATATTTTTAAAATTTTAAAGATATTAAATAATCATTATTTATAAAAAATATATTATAAATTTTGTTAACATTTTTTATCTTATTAAAAAACTAATTATCTTGATATTTTAAACTATAATTCACAAAATTAAATATATTTATTATAATTAAAGATAAGAAGCGTGTGATCTTAACAAAATAACGTTTTTTTACTTAATAAATAAATCTAATAAATTCGCATAGAAGAAGATCGGTAGATCTTGTAAAGTTCCCGAAAACCCTAGAATTCTCAAAGAGAATAGAAAGTAAAAAAGAGAAGGCAAGAGAAGAGGAGAGAGATTTGAAAAGGAGAGTGCCACGACTAAAGGGAAGGCCGAGGAAGAAGGTTCACGGCGGTGGATGAGATCGCATAGACAGTTGAATGACAACTGTAATTTTTGGATTTGAAGTGGGGTAAAACTGACTTTTGTTGTGCTGTCCCATAACTCAAAACATGTACCATGATTTTAGTGGGACAATTTTTTTCCAACTTGTGCTGTACTCAAGCACGTTGTTGTGCTGTACCTTGAACGCTTTTGCAAATCAAACAAGAGACAAGAGAGTTTGTGCTGTCCTGTCCCTCATATTTTCGCGTATCAAACGGACCCAAAGACTTATTGAAGTTGAGTTTGTTGAATTTATAGATAACTTTATGTTGAATTTTAGGTTTAATTGATGGTCGTATTAGTATGCATCAATTGATAAGCAACCATTGATGGGCTTATTAGTAAGTTAAATTTATGTGTATTGAATAACTAATTTTAAAAAAAAAAAATTGAAATAAATAAAATTCATTAAAACTTAAATCTATTTTGATAAATAAAATACATTAACTTAAATAAATAAAATAGATTTTAAATGAAATATTAAAGAAATTAGAAAATTAGAAAAAATTTTGAAAATAGGGGAATCTCACTACTTATTTTACATGGTGATTCTAACCCACAACTTACATCAAACCAAACACTTGAAAAGAAAATGCAGTATTTTCATTTACAGGCAACCAAACAACTGTGATGCAAGTGAAAATACAGTAATTTTAATTACATGTAATTTGACTTACACTGTAATTTGAAATGCAGGTAATCAAACAACCCCTAAATAAATTGCAACTACTGTACATGGTGAGAAATTTGCGATTTAATTTTTTTAGATTTTTTTTCAAAAATCTTAATTTTTTAAGTTTTTAACAAAAGACAAGCAAAAAATATAAACCATAAAATGAATACAATTAAAATAAAAAAAATATATAAACGAACTTGAACCTAATAGATATATGAAGGAAGTCTAGTGTAAGGAACTTTCTCGATTGTTTGTGTAGATTTTTAATCATGCACACAATACACAGATGAAAAATCTAGAATCTTTGTAATTTATAATTATGAAAATTGTCAGGGTTGACTTGGTAAAATACTCCCAAAATTGGCTATCTTGATGCCACGTGTTTAAAAGAATTTGTGACGACTCGTTCAAAGAAAGCGTGTGGTCCAAACTGAGTCGGTTTCGGAATTCTTCGCTTCCACGCTTCCTCATATTCTAAACCGACTTAAATAATTATCAAAAATTCTAAATATTAATCTGACCATTCAATCCCGCTCCAACCGCTTAATCTCCACCCTTCGTTTACCACCTGACATCCATAAAAGGCAATGTGGTGTTCATAATTTACTCGCTTCGCCGTGTGCCTTCTGGGTTGAGATGATCGGGGGTTGAAGCCCAGGTCGTAGCCTTGCTTGTGTGTTGTTGGTCTCGCATTGATCGTCGCTATTCTATGGTTTGGTTTTTGTAGATTGATGTTCTTCGGATTTTGGTGATCAACTTCAGGTCTTATTCGATCATATTTGAGTTTTGATACCTAATTGTTGGATGTTCTTCTGATTTGATCTTCGGAGTTTATTGTTTTCCAATTTGGCAATCCAATTTGGGGATTTATTGGTTGTTGATACTATTGGAGTTATAGAAAGCTTCTACTGCGATCGGTATTGTGATTGGGCGATCAGATTGTTCCTTGTTGGTTTATTTATGCGATTGGAGAGGTATATGTTGGGTTAATCTGTCTTCGATGATCTTCTGAGTTTTTTTTTCTTGTTTTGGTTTGAGTTATTGGAGTCGCTTTTCTTTTCTCTGGTTTGATTGGAGAAGATTTAGTGGTTGATGTATTTGTAAGTTTGGATTGATCTCTGGTGTCACTTATAACTGATCATTGGGTCTTGTTGCATGATTTTGTGCTTTTGGCTTTGCCCATGTTTCATTGATCGTGGAGTTATTGGTGGGGAGAGTATGAAGTTGTAGTCTAACACTCAACATAATTTGACCAGAAGCTTTATGTTTGTTTTTTTTTTCAGATCATTGGTGCTATTGTTGACCATTTTATTCGATTGGTCAGGTTTTGCCTTTTCTGAGTGTATGGTATTGGTGCTTCAATTTGTTGAAAGGATCTGTTGATGCAAAATCTGTGATTGGAGTATTTGAAAGCTATTGGTCAGATTGAGTTTTTTTTCCTGTTATGAGAACGCTGAGTTTTGAAGTTTGGATTGAGCGTTGTTTATCTGCTGCGTATAATTGAGCATTGATTTTAATTGGGGTATATATGATCTAGGTAATTTGTGAAGGATTTTTTTGCTGCTATTGTGGTTTGAATCAAATTTGGTTGTGAAGTTAATCTGCACCAAGAGTTTTTCAGCTTGGCAGGAGAAATCAATGACCAATGCCTAGACAAGTTGGTATTGGGTGTGTGCTAATAATTCTTTCATAGATATTTTGTGGTTTTTGTCACTCCAAGGAGATATCTTGGAGAGTTAACTTCTGACTGGCGGCTTATGGTGTTTATGGGATGCTCCACTGATGTAGGGGACTTGCATGCGGTGGCATGGATAGAAGTTAGAGTTTGTGTTTGGAGGCTTTGATCAGGAAGCTGTCTTTCTGGAAGGGGATTTTGCGCCACTTCAAACTTGTCCTGATTTATGTTAACTATATTGGCCTAGTTGATTTTGTTTGGTTTATTGTTCATATCTTAGAACTTCAGGGTTGTAGACATGCATGAGGCTGAAATTAGTCCGTGGATCTTTTGATCTCAGAATTTGGGGTTTATTACTACTACTAGAAAAGGGTTATATGCCACTGACCAAAAGCAATCAGATTTCTTGTTTGTTTTATTTTTAATTTTAATTATTTTGTGTTTTCAAATTTTAGGTTTGTAGTTACCAATAAAGCAAAAGCAGGTGAACTTACTCTCTGGCAGAGAGTTTCTTCTTGGTACAAAAGGGGTTTGGTATGACTACAAAATTTTACGTACATTTTTGTGATTATTTCTCTGTTGTGATCTGTATATTGTTGACATTTTGGAATTGGCAGTTGTTGAAATTGGTTCATGTGCGTGTTTACTATTAGAGATCCCTCTTCTTAGAACCAAGTGCCTTCCAAATGTGGTTTCATATCACTAAAGAAAATGTGATTTGTGATTGCAATATGTGAAACTGTTCTCTATTTTAATATATTTATTGTTGCTATTTTTGAACTTTGATATTTACTTTTATATGGG
The DNA here is from genome assembly GCA_020875875.1 of Dioscorea alata. Classification (NCBI taxonomy): domain Eukaryota; kingdom Viridiplantae; phylum Streptophyta; class Magnoliopsida; order Dioscoreales; family Dioscoreaceae; genus Dioscorea; species Dioscorea alata. The sequence goes on from CM037023.1 coordinate 19,154,559, forward strand.
GGAGAAGTTTTTTGTCTTGCAGCTTGTGTTCCATTTGAATTTAAGGTTTCTTGGTTCTAATCTACTAAAGGAGGTTTTTTGCTGCTAAACAAAACTTGATTTCATTGCATTCAAGTTTTTCTCTTTTACTGTATTTATCATTGTTGGTATTTTTGGACTTCAGTTATCTAGTTCTTTCCGACATAGAAAGTCTTTCTTTGGAGCTTGTACTCTACTGAAATCGTGGGCACGTTTGGTCTAGAACTTGGTATCTTTGGAAGGGAGTTTCTTCTGAACTCTATAACCTTGTACCTTTCAACCATTTGTTTATAAAATTTCTTCTGATCTCTATAACCCGATACCTTTCAACCCCTTGTCTTTATTAATTTGAAAATTTTGATTTTCCTATCTTTAGGAATCGAGAATTATTGACAATGGTGGTTACACTCGATACATGGCGTGTAAGTTGGTTGGTTGTTTATTTAAAAAGCGCCTTTTTCTGTTTCATTTAGTCATCTACATTTCTAAAGTACTTATCTTAATATGTTATGTGTTTTCTTTACAGGGTTCAATGGTAGGAGTCATCTTCATTTATTTTCTTTCAATTTTTTTTTTATTTATCGAAAGTCTTTGGCTGTAAAGACTTCATTTATTTTAGTAGTCCAAAATCATTTGTTGGTGGTTTATTTGGGCTTTCTTTGTCGGGTTATGCCCTGTGGATGATCTAAGATGGAAGTGAGTGGTATGATACTATGAACTTAATATGAAATGAGATATTTGTTTTGTTTGTTGGTGCATTTGATATGTTCCTGTTTTGTAACTTGGTTTGCTCTGTCATGTATGTAGGTCAAGTGATCTGTGTAATGTATTGACCGGGGAATGGTTGGCAATAACAGTAAACAATCTCTATTGACACTTACAATTTTTATTGGTGAAATTTTGCTTTGCTTTATAAATATGTTTGCTTCAATTAGGAAGTGTGGCAAATCAATGGGAAATCATAACTCGTAAGTGTTATTAGAATGATCTTTCTTATAGGGAGAGTCTGGAAGTGACTGATCTTTCTTAGATGGAGAATCTGGAGTAATTGTTTGTGTTCTGTCAGAGTATGGGGTTTCTCATCTCTTTAAGTGGTTTCATACTTGGTTTTTGAACTTTATAATTTTATTGCAAGTTTCTTGTATATGATTTTTTTTAAATTTTAAATTTTATTTTTTTTAATGTTTTTGAACTTTTGGTTTCTAGTAAGCAATGTGTCAAATGTTGCCTTGGGGAACTTTGCTCCCAGTGCCTGCACATGGGGTTTTCTATGACTAGACGAAATTTGCGTTCACCACAACAGGACTGTGAAGATAGCAAGGGATGGGAATTCCTTTTGTGCCTATTGGTTTTATGCCCAGGTAGTTTGTGTTCATGAACGATTTGTTTGCCAATTTTATGGTTTTTATTGAATTTGGTTGTTAAGCTAGTCTGCTCATTAAGTTTCTTAGCTTGGAGGAAGAGACAATGACTAATGCATGGACAAGTTGGCAATGAGTGTTTGTTTATGATTTTCTCATAGATTTTTTGTGATTATGGCTTTTTAAGGAGGTAATCTTGAGCATTAACTTCTGATGAGCGTCTTTTTATCCATTGTGCTCGACTGATGGTTCTTATGGGATGTTGCACTGGTGTAGGGAACTTTCATGTGGTATAGAATGGATAAGACAGAGTTGGTGTCCAAGTTTCTCACCTTGGAAGAAGAGATCAATGACTAATGCTTGGATAAGTCAGTAATGAGTGCCTGTTAATAATTTTCTCATTGAATTTTTGTGATTATCTCTCAAGGAGGTAGTCTGGAGGATTAACTTTTGATGGATGACTCTGTCCATTGTGCTCATCTAATGGTGGTTATAGGAGAAACTTACATGGGGTAGCATGTATGGAACTTAGAGTCAGTGTTTAGAGGCTCTGATCAGGAAGCGGTCTTTTTGGAAGGGGTTATTGCATCGCTTAAAACTTTAACTTGTTCTGATTTATGTTAGTTATATTGGCCTCTGTTTGATTTTGTTTGGTTTATTGTTGGCATTTTTGGAACTTCAGGTTTTGTAGCCGCGCATGAGGCAAAATCAGTCTGCGTATCTTTTGGCTCTCAGAATCTGGGTTTGTTGCTACTGGAAAAGGGTTGTATACCACTAAAAAAGTGTGGTTTTGCATGGGTTGTTTCCGTATTTTAGTTTATTTATTTTTTGGTAATTTCAAATTTCAAATTTGTAGTAATCAATAAAGCAGGAGTGGGTGATCTTGAATTCCAGCAGAGAGTTTCTTCCTGTTCCAAAGAGGGTTTGATATCACTAAAAAATGAGTTTATCTCAGTATTCTGCTTTTCTATTATGATCAGTATATTGTTGGCATTTTGGAATTTGTAGTTGTTGATGTAGGTTCATGGTCCTTGTTTACTGCTGGAACTCCCTTTTTATCAAACTGAGTATTTTCCAAAGGTGGTTTCATGTCACTAAGCAAAACGTGATTTCATTGCAACAAACTGTCCTCTATTTTGATGCATTTATTGCTGGTCTTTTTGGACTTCCGGTATCTACAAGGTAGTAGTTGGTTTTCTGGAACTTGTGTTCTATTGGAATTTAAGGTTCTTAGTTCTAGAATTTGGTATCTTCCAACGGTGGTTTCATCTTGAGTTCATTGCAATAAACTTTCTATTTTGATGTGTTTATTTATTACTGGCTTTTTGGACTTACAGGTATCTAGATCTCTGTGAGGCAGAACGTATGCTTGTGGAGCGTGTGCTCTATCAAAATCTGGGTTCTGTTAGTTCTAGAACTTGGTATCTTATGAAGGGAGTTTCTTCCTAATCTCTAGAACCTATTACCTTCCAACCAGTTGTTTTAATTAATTTAAAAATTGTGATTTTGACATCTTTAGGAATTGAGAATTATTGATAGTGGTAGTTGCGCTTGATATGTAGCTTGTGAGTTATTTGTTTGTTTTTTTCCTCTCTCCAACTGCACCCTTTTCTGTTCATTTTAGTAATCTGCACCTCTGAAGAACTTCTCTTATATGTTACTCATGTTATTTTATAGGGCCCAATGGTTGGAGTCGTCTTCAAGGTTGTTATGGTTAGGGGTGTTAATTCATGTTAGGTTTTTTTTCTTAGACCATTATTCTTTTTAACTAATTTTTGTTAGATAGCATTATTTGACTCTATTAGTTGAGGAATATTAGTTTTAGTTGGTTAACAATTTTTTATTTGATTGATTTCCTTTGCCTTATTGTTCTTTAATGAATTTGGAAGTTTTTTTTGTAGCATGGTGTTGCTTTAGAGATGATTTAGATGTTAAGTGTTACTCTGCTGTGCATCTTTCTGAATCCAGTTTGTTTTTTTTTTCTGTTCTTTTTTAATCCGTTGAATTTGAAAAAATTCTGTCTAAATGTGTTGATGATTTGGGCAATTGTACCTTACTGAGAATCACCATCATTATTGTTGCTTTTTATATAGTTCATTGTTACTTGTGAAAAATGCCTGTTTGATGAGCTTTTGGATGACTTTGTCTATTAATGTTTTTGTTCATCAAGTTTTTGTGGTCATGCCTTGTAGGTCTGCATCAACTGGGAGGATCATGGGTATTTAACTATTGAAGGAGGTCTAATTTGGTAGCGCTCTTATTTGTTTTGATTAATAGTCATTTTTTTACCATAGTGTGTTTAATAACTTTAATTGATTAATAGTCTTGAGGCAGTGTACACTTGGTAGTATGTCTTATTTGGTTTGATTAATAGTCATTTTTGCCCAAGTGTGCTTCACTGATTAATAGTCTCTAGGTATGGCTTTACTGATGAATAGTCTCTAGGTTGCGTACATGTGGTAGCTTGGATTCTAGGACTTCAAAAGGCAGTTTTCGAACCACTTCACAGGTGAATTCATTCTGATTACTGACTAAGGATTTGATCTTTTCAGAAGGCAGTTTTCGAATCACTTCAGAGTTGATCTCATTCTGATTACAGATTACTGCTTGATATATTTCCTTGGTTGATAGTATATGTGTGTGGTGATTCTGTTTTGTAGGATAAAATTTTCATCAAGTTTGATCAAGGAAAATTGAAAATTCATTTTATGTCTGGTGCTTGGTTTTTTGGCAAGAAGGATTCATGTCAGTAAGCAATATTATTTCACCATTTTGTATTTTGGTCTATTTTGTTTGTAATTTTGAACTTTCAGTGATTTAGACCACTAAGTGAAACGAGATTTTATTACAGAAAGTTGTTTTGGTATTCTTATCTATTTATTGTTCAACTCCATGTGGTGTAACTATTGAAGAATTTGAGGTTGCTTTAATTAATTTTGAAAACTTTGATTTCTTGTTTCTAGGATGCGAGGATTGTTGACAATGGCATGGTGGTTATACCTTGGATAAGTAGCTTGTATTTTTTATTCCCTTTGCTTTCATTTAGCTTTTGCTCTTAAGGTGCTATTTATGCTGTGTTTTGTTCAGTTTGCTCACATTTGGAGTTATCTTCTCTGCCTCCATTGTTTGGGGGTGGGAAATTATTGTTGATGTTAATGGTTTCGGTGGAAAATCTTGTAGTTCTTCATGAATTATTATTATTATTTTTTTAATTTTAGTTATCAAGTCTTTGTCTGGATAGAATTATTTTATTTTAGAAGCCATTATCAATGGTTGATGCTCTATTTGGGTTGATATCTATGATTTGAACTATTGCCTTTGCTTCACTGTAGGGTGTTGCTCTGTGGATGGTCTAAGATGCAAGGGAGTCCCTTACTATGAACTTAATATTAAATGAGTTATTTGTTGTCTATTGGTGCATTGGCATGCTTTTGTTTTGTAACTTGGTTTGCTGTGTCGTGTAGGTAGGTCACATAGGTTGCTGCCAAGTGAGTTTTCTAGTGCATTGATCTGGTAAAGGAATGGTTGGCAATAACAGGAAACATCTCTATTGACACTTCATCTTTATTGGTGAAAATTTGCTTTACTTGATAAATTTGATTGCTTCAATTAGAAACTGTGGCAATAAATGGGAAATCGCAACTCGTCTTTGGAGTGTTGTTTGAAGGATCTTTTTTCTATTTAGAATTTGGAAGTAACTGTTTCTGTTCTGTGGGAGTACTGGGGTTCTTATCTCTCGAAGTGGATTTTTTACTTGTCAGAAACAAGCTTCTTGTATGTCGATTTTTTTGGTGGTTTTTTTAACTTGAAGTTTCTAGTAAGCAATGTGGCAGAAGTTGTCTTGTCGAACTTTGATCTCTGTTTGTGTCCGCAAAAGGGGTTTTCTACTAGACAAAATTTTCTTTCACCATACTAGCTGTCTTGTGTATTTTGATACATTTGCTGTTGTTTTCTATGCTGTCACTTCAGGAATGATTTTAGATGGAACGAGAGTCTCATACTGCTGCAAAGTGCATCAATTTTTGGGTAATTGGTCTCGATTTATTGGCAGTATTGTATTTTTTCAGTTGATGATGATTTGAGCAGTATTTTTTTGTATTTGTTATTTATATCAAAGCCTCTAGTTCACCCTTTTGAATTTTTCATTTCTAATGGAGATGGCGTAAACTCAGTGTTCCATTTTGGTTAAAGTGGGAGCTCTGTTTTTCTTTTGTTACAAAAATTGGAGTGTGACAGTCAGGCGTAGCTGTGTTTACCAATCTTTGCTCGTCTTTTCTAGATGGTTTTGTTTCTATTTCAAATTGAGTGAGATAACTTGAATTTCTTTTTTTCTTTTGAGTCTCTGAGTGTTTTCTATGGGACTTGTAGAATCGTGCAGATGGCAGGAGATGGAATTCCTTTTATGCCCCGTATAAGTTCAAATTTCAGTAGTCTTTTCCTTTGATTTAATCGCTTGAAGGTCTGTTGTTGTCTTTCAAGTTAGTGTGCTTTGTTTGATCCTGATTTATGTAACCACAGGTCTCATTGAATAATTTTCATGGCAAGGTGCTGTTTTTGAGGTAACAAGGTGGTGTTTTTGGGTTTTCAATGGAGGAATTGTGCCTCTTTTAAGATTGTTATGGTGCAGTGAAACGGAGGTCCTTTGAAATTCCTAAGAGATGGTTTAAGGTTAACTTTGTGAAAAGCTTTCGACCTAGTTTCTGTCTGCTACTGAACGAGCTGCACTGTTAAGAAACTTACATTGCGTAGTAAGGATTCAAGAAACTGTCAATTTTTGGCTGGATTTATCCGATTGATTTCTTGGAAAGGGGCTTCGGATTACTTCAAAATTGAACTAGATCTGATTTCTATTTGCTATATTGACCTTTGCAGATAAATTGTCAATTTCTGGACTATGGAAAATGGAAATTCGTTGTTTGGTGCTTGGCTTTTGCGAGAGTTTTATGTCACCACATGAATTGTGCTCTCAATAAGCTGTTGCTTTTATTTTGATCTATTTTTGAAAATTAAGAAATCATTGGCTTGTGGAAATTGCCTTTGGTTGAAATTTGGAGTTTCTTCACCAAGGAAATCAGTATCTCTTATGTGGTCTTTATACTCGGTGTGTGAATTTCTTAAGAGGGATTTCATGTGGCCACATAAAAAGTGCTTTTGACGAAGCCATTTTGTTATTTTGATCTATTGTGACAACTAAGGCAGAAAACAATGTTTTTTTGGAAATTCTCTAAGGCCAGAAGTTCCTGGTGTTTACTATGGAAGCTAGTGCCTTTCAAAGGGATGCTATTCATAATTTAGGCAAGACAAAGCATGATTTTTCAATAATTTGTTTTTGATGAATTTTTTGCTGCCCTCTCCTAAGGGGACTTTGTTAATCACCAGGCGAAGCATCATCGTTCCCAATCTATTTTGGTTTTATGTGCTGCAGCTGTTTTCATACATGAGCTGGGATTATCAATGTGGCAAAAGTTTGGCTGATTAATTTGGGGTTTCTTATTTTCTGAAAATGGGTTTTGTGTTGGTGCAATAACATAATTTCGCTTGTGGTTTTCTAAAGATCTATTCAACTGTTTGTACTCCTTGTTCGTGATTACCAATGGCTTATTATTTTTGAATGGACACTGAACAGTATTATTGACAAGCATCAATAGATTATGTTTGATACTGCTTTTTATTTGATACTGCTTTTTATATTGTATGATCTAGATATCTGTTTGTGTTCGTTGTGGAACTGCTGGTTCATGTTATGGTTTTTATAAGATTTTCTGTTGAAGGTAGTCTGGCCATTTAGTTTGTTAGCAGAAATTTGAACTTGGTATTTTAATTGAATTTCAGCGATTTGATTTGATTTGATTAAGAATCTTTCAAAACAGTGGGTTAACTGATGGGACTTATTAGGTGTTGCACTGCTTTGGGAAACATGCATCTGGGCATGGATTCTAGACACTTTCAGTTGGTGTCCATGATGGAGAGTCTAATCTCCAATTGATTTTATTTGTAGCTCTTTTTGGATCACTTCATATTTGGGCTAGATTTGATCCGTGTTTCATATATTAGCTTGTTTGATCATGTCCGCATAGTAATTTGGTTTAATTTGGTTTTGTTTGATAAATTAACAATGGGTTCGATCATGGGAAATTGGAAATTCATCATATGCTTGTTATTTTTGAAAGGGGATTGATGTCACTAAAAAAAAAAAAAAAAAATAATGGCACTGCATGTTGTTTTTGTATGTTTGATATTTTTCTGGGTTTTTAAGAATCAGTTTGTACAACTTGAAGTTTTTCATAACTTTGGGACACTCTAGAAATTAGTTTCTCTCCCAGAATCCTGGGATTTGCTAGCTCTTAAGTATTGAATAAAATCTTATCACCAATCCAATCTTTCACTATGTGCTGTTTTGCGTTTGTCATTGGTTATTTGTTTTCAAAGAGGTATTTTTAACTTGTTTGAATTAATATAAGGAATTTGATTTTCTTGTTCCTTTGGAAATGAGGATTGTTGACGATGGCGCTTACTTAACCAACCATAAGTCACTAATTAAAAATAATTTAATTGCAAGCTGTACGGTTATTTATTTAACAGTGCTAATTTTTGAACGTAGGTTTTGTAGTCCATTGGGTTAAAGAAAGTTGGTTTGCAGAACTTTTGCTTGTGTTGCTATCTTCAAAAATGCATTTTGATTCTCTAAATAAAACATTGTTTCATCACAAATGGCTTATTTAGAATTTGGGTTTTTTTTTTAGAACTCAGTGTCGTTTAACTAGGTTGCTTTAGTTAATTTAAAATTTTTGAACTATTTCCATGATTCCATGAAACAATAATGGTTGATAATGGCGGTTACACTTGTTGCGTAATTTAGTAATCTTTTATTTGCTTTTCATTGCTTTAGTCTACTGGTTTTCTGATGAATACTTTTTGATATACTGATTTTTAAGCATGAGTCAACTTTAACTTATATCATTGGTTGTGGAGGAGATTTGTTTATGATGTATGCGGTTGTAAAAGTGTTTCCTTCTGTTTTTTTAGTTCATGTTTAATCTATTCTGGTTTGGTAGGTGATAGAGGGGGTTGCATCTTTTGTATCTTTATGTCCTAGCATTTTCGGATAAGTTAATTTCATGCTTATGAATATGTTAAACATATTTAGTTTACCCAATGATTAAAATGAAAGGCGTATTTGAGGTGTTTTGCCTTTGTGAGGCGAGACATAAGCCTCAACTTAAGCTATATATAAAAGAAAGTAAGTAGCAGGTAACAAAATAATCATAAAAATTCATAATAAAAATATTAGTTGCCTTTAATTTTTCATAGTTTTAATTTAAACTTATTTCATTCTAAATACATGGTTTTTAGTCTCTGTTAAAAATATAACATAAACACTACCATTCCTCAGTGATCACTATTACTAGCAAACTTTTCCCCAAAATCTGCAAAATCCGCAAAATCCACAAAATCCTTATTTTCCTTTTCTAACAACACCAACATGCTCTTTCTAATCCTTCTTCGTCCACCAAGGTCACTGGTCTTTTTCTTTTACCAAAAAATTTTTATAATATGATTTCTTTTCTTTTTCTCCTTTTTTTTTTTCACGGCAACTCTTGTATCCCTCTTCTATTTTTTTTATACCTTCGATAATTTCAATGTTTTTTTTATAAAAACCACTTTTATTTTTATTTTTTTTAAATTTAAATCTGGGTTTATCCATATTTTATAAACCAAGTGAGGTATTGACCCTTTCCGCCTCGAGGCGTACAGTCTTATATAGAAAAGGCGTAAGCCTAAGATATTGAAGCAAAAGCGCATGCCTTGATGCGAGTCTCGAGGCGTATGGCTCAAACGTTTTTTTAAACATTAAGTTTACCCACTGAAGTTAGCATTATTTCTTCTTGTGAACAGATTATATATGTGATTGGGTGATTTTATACTTTTAGAGGATTAATGATAAAACATCACTATGGATATTTTTGATATACATCATAATTCACTCCTAATGTCAAGGCATCTTACTCATTGGTTTTCCTCATTTTGTCTCAATAATTGGTTTTTTTTTTTTTGTAGTTATTAAGTTAGAGAGCAAACTAAGATGGGTGATGACTTATTTTGCCTCACAAACTGGTTTGCTTCAGTGGTTAAGTTCAAGAACAAACTAGTTTAGGTAAGGACATTTTGATTGGGTTTCTTTCTTTCTAAAGCCAAAATCTATGGATTTAATGGCACCATTATGGATTTTATTTGTCATTCCACTATACCTTAGGTTTCTTTTTCTGAAGGTTGTCATCGTAGTTGGATTCAATTTGTAGGTTGGCCTAATTTTATGAAACCCAGTATTAATGAAGGTTTTCTTTATTTTAAATTTGCAGTTTGTTAATGCTTCTTTGATTTTTTAAAATATTTTTGAGTGGTTAATATGATTAACCATGAGACTCTCAACATTATTCTTTCCAGTCTTTCCTCTATGGCTTAGGGTTCTTTTCTCTTAAGGTCATAATTCTAGTGGCATTCAATATGTGGCTTTGCCTAGTTTTATGAAGCATTATTAAACTTGCAATATTTTTCTGATTCTCATTTGTTTATTAACCGACTTATATCAATATGGTGGCCAATTGCTGCTGATTGGATGAGTTTGGAGATCAGTTCTAATGACACTTTATTTCTTTATTCATTTATTCAACTGGATGGGTTTAGTTTGATAGAATTTACTTTATTTGGTTTGATAAGGTGTTTTGATTTATGTGTTTAGGAAACTTATACACAGTATAGCTTAGACTAATGTTGCGGGGTTTGGTTTTTCAAAGTAAATTGTCAACTGGGTAGATTATGTAAAATTTAAAATTTTAGTGCTTGGTACTTGGTTTGCTTGAAGGTGGTCATTCCGGATTTCACCACAATTTGTGTTTGTGTTTTGGTCTACCATGTTAATATTTTTTAACCTTGATTTTGTTTAGGTAATGATAGTAATTGACAGGCGACTTGTCGAGTGTGTTGAAGATTTGGGTAATTGGACAATTATATTCAATTGATCATAAATCACCATTATTGATGTTTACTATATAACCCAATGTTTCTGATGAAAAATTGTTTACTATATAACTCCAAGTTACTCATGAAAAATGGTTGTTACTTTGAGGAGTGTTTAGATGACGTTGTGATCATGCCCTGTTGGTTTGATTTAACAATGTTGAATACATAAGTAGTAACTATTGAAGGATGTTTACTTTGATAGTACGTCTTATTTGGTTTGATCAATACTCATTATTGATGAAATGTTCTTAATTGATTAATTGCTTTAAGTAAGGTACATGTGGTAGTTTGGATTCTAGTGACTTCCATTTGGTGTATGGAAGATCTGATTGAGGACTTGAGCCCTTCAAAAGGGATTTCTGAATGGCGTCATAGTTGCAACCATTCTTGATCACTGTTTGGTATATTGCTTTAGTTGAATATATATGTGTGGTGGTTTGGTTTTGTAGGATAAAATGATCAACTGGTTGGATCAGTAAAATTGTAAATTCATTATATGTCTGGCTCTTGGATTGCTAATACAAAGGTTTCATGTCAGCGGACTTAATTATTTCACCACCATGTTTTGTTGTGTTTGATCTTTGTTTGTGTTTTTGAACTTCAAGTTTTTAGTCGTTACTACAAAGCTAGATTTGAGCGTAGAAAGTTGTTTTTGTATTTTGATCTATTTATTTTAGTTACTTTTGAACTTCAGGTTTAGCTACCAATGAGGCAGAGGTCTGTTTGTGGAACTTGTGCTTATTGGAATTTGGGTGTTTTAGAAATTGGAATCTACCAAACTAGGGATTTTCTTACTAAAACCTTGTTTCTTCTAGCTAATTGTTTTAATAAATCTGAAAACATTGATATTCTTGTTTCTCTTGACAATTGCGGCTTTTTTCAGGTGGCAGAGGTATGTTTGTGGAACTTACATTTTTTGGAATTTTGGTGTTCTAGAAATTGGAATATACCAAAGCAAGGGTTTTCTTATCAGAACCTGGTTTCTTCTAGGCTAGCTAACTATTTTAATTAATCTGAAAACATTGATATTCTTGTTTATAGGAAATGAGGATTGTTGACAATTGCGGCTTCCTTCGATATTGGATATGTGGCTTGCCTATTTTTTTTTTTTTTAACTCATCTTCTCTTTCATTTAGCCTTCTCTTAAGGTATATTTATTTATTTGTTAATTGTAGGGTTCCTTCATGGTTGGAGCAATCTTCAGTACCTCCATGGTTTGTTGGGAAATCATTGTTGATGTTGATTGGTTGGAGGAGTGCTTTTTTTTGTTTTTGGCCATTAGTTCATTTATTAGTTTTTGAATTAAGTCTTTTTGTAGATAGATTTATTTTATTTAAGAAGTCCAGAATCATTGGGTTGATGTCTATGATTTGAATAATTGTCTTTCCTTCATTGTAGGTTGTTGCTTCATGAATGATCTTAAATGGAAAGAGAGTCTCATACTACTGTGAACATATGTATGAAATGAGATTTGTTTTTTTTGTTCATGTATTTGACATAGTTCTGTTTTGTGATGATGTCTACGTAGTTCATGTAGGTTACAAACAAGTGATTTGCCTGGTATGCAAATCTAGAAATGGAGAGGTTTCATTGTTAGGATAAAACGATAAAACTTCTTTAGTGACACTTGTATCTTTCTGTTCCCTTGTATTATGTTCACTTTGCTAATGATTGGTGGAATTTGCTTTGCTTTGTAAATTTGTTTGCTTTAGTTAGTAAATATGTCAACCAATGGGAAAGTTGCACTCATTTTTGGATTGTTATTATGATGATCTTTCTTAGAAGGAGAATCTGTAAGTAACTGTTTATGGTACTACAAGTGTTTTGTACATTGATGGTTTTTTGTGCTGTTCTTAAACTTCAGGTTTCAAGTAAGAAATGTGCTAAAAGTTGTTTTGTGGAACTATGCTCTTTTTTTGGTGTCTTTAAAAGGGGGTTTTCTATCACTAGACAAAATGTGCTTACGAGGCAGCTAGTTGTTTTTTGTATTTGGACCTAGTTATCGTTGGTTATTTTGAAATTTAGGTTTTTATTTGCAAATAGAAAGAAATCTGCATGTGGAACTTGCACTGTTAGATTTTCTTGTAAATTTGTTTGCATCGTCTGTGGTGCAAGCTTGTTGTATGTTTATCATTTTTTGGTGTTGTTCCTGAACTTCAGGTTTGTGGTAAGCATTTGTAGTAAGCAGCGTTGCAGAAGTTGTTTTGTTGGATTTTTTGAAATTTAGTTTTCTATTTACCAATTAGGAATTGTTAGAATTTGGTGATTCTTTTCTCTGGAACTTGATATTTTCAACTTTTAAACTTATTTATTTTCCGTTGTCTGTGAAATGAGAATTGTCTGAGGGTGGATGCCCTGTATTTGCAGTGGGATAATTATCTTTTGGTTTTTAACTCCACACTTTTCCTTTTATTTATGCTTGGCTTTTTTTATGATAATGTGCTATTTCTTCGATTTATTTGGGGCCTTTAATGGCTGGTAGTCATCTTCAATGTTATTTTTGTTTGTAGTGGACATTGTCTTTTGATGGAATATGGTTGTTGATTTTCCACTTATTCGTTTATTAATTTCTTTGTTTTATTATATCTCATACACAGATTTGGTTTTAGTAAATCTGGAAACTCTGGTGTTCTATCTCATAATTAAATTTTTAATCTGATCAATTGGTTTGACTTCATTGTTCTTAAATAAATTTTGAAACTTGGTTTGCATGCAGTTGCTTCATGGATGATTTTTGATGGGATAGAGGCCTCTGCTGCAAAGTGCATCTTGGATTGGGTAATTGGTCTGGATTTATTGACGACATGGTTTTTTTTTCAGATGATGATAATGATGATCATCATGGCTTTTAGTTTATCTTTAGGGCTTTTTCTATTGCTAATGGAGATGGTTAAAACTAGCTGTTTCCTTTTAGTCAATGCTAGCGCACTGGTTCTTATGTGATGGAATTTGAGAGTTGGTATTTGTGTTCAATAATCTTTGCTTTTCTCTATAATTTAGTTTGTACTTTGAATTGGGGGATATAATTTGATGCTTTTTTTCTTTTGGTCATTGGGTGCTTGCTGTGGGACTTACACAACTGCGCAGATAGTTAGAGATGGCAGCTCCTTTGGTTTTATGCCATGATATAATATCAAAGGTTACTAGTGTTTTCTGTTTAGCAAATAACACTGAAGGGCTGTTGTTGTTTTGCAGAAGGTCATCACTCTCAGGTTGTGTTTTGTTTGATCTTGATTTTATGTAGCCATTGGTCTGTCTGAATGATTGCGGTAATATGGTGGCGGTTTTGGTTTCTACCTTGAATCTGCAGTATTCTTTTGTTTATTTAAGCCTTTCAAACTCGTTCTGTTGTAGTTCTATTGTCATAAGGAATTGCTTCTTTCTTGAGATTCGCATGATGTAATGGAATGTAAGAGAGGTATAGTTTGCTGATCACCATGGTAAATTATATTCAAGGTTTTCAATTTACTTTTGGCTTTCCAAGATTTCCATAGTCATATCCAACACTATGCTTTTGATTTTTTTAAGGAATTGCTGCTCTGTTAAGATTCTGATGGTGCATTGAAGTGGAGGTACTTAGGAATTCCAAGGTATGGTGCACTATCAGGAAGCTTACATGTGGCATAGTTTCAAGAGATTTCATTTGTTGGTTGATGACCTGATCAATTATCTTGGAAGGGGGGTTTCTTGATCACTTCAAAATTTAATTAGAGCTGATTTCTATTTGATATATTGACCTTTTAGAAGTTGTGAATATGTTTTCTTTGCAGGATAAGTTATCAATTGACTATTTTTTGGAAAATTGAAATTCATCAGATGCTCTACCAAAATCTGGGGCATGTTAGTTCTGGACCTTGGTATCTTCCAAAGGGAGTTTTTTTTTAATCTTTAGGACCTAGTACTTTTCTACTGCTTGTTTTTATTAAACTGATAATTTTGATTATCCTAGCTTTAGGAATCAAGAACCATTGACAATGGTGGTACACATGATAGGTAGCTTTTAAAGTTGGTTGTTTTATTAAACAGCACCTTCTTGGACAAGTCATAATGAGTCTCTGTTCATAATTTTTCATAGATGTTTCATGATTATGTCTCCTCTAGGAGGTAGTCTGGAGCATTAACTTATGATGGGAGGCTCTTTGTTTGTTACACTCAACTGATGGTGATTATGGGATGGTCCACCAAAATAGGGAACTTTGGGGTTGGTGTTTGGAGGCTTTGATCAGGGATCTATCTTTTTGTAAGGGAGGGTTTTTGCATCACTTCAAACTTGAACTTGTTCTGATTTACGTTAGCTATATTGGCCTATTTGATTTTGTTTAGTGTATTGTTGGTATTTTGGAACTTCAGGTTGTGCCCACATGCATGGCCAAAGTCTGTCAATGGGGTTGATTACTACTCGAAAAGGGTTATATGCCACTAAACAAAGCATGGTTTCAAGGTGAGTTGTTTTCTTGGTTTGGTTTATTATTATTATTCTGTATTTGTAACTTTCCTGTTTGTAGTTATCAGTAAAGCAGATGTATGTGAATTAAAGCTTTGAAATTTCCTCTTGTTCCAAAGGGGGTTTCATATCACTACAAATCTCGATGATTATTTTTCTATTATGATCTGTATATCGTTGGCACTTTGCAATTTGTAGGTGTTGATGCCGGTTCATGGTGCTTGTTTACTGCAGGAACTTTTTTTTAGAACTGGGTGTCTCCTAAAGAGGGTTTCATAACACCTAAGGAAATGTGATTTCTATGTTGATGTATTCATTGTTGGTATGCTTGAATTTCAGGTATCTATTTCGTCTATAAGGCAAAAGTTAGGTTTTGGAGCTTCTGTTCTATTGGAATTGAAGGTTTGTTAGTTCTAGAATTTGATATCTTCTGAAGGGGGTTTCATATCGCCAAACAAAACTTGATTTCATTGCACATAACTTCATTGTTGGTATTTGGACTTCAGATATCTAGTTTTCTTTGAGGCAGAAAGTTGGTTTTTGGAGCTTGTACTCTACCGAAATCTGGGGCTTGTTAGCTCTGGACCTTGGTATCTTCCGATCTTCTGATATCTAGAACCTATTACTTTTCAACTGCTTGTTTTTATTAAACATAAAATTTGATTTTCCTATCTAGGAATTGAGAATCATTGACAGTGGTGCTACTCAATATGCAGCTTGTAAGTGGGTTATTTTGTTAAACAGCGCTGGCTTGGACTAGTTGTAATTGAGAATTAACTGATGATGATTATGGGATGTGGTACTGACATAGGGAATTTTAGACTTGGTGTTTGAAGGCTCTATCAGGAATCAATCTTTTTGGAAAAGGGTTTTTCATCACTTCAAATTTGAACTTATTACTCCTGGACAAGTGTTATATCCCACTAAATAAAGCATGGTTTGACAACAAGTTGTTTTCTTAATTTGGTTTATTTATTTTTTGTATTCTCATATCCCACTATACACAGGTTGGTTTGACAACAAATTGTTTTTTTTTGGTTTATTTATTTTTTTGTATTTTCAATTTTCAGGTTTGTAGTTATCATTAAATCAGAAGCAGGCGAATTTAAACTCTGGAAGATAGTTTTATCTTGTTCCTAAGGGGGTTTGGTATCACTACAAAACATCTTGTTCATCTAAGTGATTATTTTTTTTATTGTTAACTGTATATTATTGGTATTTTGGAATTTGTAGTTGTTGAAGTCGGTTCATGGTGCTTGTTTGCTGCAAGAGATCCCTTTTCTTATAATTGAGTATCTTCTAAAGGTTATCACTAAAGAAAATGTGATTCAATACAACATACTGTTCTCTATTTTAATGTATTTATTATTGGTATTTTTGAACTTCAGGTATCTAGTTGTATATAAGGGAGGAATTTTTTTCCTTGGGGTTTGGTATCACTAAACAAAACTTGTTTTCATTACTGTTAACCTTTCTCTTTTGATGTATTTATCATTGTTGGTATTGTGGACTTCAGGTATCTAGTTCTCAGATCTTTGATAGAAAGTTGGATTTTGGAGCTTGTGCTCTACCAAGATTAGTTCTAGAATTCGGTATCTTCTGAAGGGAGTTTCTTCTTATCTCTAAAACTTAGTACCTTTCAACAACTTGTTTTTATTAACTTAAAATTTTGATTTTTCCATTTTTAGGAATCGAGAATTATTTACAATGGTGGTTAATCTATTTATAGAGCTTGTAAGTTGGTTGTTTTTTAAAAAGCTCCTTTTCCCATTTCATTTTGGCGTCCGCATTTCGGAATTACTTATTTAATATAGGGTTCAATGGTTGGAGTCATCTTCAGAGTTGTTATGGTCTGGGGTATAAATTCATTGTTGATGCTTTCTGAATTACTTATTTAATATGTTATATAATTTGTTATTTATGTGGAATTTTTATAGGGTTCAATGGCTAATGTCATATTCTGTAATCTCATTGTTCTTTATGGAATTTAGAAGAACTTATGTAGCATGGTGTGGCTTTAGGATGGTTTTAGATGATGAGAGTGTTACTTTGCTCTGCATGTTTATCAATAAGTATTTTCTTTTTCAATATGTTGAATTTGAAATAATTCTGTTTGGTGATCTGTCTGTGTTGATGATTTGGGTAATTTGACAGAAATAGAGAATTGATGGTAAGCCATCATTATTGATGTTTTTTATATAGTTCAGTGTCGTTCTCTGGAAAATGGATGTTGCTTTGAAGAGCTTCTGGATGATAGGTTTGATTTGGCAAGGAGGATTGTGGGTATTAACTATTGAAGGAAGTTTACTTCGGTGGTTCTTGTATTTTATTTGATTAATAGTGTTTTTTGGCCATGTGCTTTATTGTTTAACAGCCTTAAGGTAGGGCGCACTTGGTAGCTTGAATTCTAGAGACTTCATTTTGTTGTCTAGACAATCCAACTGAGGATTAGATCTTTTTATAAAGGTGTTTCTGAATCACTTCACAGTTGCGCATTTTGGTTACTGTTTGATTTGTTACCTTGGTTGAAAATGCGTGTGGTGATTTAGTTTTGTAGGGAAAACTTATCTTGTTTGATCAAAAAAATTGGAAATTCATTTTATATGCCTGGTGATTGTTTTGCTGGTAAGAAGGATTTGTCAGTATGCAGGATTTTTACACTTTATGTTTTGTTTGTAATTCAATGTTCTACTTACTGCTACAAGTGAAACAAGATTTTATTGTAGAAAGTTTTTTTTTCTGTATATTTTGATCTATGTATAGTTGGTATTTTTGAGCTTCAGGTGGTACGAAGGATTTATGTCAGTATGGTGTATGGTGTATGGTGTTGTTCATGTTGTTTTTTGTTGGGTTTGTTTATGTTTGGAGTTATCTTCAGTACCTCCATGGTCTTGGCTGGAAAGTTTTGCATGGTTCATTCATTTATTTATTTATCAAGTCTTGGGCTGGATTAGGTTCGTTTATTTTAGAAGTTTATTAATATCTATAATTTGAACTTGTAAAAAAGGACTAATTTGCAGATTTTCAAGGAAACTGTTGGCTAACTTCAATGATAACAACCCTTGAATCTTGGCTAATTTCCAGGATACTAATTTTCAGGATAGATTTGCAGCTTGTACCTGAATCTTGGTTGATTTTCATCTAGAATTGAATTTTTTAATAACTGTAAATTTACTCTTTGGTTGAAAGTCTATAAGAGTGGGTGTATTTTTTTTATTAAAAAAGAATTGACTTGGAAATTCTACATGGTATCAGAATTTTAAGATTCTCTTGGTTTTGATTGCCATTATTTTTGGTCTTCATTGTCATTTTTTCCGATCTTTATTGTCATCTTATCTGGCCTTCATTGTCATTTTTTTTTCAACCTTTCATATTTAAATATTATAATTTTTCTCTCAAAACAATGTCAATCAGTTTCTTCAATGGAGGCCTTAACTCTTTGGTGAGTTATACAACTTGAATACTATTCTTAGTCTTGATGGTAGAAACTATTTGCAATGGTCACAATTGGTGAGGACTTTCTTAAAAGGACATGGGAAGATTAGTCACTTCACTGGAGTTTCTCCAAAAGAAAATGACCCAAAGTTTTAGGTAGGGGTGAGCAAAACAATCCGGATCCGATTTTGTCCGATATTCGGTTTTTTTATCCGAATTTTTTGGGAACTGGATCCGAAAAAGAGGGTTGGGTATCTGGACCGAATTTTTAAGGTGAAAACCGGATCGGATCTGGGTATGAAGAAATTAAAAATCGGGTATCTGAATCTGATCTGGTTTTCAGAATATTTTTATGTATATAAATTTAAATTTTATATGGTCTAAAAAATTTTAAAAAAATCCCTCATTTGAACCCTTTAATATATATAGGGATTTGGATTTGTTTTCGTTTTTATTTTTTAAACATATAAAATTTAAATTTATTATATAATAATAAATTTAAATTTTATAAGGGCTTAAGTAGAAAAAAAAAATCCCTCGCGTTATATACTTAAAAGGAAAAAAGTTTTAAATCCTTTCCTCCTAATTCTCAGCGTTCATCACCCAACTTCTTTTCTCTAGCCTCCATCTATCTTTAAGATTGATGCTTTAGAAGATATTTGATTTTTTTTTTAATGTCTAAAATTGATAAAGCTCTATATTATTTTTTATGACTTTTTTTTTTGTGTGGTGAATAATGTAAGGTTTTAATTCTCTTTATAAGTTTTAATTTTTCATATTTGTTTGTTTTTATGAATGTTGATGTTGTTATATAAAACAAATCTATGGAGTAGATAAACTTAAGTTCGGATCCAGATATTCGATATCCGATTTGGTTTAAACCGAGTACTCGGTTTTCAGTAATCACTTTAAACCGGTTCGGATACGGATCGAGTTTTTGCCGATCCGAAAAACCGGGTACCCGATCCGGTTTTGAAAACCTGGTTGGATACCCGGTTTTGCTAAACCCTAGTTTCAGGTTTGGGATGAAGAAGACTACATGATCAATTATGGAATTCTATACAGTCATCAATTAGTAAAAACTTAATGTTCCCACGATATATGGGAATTGGGTTGGAAGACTTACTCAAAGATGAAAGATGCAGCAGTACTTCATGAAATTAAAACTAAAATCACCTACACCAAGCAAGGAACACTCACAATGACGGAGTATTATAATCTAATGAATGACCTATGGCTGGAATTAGACCATTATCGAAACCTGACAATGAAGGACACACAAGCTCTTTTGAAGCTTTGAAAGAAGGAATTTTTCAATTTTTGGTAAGATTGAACATTGAATTTGATCAAGTTCATGTTCAGCAGCTTGGAAAAGAGAAGTCACCTAGTCTTGAAGAGGTCTATTTTGCTATCAAGGCTGAAGAAAATTGAATGACTGCTATGTTGGAAACTCCACCAATTATTGGTTTTGCAATGATTTCAACCAAAATTAATCATAGTCGAGAACATACTCCAAGGCAAACAGAAGGATAATATGAAGTTCATAAATCATCTAATAGGGATGGGCTTTGGTGCACTTATTGTAAGAAGGCACGTCACAGTAAAGACACATGTTACAAATTGCATGGAAAAGAGCATAATAAAATCAAATATTAAAAAACTCTGGCTCTTTGTGTAGTTTGAGAAGATGGAAAAAAATCAACTAATGAAGGACAATTTAGTATGCTGAGGTTCAATCAAGAAGAGATTGAAAAACTAAAAGGCTTCCTAAACACATTACCTTTAGGTATGTGTTCAGTGGCACAGTCAGGTGAGTGTCTCTTTTCTAATAATCCTATTGGGAATGCAGTGGCTTCTAATACTTGGGTGGTAGATTCAGGAGCAACTGATCACATGACAAACAACAAAAGTTGTTTTGATTCTTATGAAGCCATTCCTGGGGCCAAACAAATAAGTGTTGCCGATGGTAAATTAATTAATGTCACAGATAGAGGAAAAGCTACCCTAACTCCATTGCCTCTTGAAAACATTTTATATGTGCCTAAACTTTCCAAAAACCTCATCTCAATTTATAAAATAACCAAGTCCTTAACTGTCTTGCTGTTTTTGACTCTTCTCATTGTGTTTTCCCGGACAGGGACTCTAGGAAGATGATTGGAATGCTAAGGAGAATAATGGGCTCTATTATATTGAAGGAGCAAGTGGTTCTAAGGAAATGGATAACAAGTTCTCATTAAACTATTCCATATCTTCTTCAACACAAGAATCCCCACTTATTTCTCATATTTGGCTTGAACATTGTTGGCTAGGCAGGCTAGGCCATCCTCTTTTTCCACTATAATAAACATTACTTCCTTCATTGTTTTATTATGTTAATGTCTCACCCCTTAGGTGTTATACTTGTGAGTTGGCCAAGCATCATAGGGTTTTTTTTCTAATAAATGAAAAACCATATTCTTAACCTTTTTCCTTGATTCATACTGATGTTTGGGGCCCTTCTAAAGTTCTTGACTTTAATGGAGATTGTTCGTTTGTTTCTTTCATCGATGACCGCGAGTGACCTCATAAAAAATAAATTTGAAGTAAGTTTTTATCTTTCCATTATTTCACAAAATGATCTTAAATTAGTTTGGAGTTTTTATCAAAACATTGAGATCGAATAATGGTAGATAATGTTTTAACCACAATCTTAGTTTTTTCTTTGCCAACATCAGTATCCTTCATGAATCATCTTGTGTTGACACACACGAACAAAATGGTGTAACTGACAGAAAGCACCGTTATCTCTTAGAAGTGACACGTTCTTTGCTTTTCCAAATGCAAATTCCAAAATTCTTATGGGGAAAAGCAACTCTTACAGCTACCTATGTTATCAATAGATTGCCATCTCGGGTTTTTGGAGGAAAAACACCAATTCATACTCAGTTAAATCTTTCCTGCTTATACCTTTGTAAACTATATTCCTCCTAAAATTTTTGGATGTGTTGATTTTGTTCACACTCATAGACATCTTCGCAGTAAACTTGATCCTAGAGCACTTAAATGTGTATTTATTGGATATTCAAATTCTCAAAAAGGATACAAGTGATATCAGCCTCCTTCACGAAAAATTTATACATCTATGGATGTTACATTTTATGAGTCCACTCCGTATTTCTTAGCAGATTCATTGACAGGGGGAGAATCTTTTGGCTAATGAATCTACTGAATTTATTGATTTTTCCCAACCTGTAAATGAGTTAGCTGAATTTGTTGACCTTTCCTTACTTGCCTTTTCAAATTTCATACCCCAAAAACCAATTATGACCAGCAAACTACTTCTGCAAAGTAATCAGACCAACACATTTCTGATGATGAACTTGAGACAACAAAAAGAAAGTCTCCTATGCTAGTTTACTCTAAGAAAAATAGGCCCATTCAGACCCTACAACAGACTCAATCATTAGAACCAAGAGTGGTTCTAAAAATGGTAAGCCCTTCTAAACTAGAATTTGGAAATCATGATGCAAGTGTTATTCCTTCATATTTGTATCTTCCTATTGCTCTTAGGAAAAGCACAAGATAGTGTACACAACATTCTAGTTCAAATTTTATCGTATACCATCATATCTCTCACCAACAGCAAAGCTTTCTCACCTGTTTGAATTCTATTATGATTCCAAGATCTGAGATGATGCATTGAAAGACAAATATTGGACACTTGCTATAAAAGAGGAGATGCATGCTCTTGAAAGAACAAGACATGCAAAATTGTTCTGAAACCAGAAAATGCAATTCCAGTTGGTTGCAAATGAGTATTCACTATCAAATATAGAGCTGATGGAACACTTAAATATTACAAAGCAAGGTTAGTGCCCAAGGGGTACACACAAAAATATGGCATTAACTACTTTGAAACTTTTGCTCACATTATTAAAATGAATTTTGTTCAGGTTCTTTTATCTTTAGCTGCACATTTTTGTTGGACTTTACATCAATTTGATGTGAAAAATGTTTTTTTATATGGGGATTTAGAAGAAGTAGTATTCATGGATGTACCATTAGGATTTAGTTAAGGATTTGGCATTGACAAGGTTTGCATATTAAGGAAGGCATTGTACAACTTGAAATAGTCTCCGAGGGCTTGGTTTTAAAGGTTCACAAAAGCAATGAAGCTGATGGATTATCAGCAAAATAGAGGTGATCATACCTTGTTTTATAAACACTCAAGTGAAGGAAAAGTGACAACATTACTTGTTTATGTCGATGACATAATAGTGATAGGAAATAATACTCTTAAAAGAGACAAATTGAAAGAAAGATTGACTAGTGAGTTTGAAATAAAAAAAAAAAATCTTGGTAAGCTGAGGTATTTCCTTGGGATTGAGGTAACTTTTTCAAAGGAAAGTATATTCTTGTCTCAACGAAAGTATATTCTAGACCTTTTGAATGAAATAGGAATGCTTGGTAGCAGGGCTGCTAGTACACCTATAGAACAAAAATGCAGATTAGAAGAGAAAGACAATGAAAGTTCAGTTGATGAAGGGAGATATCATAGATTAGTGGGCAAGTTAATTTATTTGTCCCATACAAGGCTAGACATAGGCTTTGATGTTAGTGTTGTTAGCCAGGTCATGCATAACCCAGGTGAAGAGCACATGCAAGCTGTACAAAGAATTCTGCACTACTTGAAAGCTACACTTGGAAGAGTCATGTTCCAAGCAAATAAAGAGCTGAATCTCGAAGCCTATACTGATGTAGATTATGCGAGTTCTATAATTGATAGAAGGTCAACTTCCGGTTATTGCACCTTCCAAAGTGGTAATCGGGTCACTTGGAGAAGCAAAAAGCAAGCAGTGGTGGTATGTTCAAGTGCAGAGGCAGAATTTGGAGCTATGGCCCTTAGGATTTGCAAGTTATTATGGCTGAAAATAATTTTGGATGACTTAAGACTCCAAAGAAATGAGAATATGATACTATTTTGTGACAACAATTATGCAATAAGCATGGCTCACAATGCTATACAACATGATAAGACTAAGCATGTGGAGATTGATAGACATTTTATAAAATAGAAGTTAGAGGTTGGTATACTCACACACAATTTGTTCCATTAGAATAACAAGTGGCAGATGATTTAACTAAAGGGCTATCTTCTCAAAGATTTGAAGAGTTAACTAGCAGGCTAGGAATGAAAGACATCCATTCACCAGCTTGAGGGGAAGTGTAAAGAATGACTATTTGTAAATTTTCAGGGAAGTTGTTGGCTAACCTCAATGATAAAACAACCCTTAAATCTTGGCTGATTTCTAGGATAGACATGCAGCTTGTCCTTGAAATCCTGGCTAGGATTGAATTTTTTAATAACTGTAAATTTATTCTTTCTAGAGAGTTGAAAGTCTATAAAAGCGGGTGTATTTCTTTTATTTCAAAAACAAAAAGAGAATTAACTTAGAAATTCTACAAAACTATTACCTTTGCTTCTTTGTAGATGATCTAAAGATGGAAAGGAAGCGAGTCCAATACTAGTATGAACTTAATATGAAATGAGAGATTTGTTTCGTCTGTTGGCGCATTTGATATGTTTTTTTTTAACAATGGGAAATTATAACTCGCCACTGTTATTAGAATGATCTTTCTTACAGGGAGAATCTGGAAATAACTAATCGTTCTTATATGGAGAATCTGGAAATAACTCTGTGTTTTGTCAGAGTATGGGTCTTCTTATCTCTTTAAGTGGGTTTCATATTTGGAAGAAATATAATTTTACTTCAACCTTTATGGATATCAATTTTTTTGGTGATGTTGTTGAACTTCAGGTTTTTGGTACGCAATGTGTCAGAAGTTGTCTTGTGGAACTTTTATGAATAGACAAAATCTGCTTTCATTACAACCAGTTGTCTACATTTGTTGTTGTGTTGTATGAGTTTACTTCAGGTATGATTTTAAATGGAATGATCTCATACCACTACAAAGTGCATGGATGATTGGGTTTGGTTTATATCTCAGGTTTGTAATATTTTTTATTTATTTATTTTAAAATTCATGGTTTTCATTATACTTTTGGGTTTTTGAGATCTCTTTAGTTAAACCCCAAGCTTTTGATGCTTTAAGGAATTGTTGCACTTTTCAGATGAATTTGATGCAGTAAAATGGAGGTACTTTGACATTCCCAATAGATTGTTTTAGGTGAACCGTATAGAAAGTTTCAAAATATTTTTTGCTACCAAAGGAGTTGCACAGTTTGGAATCTTACATCGGTAGCAAGGATTCAAGAGACTGTCATTATTGCTGGATTTATTTGATTGATTTCTCGGAAAACCGTTTCTGGATCACTTCAAAATTGAACTAGTTTTGGTCACTATTTGCCATATTGGCAATTTTGAAGTTTTGATCATGTTTATGTATATTTGTGCTTTGCAGGATGCATTGACAATTGACTAGACTACTGAAAATTGAAATTCATGTTTGATGTTTAGTTTTCATAGTAGGGGTTTCTTGTCACCTGACAAACCCCTTGCGTGTGCACCCCGCAAGTGCATGTGTTATCGAAGTAATAAAATACCCTGGTGAGTGGGTAGTCGTATCTACAGGGAATAGTGTTCAGAAACAAGCGTTATCACTATTTTAGCTATACATGAAATCGATGATAAGAGAATTCAATATATATATATATATATATATATATATATATATATATATATAAAAGAAAGTAAAAGAGTGCAAAAAGGGCAATAAAGGTAGGAGAGGTAATTGATATAAAGATGGGGTACTCGAACAAGTTACCCCTAGGACTAATGCTTCTAGTGCAAGATTATGCTATTATACTTTCCTATTGATGTTAATTGAGTCGAGGAAATCCTTAAATACACGGTCCCAAACCTAAGGTCAACTGTGACTAATCCCAACACTATGTTCCGGTCATTAGGTTTCATTACGGCCCTTGACTCTCATTGATCTGTCAACTAAGCCCTAGGGAAGTCTATCTACCTAAGCCTCACACTATGTGGAATTGCCTTAAGTTCTAAGGACTCCTAGTGATTAACCCTGTTCCTATGTATAGTTCTAACTCATTGGTCCAGGTGAGAGAACCTTAGTCTAAATTAAGTCGCGGTGCTAAGATTCACTTCAACCCTATACTTTGGTATTTGTACAATAAAGCCTTAGGGGAGTTTATCGCCTAGCACCTAACTCTATCTCGACCGCGAATAAATCATGGAACATGGAGGCAGGGAGAATCACATCGGGGGGGAAAGGGGACGTTCCGCTACCTCACGACTCACCCTCTCAACCCTCTTCAACCCTAAGTAGTCTAATCCTATAGAAGTTGTCACACCTCCAAAGGATAACCTAGATTGTTCTTAACCTTAGTGTCACAGCTAGGGGAAAACAATTGCAAAAGATAATTAAGATTGAAACTCGAATTTATTCATCAATAATGGAAAAGCATAATATCAATGTCATGGAAACATAATAATCCTAGGGTTCACAAGTCCAAATACCCACTAGGGTTTAGCTCTCCATGGAGCAATACAAAATCAATAAAGAGTTTAAGAACATATGCATGAAAACCATAAAGAAAACCCCCTTGTAGATCGTATCAATGGTCTTGTGGAGCCGCACGTCTTCTCCAACGAATCCCTTGTCAAGCCTAGGGCACACTTCGCCGAATCGATGCCGACGAAAGCTCCTCCAATAGCTATCTTCCAATAGATGTCGATGCCGATGCCGTATAATCGCCTCAAAATACTTTCAAGAACCTCTCTAAACCCTAGCTAAAAGCCCCCCCAAAAGATAGGCAAGAGATAGAAGGGGAGGGTCCCCAAATAGATCTGAAAACGGGCTATTTATAGGCTGAAATCGGAGTTCCACACGGCCGTGTGGAAATTCTGTTTTGCTGATTTTCGGTAGACTGTGAACAGTAATTTGCTACAGTGTTTCTCCGAAATGCTCCCGAATTCATTGTTCTTCATCAGGGCCGTTGAATTGGGCACACAATCAACAGTAGATTATGTCGATTACTTCATTTCTCTTCATTGGCGAAATTCTCCAATCCTACACAAGTTAGACTTTTGTGAATGTGACTGCCTTTGTGCCCCTCCAATGGAGGTTGGCAGACACCCACAAGTCTAGACTCGTGCCTTGTTCCTGGCTTGGTTCGAGAACTCCTCAACCATGGCGAACATAACCTATTCTTGCTTCTTTTTCTCCAAATTGGCTCCACAACCATACAATGCACAAAAGCATACAAATGCACACCATTTAGTGATAAAATCTGATAAAAGGTATGCTCATTGTAAGATAATAACGATTTGCATTACTATAACACAAGCACTTATCATCACCACCCAAAATGTGCTCTCTATTAGATGTTATTTTTATTTTGACCTATTTTGACAAGTAAGACCAAAATTATGGGCTTGTAGAAATTGCATTTGGTTAGAATTTAGAGTCTCTTGATCATGGAAATCAAAACCTTTCAATGTGAGTTTTGTGTACTTGGTGCTTGTTTTTTTCCTAAGAAGGATTTCTTGTAGCCACACAGAAAATGCTTTTAGTGTAAGCCGTTCTGTTATTGTGATATTTTGTAACAACTAAGGTAGAAGACTTTGGTTTGTGGAAATTGCCTTTTGTTAGAATTTGAAGGTTCTTACTATGTGATCTAGTACCTTTCAAAGGGAGCTTTTATTCATTACTAGAGAAGACAAAGCATGGTTTTTCTATTCTTTGTTTTTATTAATTATTGTTTCCATTTTCAACCTATAAAAACTAGTTTCTTTCAAAGTTAAACTTTGTTTATCACCAGATAGAGAGCATGATCTCTCCCAATCTGGTTTTTTATTCTGTGTATTGCAACCATTTTCATTCATGATGTTGCAATTATCAATGTGGCAAAAGTTGACTGATAAGTTAGTACTTTGCCATCTTTAAAAAAGGGGTTTCATTTTTATGCAATAACATGATTGTACTATGTTGTTTTCTAAAGATCTATTTATTGTTTGTACTCAATGTTTGCAGTTATGGCAGTTATTAACTGTTAATTATTTTTAAAGTGACATTGAACAAATATTATTGATTTGTGCTTTCTTGTTTGTAGTTATCAATGGTTTATTATTTTTTGAAAGGACACTAGATAATATTATCAACAATGTTTAGTACTGCTTTTTATATTGTGTGATCAATATATTTGTTGTGTTAGTGGAGGATTTGCCGCTTGGTGTTATGTCTTTTACTGGAGTTTCTGTAGTAGTTATTCTTGCTATTCAGTTTGTTAGTAGAAACTAGAAGCTGGGAACTGTCAGTCTGTAACAACTAGTTTCTTTCAAAGTTGACTTTGTTTATAATATAAACAGACGAAGCATGATTTCTCCTATTCTGGTTTTGATCTATGTATTTCAGCCATTTTCATACATCATGCTGCAGTTATCAATGTGGCAAAAGTTGAGTGACAAATCAATGGTTTCTCATCTTTATAAAGGGAGTTTCTTGTCAATGCAATAACATGATTTTAGTATGTCATTTTCATACGTCAGGTTTGCGGTTGCCAATGTGGAAAAAGTTCATTGATAAATCCCTAATTTTTCATGTTTAGAAAGGGGGTTGTCATTGCAAATCACTAGGTTGTTTTTTGAGAGTCTAATTGGAGCACTTCATATTTGAGCAGTAATAAGAGAAAAAGAGGAAGGAGGAGAGTACCTTTCTTCTCAGAGGTTCTTCAGAGTTCTTCTCTTTTTCACTTGTATTCAGAGTAGCATTATTTAAGAGGAAGCTAAAGAGGCTTTGCATCTAACTCTGGAATCTTTACTTGCTTCTTAAACATTTATCCTTATATAGAGGAGTCTCTAAGGCAGATTACATTGGTTACCCTTGCCAGCTGTCTAAAACAGGGGTAATTAGAAGAAAGTAAAAAGTGAAATTACATAAAATACCCTTTTCTTTTTGTACAGTAGGGGTATTTTTGGAAGCACATTGGAATACATAGTTTTTACATAAAATACCCTTTTATTATTTGTATAGTGAGGGTTATTTTAGAGATCTTAATCTATTGAAGCTTGATCATACTCCATTTCAAATTATAGGTTTGCAGGATGGATTGGTGTGTCTACAAATCCTTCGGCTTCTATTCTTGGAATATCCGTAACGTCTTTACACTTTGCTTCTATGCCATGCATTACCCACACCTTTGCTGTTAGGGTTTCTCCTAAGAGTTCCCAGACATTTAATGGACCTGTAAAGTTGACAAAGTACTCTGTATAGTACTCATCTTGAGTCATACTCCGAGTATTGAAAGGTCCGCTTTTGTAGTTAAGCCATCTTGGGGCTGTTCTACTTAGTAACAACTGATGTGTTGCGGGCAGTATTTCTTTGCCTATGTGTCTTGGAATTTCAGATACAATTTGAGTTTCACAGTATCCCCCTTTTTTATATTGTTTGATGAGGTTGCATAGTTTGGGGGCAAAGAAAGTAGGTACTTCATCATCATGTTCCAGGCTTAGTAGTAGTAGCATACCGTGGTAAAATAATTCTGCTACTAATTCTTGAAAGTTAAATGTTGTCCAATGTATTTTGGGCAATATTAGAGATGGTGCATATATGTTTTGTACTGGTTGGCCATTATACTGGACTATTTCTAGTCTATTCATATTTTCTTCATTTAGATCACAAATTACTTCCTGAGAGATTTGTAAGTCTTCAAAAAACGTTCTTTTTACCTTTTCATGTATTAGTTGACTTACTTCTAGTGGAAGTTTGCTTAGCCAAATTTGTCTGTATTTCATTTTTAGCCGTATTAGAAATTCAAGGTTTTCAAACTTAGTGACTCTCTGTGAAGAACTTTCTTATTCTTGTGGTTTAATAACCACTGACTGTATAGTGACTTATTGGATTTCTAACTGTCCCTGTCTTTTGTATCTTAAATAAGAGTCTTCTGCTGCTTGGAGACTATAGTAACCTCTCCATCCTTGAGGGGTATTCCTTTTTCCTACAGCCTTTTGTAATTCTCCCAAGTGTGGTAGATATCAGCTTTTTTGCCTTTATATATGACAAAATATTCATAATCTCTTTTTACTTCTTTTGGGAAGTAATAGCATAAGGCATTTAATGCCTTTGTTTTAGCTGTTGATGTTGTTGCTTTCCATAATGCATTTGTGAAAGTTTTCTGTTGGTCATCCAACTCTAGCCCATAAGGAATTCGAAAATTTCCCTTATTATTCTCAACATATTGTGGTAAATTTTTACCTTACAAGTTATTACTTGAAGATGCCATTTATCTGTATGGACTTGTAGTAATTATCCTAGACAATCTGTTTGCTCCGATGTTGTCCTTTCCCTTAATGTGTTCAATTGTGACAGTTAATCCTATCCTTGTGATCTGGTCACAAAAGTTTGCCCATATGTTAATTTTTAATTGTTTATTATTTAATTTATTATAAAAATTTACTATTGCAATACAGTCTGTTCTAAGAGTAAATTCTTTTCTATCATATAAAAATATCTTAAACTTATCTAATGTATATATACATGCCATGATTTCCGCATCTATTGCAGATATAGATGTTTTATAATTCCGCTGCAATATCGTGATATTTTTTCTGTTGATAGAGAATCAGTTTTGGAGGGTTTCCATTTTAAAATACCACCCCATCCCTCTAAACTTCCATCTATTTCTATGACTATATAACTGTTTGGCTGTGGTAAAATTAAAGGAGGTAGTTTTTGGACTACTTCTTTAATTTTTTCTACCAATTTCCAATCTTGTGGATTAAATTTTCTTCTCGCTTATTCGAACATTTATTGTAAAATACCCTTGTATATTTGCTCAAATTGGGAATATAGTTTCTGACATAATTCAGGATACCAAGAAATCTTTGTAAACCCCTAAGATTTTCTAATTGTTCATTATGATATTCTAAAATGTTTTTGATAATGTGGGGTTGAAGTTGTACTTTTCCTTGACCTATCTCTAAGCCAAGAAATTCTATATATGTTACCCCTATCTTCAATTTTGTTTTTTTTTTTTTGAGAGAACGGAGCTCAGCGAGCTATTTTATTAGATAAGAAAAAAAGGTACAAAGAGTTCACCAAACAAATACAACCTGGACACAAAACCAGAAAAAAAACAAACAAACAAAACCACAACATTAATTCCATGAAAGGCGAGAGCGCCCGCAATGCAATTCCACGCCCGAGGAATGGAAGTGATAGAGTAATTATTCAAGGATCGCAGCAAACGTCAGAGATCCACCAGAGCAGCTTGTGCCGACCAATCAGACATGCAAGAGCGCCCATCAAGCAGCTTAATGATATCTGTTGAATTGATGAAGATCCTGGAGATAAATAGGCCTTCCATCTGAGCACAGTGGAGAGCAACATTCAAGGCTTTAATCTCAGCATCCAAGCTGGAAACAAACTGTAATTGGCAACAACCTTCAAGTGTAATATCAAAGTTAGATCCAACACACACAAACCCAACCCCCCCGATACCTGTATTTGCTGCACCAGCAGCTCCAATGGAGGCCACATAGATGCAGTAGGAGCCCGCAACTGAACGGTTCAAGATATAAAATTGTTTACCCATCTGCGCCATAGGGTTTAGGGTTTATGAATTATATTTGCTCAAACTGTTTACCCCTTATGCTATTACGTCGCAAAAGAAGTAAAAGAGATTATGAATATTTTGTCATATATGAAGGCAAAAAAGCTGGTATCTGCCACACTTGGGGAGAATTACAAAAGGCTGTAGGAAAAAGGAATACCCCTCAAGGATGAAGAGGTTACTATAGTCTCCAAGCAGCAGAAGACTCTTATTTAAGATACAAAAGAGAGGGATAGCTAGAAATCTCACAAGTCACTATACAGTCAGTAGTTATTAAACCACGAGAAGAAGAAAGTTCTTCACTGAAAATCACTAAGTTACCACAAGAAGAAGAAAGTTCTTCACAGAGAGTCACTAAGTTCGAAAAACTTGAATTTCTAATGCAGCTAAAAATGAAATACATACAAAATTGGCTGAGCAAACTTCTCTAAAAGTAAGTCAACTGATACATGAAAAGGTAAAAAGAACGTTTTATGAGGACTTACAAATCTCTCAGGAAGTAATTTGTGATCTAAATGAAGAAAATATGAATAGAGTAGAAATAATCCAGTATAATGGCCAACCAGTACAAAACAGATATGCACCATCTCTGATATTGGCCAAAATACATTGGAAAACATTTAACTTTCCAGAATTAGTAGCAGAATTATTTTACCACAGTATGCTACTACTACTAAGCTTGGAACAGGATGATGAAGTACCTACTTTCTTTGGCCCCAAACTATGCAACCTCATCAATCAATATAAAAAAGGGGGACACTATGAAATTCACATTGTATCTAAAATTCCAAGATACAGAGGCAAAGAAATACTGCCCGCAACACATCAGTTGTTACTAAGTAGAACAACCCCAAGATGACTTAACTACACAAGCGGACCTTTCAATACTCGGAGGATGACTCAAGATGAGTACTATACAGAGTACTTTGTCAACTTTACAAGTCCATCAAATGACTGGGAACTCTTAGGAGAAACCCTAACAGCAAAGGTATGGGTAATGCATGGCATAGCAGCAAGGTGTAGAGACGTTACGGATATTCCAGGAAGAGAAGCCAAAGGATTTGCAGACACACCAATCCATCCTGCAGACCTACAATTTGAAATGGAGTATGATCAAGCTTCAACAGATTAAGATCTCTAAAATAACCCTCACTATACAAATAATAGAAGGGTATTTTATGTAAAAACTATGTATTCCAGTGTGCTTCCAAAAATACCCCTACTGTATAAAAAGAAAAAGGGTATTTTATGTAATTTCACTTTTTACTTTCTTCTAATTACCCCTGCTTTAGACAGCTGGCAAGGGTAACCAATGTAATCTTCCTTAGAGACTCCTCTATATAAGGATAAATGTTTAAGAAGCAAGTAAGGATTCCAGAGTTAGATCCAAAGCCTCTTTAGCTTCCTCTTAAATAATGCTACTTTGAATACAAGTGAAAAAGAAAAGAACTTTGAAGAACCTCTGAGAAGAATGATACTCTCCTCCTCCTTCTTTTTTTCTTATTACTGGTATCAGAGCTACTGTTCCGTCAACTGAATGGAGTTCTAAGTAAATTAGGTCTTCAGAAGGAGATCTAAACTATGTCCTTAAGGAAACAAAAATAATGAAATACTATCTTTCTTAAGCTTATTATGTAAGGATCTTCTCTCGGAGGGGATGGGGTCAAGAGAGGGAGAAAGAGAGAGGAAGAGCCTTTTCGGAATTTAGTGGTAGAGAACACACAGGAAGGATCTGAGAAACCTTTCTCTCTTATTGATATTCCCCAAAGGATTACATTACACACTTAACATAAGAAGAGGAACCTCTATATATAGAGGTGAGTCCTCTGCTTTAACAAGGGTAAACAGTACTACAAAACAGTACTATAAGGGTAAACAGTATATTACAAGTAAGGATCTTCTCTCGGAGGGGATGGGGTCAAGAGAGGGAGAAAGAGAGAGGAAGAGCCTTTTCGGAATTTAGTGGTAGAGAACACACAAGAAGGATCTGAGAAACCTTTCTCTCTTATTGATATTCCCCAAAGGATTACATTACACACTTAATATAAGAAGAGGAACCTCTATATATAGAGGTGAGTCCTCTGCTTTAACAAGGGTAAACAATACAAGGGTAAACAGTACTACAAAACAGTACTATAAGGGTAAACAGTATATTACAATCATTCCCCTGAGAATTTTGAGTAGTAGTAAACTACTCAAGAAGGAAAGTAGTGGCCTGTATTCCTTAATCAAGAAGATTGTCGAGGTCTTCATCATTTTCTCCAAGTGTGACATCTTCTTCTATTAAGTCTTCATTTTCATAAAGTGCTCCTGGTAGTGTTGGCCAAAGCTTTAGAGTCAATCTGTCCTTGACTCCATTTAATATCCAGACCTTGGTGATTTTTGTTTCACCCATTAATTCCCATTGAGAATTGGGACCATAGTTTAAGATTTTATAATAAATAAAAAAGTCTGGATCTTTTGTTTCTAGAGCATAAGGTGTGCTGTAGTGAACCCAGTGTGGTTCCTGTCTGCTCAAGAATAAATTATGAGTTGCTGGCCTATATTCGTTTGCTGTGAACTGTGGAATATCACTTAGTATATGTATATAAGTTTGCTTGTTGTGATATTTTTTTATTAGTTCTGTTACTGTTGGTCCAAAAAAGTTTGGGACTTCTGTTTGTAATAATAAAAGAAGAATCATCCCATGTGAATAAAGTTCTTCCACCATACCTTTGAAAAAGTAGTCATCATAGTTGATTTTAGCTAGGATGATAGGTGGATGTTCTAAGGTATTCTGTTGTTCTGGGCCACAGTATTGGACCGCTGTAAGACCCTTCATGTTTCTTTGGTTGAATATAAACTGTTGCAGTCGGAACAGATTTGAATAACAGCAATATTTTGCTCTATTCAATATGTTCTGCATAATAGGTTCTGGTAGACCATTTATCCATCTTTTTCTAAATGATCTTTTTAGTTCCATAAGAGTTGAAAATCTGTTGAAGGAGTTAGGTCCTTCTGATGTTTTTGTTCCCATGATTACTTTGGTTGATGCTTTTTTCTTTGCTAATGATTCGAAAGTAATTTCTGGAGGTTCAGTAATATCTTGGTAAGTAGGTCTGTGAGAAACTGGTTCTTTTTCTTTTTTCTGTTCGGTTAATAGTGTTTTAACCACACAACCTTGTCTTTGGAAATCTTTAAAAGATTTCTCTGCTGCTTCTTTGGAATAAAATCCTTTCTATCCTTGTGGAGTGTTCCTTTTTCCTATTGCTTTGAGAAGTGCTCCCCAGCTTTCGTAAACACCTCTCTTACTGCCATCATAGATAACATAATAGGAAAAATCTTCTGTGATTTGTTCTCGAAAGTGAAAACATAAGGCATTTATTGCCTTGGTCTTTGCTGTTGAAGTAGAAGCTCTCCATAAGGCATTAATTAAAGTTTTCTGTTGAGTTGTCAATTCAACTCCATAAGGAAGCCTGAAATTTCCTTTTGCTCTTTCTGTGCATTGTGGAAGCTCTTTTCCTTTGTTCATCTGTAAGGAGAAGAAACTATCAGTCTGGAAAGTTTATCAGCTGCAATATTTTCTTTTCCTTTTATGTGTTCAAATTGAACTTCAACTCCTGTGCTATTTACCTGTTCCACAAAATTTACCCATCTATTAATAGATAATCTTTTGTGATTTAATTTATGGTAAAAATTTATTATGGCAATGCAATCAGTTCTTATAGTATATTCTTTCTTTCCATAAATAAAAATTTTAAACTTTTCTATGGAATAAAGACATGCCATAATTTCTGCATCTATTGCAGATATACTTGTCCTGTAGATACCACTACAGTATCTTGCAATTAATTCTCTATTCTTTGGACTCTGCTTTGTGTCTCTCCATTTTAAAATTCCTCCCCAACCTTCTAAACATCCATCAATTTCAATTATTATATAGCTTTGTTCAGGGGGTAATTCTAATGGAGGTAGACTTCTAATCCTTTTTCTAATTTCAGTGATCTGTTTCCAATCATTTTGATTGAATCTCCTTTCTCCTTTTAATGAGAGTTTATTGTAGAAGGGTCTTAATAATGTTCCTAGATTTGGAATGTAATTCCTTGCATAGTTTAATACTCCTAGGAATTGCTGTAACCCTTTCAAAGTCTCTAGGTTCTTATATGGGAAATCTAATATCTTCTTTATAATGTGAGGCTGTAGGCTTATTTTCCCTTCTCCTATTTCTAGACCTAGAAATTCAATACGGTTGACTCCCATTTTCATTTTTGTTTTAGAGAGAATTAATCCTTGCTGTTGTACTTCCTTGAAAAATATTTTCAAGTGTTGTACATGGTCTTGGATGTTATCTGAAAATATCAAGATATCATCTATATAGACGCACATAAAGTCTGTATATTTTAAGAAAATATTATCCATTTTCCTCTGGAAGACTGATGGTGCATTTTTCAATCCAAAGGGCATCACAATCCATTCATAATGTCCTTGTGGACAAATAAATGCTGTCCATTCTATACTTTCTTGATCTATAAGGATTTGATGAAATCCTGATTTTAGATCAAATTTGCTGTAGATCATTTTTCCTTTGATCTTTAAAAGTACTAAATCTATGCTTGGTAAGACATATTGGTCTTTGTATGTGTTGTCATTCAACCTCTAATAGTTGTAGACCATTCTGCTTTTTCCCCTGACTTGCTCAGAATGCTTATTCACAATAAAAGCTGCAGTTCTATGTCGACTTTTGGATGGTCGTATGACTTTTAAAGCCAGCAGTTCATCAATATGCATTTTATATTCCTGTACCAGATGCTGGGCTGGTATTATGGGCTTGTCCTGTATTGTAAGATCAGGATTTATAATGTCCAACTTACAAAAGATCTGATTCTTTGTCCAGTATTTTATAGGATTGGTTCCTATATACTGTAATTCTTCTAACTGTTTGAGTAATGGATTTATCTCATTTTGATAATCTGTCAATTTTCCTATTTCATAAGATAGGATATTGTTTATTTCTAAAGTGTTTTCTATTTCTTGTTGGAATGTTTCTTCCATTAGCATAACAGCTGCTTTCTTATTTGGTATCACTGTAGGAGTAGTTTGAATAATATCTAATTTTTGATAAAAAGTAATAACTCCTTGGCAAATATCCACTCCACCTTTGAATGAATTTATAAAATTCATTCCAAGAATAAATTCTATATTATCTGTGATAGGAGGGATGACATATGTAAGAGGAAGGGGATACCTTTCTCTATTCAGGATTATCTGTGCAGTTTTAACCTTATTTTTGGTTATCTCTTCACTGTTTAATCCAATTAAAGATACTGGATTATCCATAGGTTCTATACACTGTGGAGGTAAAACTCCTGAGACTATACTACATTTTGTAGCACCGGTGTCTAAGATTGTCCTGAGAGAGAATCTTTTACCTTCAATTTCAAGAATTACAAAGAAATTCAGAAGGTTGTTGATGATTGAAGCATTAATTGCTTCAGGTGCTTCTGTAACTAGTACTCTGTCAGAAATATGCAAATTGTCTATTTGAGTAGCTAGTTGTTTAGCTTCTAATGAGCTAATTCTATTGTGCAGATATTTTGTTTCAGCTTCAAGATCAAGTATATGCTGTGATTGTTCTAATATCAAAGTTCTATGGTCTGTCATAGTTCTGGGTAAAGGTTCTGGACCTACTGGAACAATGATATCAAGTTTCAATTTTGCGCATACAAGGCATAATAATAATGAACATTGTGTGCACCTGATTCTATTTCTTTTGGCTGGTCGGATGCAGCAAAAATAGCATTTGTTAAAATTGTATGCTATATCTGCATAATTCTCCCAAATGTGAGTGCAGTTCTGTTTTTCTGCTGGAAGCACTTTGATTGTTCTTTCTAGGTTCCAGTCATAGACTTCTGTTGTTTTTATCATCAATACAAAATCATCTCTGTTTTGTTGATCCTGATCATCATCAGAGAAAGAACAAATGTCTGAATCATCTGGGCTTTCATTGTCATCTAAACTGATAATATCCCATTGATCATCCAGATCTAGATCTTCATAGATCATTAGCCTATTTTAATTAACTTTGTTGCTTCGGCATTCTTTTGCAAAGTGCCCTTCTTCTCCACAAATGTAACATTTGCATTTAGATGGTCTGTAGGTCTTTTTGTCATGACGGAATTTTCGGACCTGATTTGGCTTTGCGTTTTGTCCTGTGTATCGCCTGGATTTATGTAATTGTTTTCTGGGTTTTCTATTTTTTGAATATTGTCCAGGGATTTCTATATGCTTGCAAAAGGAAAAATCTTTTGCTTGCCTGGCCATTTCATTGGCTCTACATAAATCTTACAGGACTTTATATGTAAAATCTATCCTTGGTGCTATCCCTATTTGGAAATTAGGGTATTTAGCATCCCAAAGTTCCTGTAACTTAGTGTTAAAAGGAGGAGGCAATTTTCAGAAATATTTAGCACTAAGTTCTGCATTTAGAAATGCTTCTCCTGTTTTTCCTGCCAATGCTAGGAAAGTGTTGGAGTAATTTTCTATGTCGGACATGTTAGAGATTGTTAATCTTTCGATATTCTCTTTTGCCTTATTTTGCATTTCTGTTTGACCTCTGTATTCGTCATATCCTAGAATAATCTGTCTGATTTGGGTTGTAATGTTGACTGTGTCATCAGCACTATTGACTAGTTGTTGGAAACTGTCTGGAAAAGCCTGTCTCCAATTTTGGAAATATAGTTTAACTGTTTCTCCTAAGAGATTTTCAACATACATGACTTTTTCAGTATTATCAACGAATTGTCTGGTAGACATGTGAGTAATTGTATTACTCTCCCACCTTCTAATTGTATCTTCCCAAGCAGCAATATTGCGTATTATCAACATTGAACCACTATTAACGTTTGCAGAAGGCAGTGTAGGTATTCTATCTGGTAGATAAGGTCTAGCACTTGTATTTCTTCCAACATTCAAAGGTAGATCAACAGGTAACTGTTGTCTTTGTGTTTGTGTTTGCATTTGCATTGGTGCTGGACTAAAAGAAGGAATTCTTGACACTCTAGTTTGAGGAAATTCATTGTTACTAGGGTCATTGCTAGATTGTGCTTCATTCATAAATAATCTTTCTGAGTACTGTAGATCTACTAGATCTTCAAAGATAACAGATCTATCATTAATTTGTTCAATGATAGGACATATATCATTTTTATGAATGAAACTGTTAAATTCTAAAACTTCTTCATCTAATTGAACTGTAGAGGTTTCATTTTGTGTACCTTGAAAATTGAGAGGTGGTTCTATTTCACCGAAATATTCTCTTTCTAATTCTTCAAGTTCTTCACTGGTCCAGCAATCTTCTTCTGAGTATTCCTGTGGTACCTGTTTATCATTAATAAACAGTATCACATCTTCTCTAATTACTTCATTTTCATCTTGTTCTTCTAAAGAAGATGAAGCTTTGTAGTCTGTTAGCATAAATGATGTTTTATGCTTACTGTTGGTTGGCCAATAAGCCATTTTCTGTGGAGTTTGAGTTTTGGGTGTAAGGTCAATACTCCAGGGTTCTTCATTGTACTGTTGAGATGAAAAAGATTTTCCAGGAATAGCTTTTATTCCTTTTGTTTCTAAATGTGTAAGTACATTCTCAATTAGTAGTTTGTAAGCAGTAGAGGAAGTATTTTCTATTCTTCCTACTAATGCTTTAGAAATTAAAAGATTTTTTCTGTTGGGTACCATAGAATCATAACCCTTTGTTTTGATTAAGATTTTGAAATACTTACAAAAATCCTGTATAGTCATTGACATGTTGGGGGCCATGTAGCACAATTCATGTCCTTTGCCCATGTCGACTTCCATTGTTCCAATGATGGCTTTCTCTGGGATTGTATCAGATGTATCTGTTAAAGCTACCAAAATTTTGGAACCATAATCTAGTCTGTGTAATGAGTTTATTCCAATCATTACTAATCCTATATGGATTATTGAATATCCTTGTTTCTGTAAGATTTCTTGAGATTCATCTGTAAGGAAATCTAATTGTATTTGTTGATCTTCCGAACAACAAGAAATAATTTCTTCACTTCTGTGTTGGTAAACTTTAGGAGATCTTTCCCAAAATTCATGCTGATAAAGTATTTCTGCTGGAATTAAGTCAGCTTTTTTATTTCGACTTTATTCTAACTGTTTATTGGGATCTATTAATTTTTCAATAATAATTTTTGTTCCCTTTGATTGCTTGTGGAATTTTTGGAAGGGGTTTCCTTTGTAATTCCTAATAATATCTTTACTTGGCAATTTTTGCTCACTATTTGCCATTACGATTTCTTTTATACTCTTGTAATTGTTCCTGTGGATCTTTCCAAACGTAGATTCCTTTAGAAGTAGCCTTAATTACAGGCCTTTCTTCTGTGTTGTCTCTGATGTTAAGATTCTTTATCTTATTGCTAAGATTTTCTATTGAGACTTCTAATTTTTTCTGTTTTTCTTTTTCAAGAAAAATATCAAGCTTCTTGTGTAAAGACAAAAGAAGTTCGATGATAGTGTTATTCTGTTTTGCTCCTGAAACTTGAGATGGACTATTAGAAAATCCAATAAAGGGTGCTACTGAAGAGCTTTCTATTATCTGTTGGACTTTTTGTAATTCTGGATCATCCTTGCTCATAGCAATTTGTTAACTAGTTCTATAAGATTTGAAACTTCTGTTTCTATCTTTTGGATCCTGTTGTCAAGATTTTTGACTAACAAACCAACTTCTATGATAGTAGATGATTGAGGATTTTCTGGTTTTTTGCTTATTTCAGATGATTTCTGTTGCTTGATATAGCTAAGCTTTTCTTCTAGTTCAGTTATTTTTCTAAAAACCTTTATATTTAGGTTTAACAAGTTATCAAAAGCACTAATATTATTTTCTTTCACAATATGCAAATTCTTAAGAACGCTGAAACTATTATCGCAAAGCAAGTTTAATTGAGGATCTTCAGTATGAAATCTATGCTTATATCCCTGGTCTACTGCAAAACAATAGTAATTATAATTATCCAAAGTAAGTTTACTCTTAAGATATTTTAATTCCAAATCCAAGTACTCAAGAGGTTTTGTCATAAGGATAAAATGGCTCGTGTCTTCCTGGTCTAGGAGCACATAATAGTACCACTCAATGGGCCATCTGTGAGACTATAAGCCTTTATCCAAATATCTCTTCAGGTTATTAAGATAAGCCCGAAGGTTTTCTAAAACTTTATACGAAAAATCCGTAATATCCGTAATAGTATTATGTTTGCAGGCAAATATATAATATATTCCTGCTAAAATATACCAGATCAAATACCAAAAGATATTTTTAAAAGAGTTCATTAAGATTTCTTGGCTTTTTTCACCAGAGGCATTTATCAGTCAACCTTTGAGGCTTACCGCCTTACGTACTTATTAGCCTTTCAGAAGCAAAGTTTCAACTCAGTACTCCTTATATATTCTGAAGGATGCTTATCGGGTCTCCACCTTTCAGGTTTAGATATGTCCTCCTTTGTATTATTACTAGAAGCCAAGAATTTATAATGAATGTCCTTTAAAAATTATCTTATAAAAATCCTAGTTTCTGTTTTAGGGATATAACCGTAGTTTCCCCCTTGAACAACAACTGTCGAAATCAATCGGAAAACTAGAAGATATAGTGCTTACTATTGCACCTTCTTCTTAATAAACGAGTTTTGTAACCAGGGATCTCACCGTAGCTTACCCCTTGGTTACTAACTAACGAAAATCTTTAAAAGACTCTTGAGATACAAGAATTGTTCTTAAAACATCCTAAGAGAAAACTTCCAAAGCATAACTAAAAATACTAATTGTTTGCAGCAGATTATAAGAGGGACTAAGTAAGACTCATACTGAAGAAATTGTTACCTTAGTTCATGATCTTTAGCTCTGATACCAGTAAGGATCTTCTCTCGGAGGGGATGGGGTCAAGAGAGGGAGAAAGAGAGAGGAAGAGCCTTTTCGGAATTTAGTGGTAGAGAACACACAGGAAGGATCTGAGAAACCTTTCTCTCTTATTGATATTCCCCAAAGGATTACATTACACACTTAACATAAGAAGAGGAACCTCTATATATAGAGGTGAGTCCTCTGCTTTAACAAGGGTAAACAGTACAAGGGTAAACAGTACTACAAAACAGTACTATAAGGGTAAACAGTATATTACAATCATTCCCCTGAGAATTTTGAATAAGGTAATCATGGGAACAAAAGCATTAGAAGGACCTAACTCCTTCAACAGATTTTCAACCCTTATGGAACTAAAAAGATCATTTAGAAAAAGATGGATAAATGGTCTACCAGAACCTATTATGCAGAACATATTGAATAGAGCAAAATATTGCTGTTATTCAAATCTGTTCCGACTGCAACAGTTTATATTCAACCAAAGAAACATGAAGGGTCTTACAGCGGTCCAATACTGTGGCCCAGAACAACAGAATACCTTAGAACATCCACCTATCATCCTAGCTAAAATCAACTATGATGACTACTTTTTCAAAGGTATGGTGGAAGAACTTTATTCACATGGGATGATTCTTCTTTTATTATTACAAACAGAAGTCCCAAACTTTTTTGGACCAACAGTAACAGAACTAATCAAAAAATATCACAACAAGCAAACTTATATACATATACTAAGTGATATTCCACAGTTCACAGCAAACGAATATAGGCCAGCAACTCATAATTTATTCTTGAGCAGACAGGAACCACATTGGGTTCACTACAGCACACCTTATACTCTAGAAACAAAAGATCCAGACTTTTTTATTTATTATAAAATCTTAAACTATGGTCCCAATGCTCAATGGGAATTAATGGGTGAAACAAAAATCACCAAGGTCTGGATATTAAATGGAGTCAAGGACAGATTGACTCTAAAGCTTTGGCCAACACTACCAGGAGCACTTTATGAAAATGAAGACTTAATAGAAGAAGATGTCACACTTGGAGAAAATGATGAAGACCTCGACAATCTTCTCGATTAAGGAATACAGGCCACTACTTTCCTTTTTG
This sequence comes from Dioscorea alata, assembly GCA_020875875.1. NCBI lineage: Eukaryota > Viridiplantae > Streptophyta > Magnoliopsida > Dioscoreales > Dioscoreaceae > Dioscorea > Dioscorea alata. Next base: position 19,196,440 of record CM037023.1, read on the forward strand.
AGTAGTTTACTACTACTCAAAATTCTTAGGGGAATGATTGTAATATACTGTTTACCCTTATAGTACTGTTTTGTAGTACTGTTTACCCTTGTACTGTTTACCCTTGTTAAAGCAGAGGACTCACCTCTATATATAGAGGTTCCTCTTCTTATGTTAAGTGTGTAATGTAATCCTTTGGGGAATATCAATAAGAGAGAAAGGTTTCTCAGATCCTTCCTGTGTGTTCTCTACCACTAAATTCCAAAAAGGCTCTTCCTCTCTCTTTCTCCCTCTCTTGACCCCATCCCCTTCGAGAGAAGATCCTTACTGGTATCATGTTTTATTTCTTCATCAAGTATCAAGGGAAATTTTCTTTTGTATTTTCGTTAGTTAATTACTAAGGGGTAAGCTACGGTGTGATCCCTGGTAATAAAACTTGTATAATTAGAGAAAAAGCTCATTATAGAGATTATTTTCACAAAGTCTTACGATAAGATTTTGTGAGTTGATCAGCTTGGGGAAAGCTACGGTGAGTTCCTATCTGATAAACTCGAAACTCTGGTAAAATCTTCTAAAAGTAACTCTATTTTATACCAAAAACCTTTTTTAAGTAATTACACAAAGAGAAATGCTTAAGGTCTGGAAAATGGAGACCCGATAAGCATCACTAATGCAAAAGACGAGTACGTGGAGCAGAAAGTTAAGCAAAAAGGGCTAGTAAGGGCATAAGGCGGTAAGTCTGAAAGACCTGATGAAGCATGTTCTTGGTGAAAGAACAAGATTTTTAGTATAAAAATGGTTATTTTTCAAAGAATTTTTCTTAGAGTTTGGTTTTGGTTTTTATTTTCCCTTTATTACCTCTTCGCTGTATTACATAATTCCCTTTCTGATTTTATTTGGTTTTGTTATCGGAATCTTCAAAACCTTCGGAGATACATAAATTCTCTGAATGAATTTTTGAACAATGGTTTATAGTTCAAAAATGGACACTGGTTCTACTTATCATTAATCGGAGGCCTGGTCTGTGAAAAAGGGAACATTGCACTTTGACCATGAGAATACGAACCAAAGTTCTTTAATATGTCAAAACCCCTTGAATATTTGAATCTAGAAATAAAGCATGTGCAGAATGAGATTACCTTAGATAATATAAATTATTTCTGTTTTGTTGGAAAACAAGGATATAAGCATAGATTTCACTCTGAAGACTATCAATTAAATCTGTTGTGTGACTCATCTCATCTTATCTTGCATAATCTAAAGTATTTTCATCAAAATTGTTTTAATCTGTTTAAAAAGATAGAAGTATTACTTGAAAAACAAAATAAAAAATTAGGACAGTTAGAAGAAAAACTTGAATATCTTAAGTACTATAAGCTTCCTGAAAAGACTACATAGGAAATATTATCTGTAGTCAACAATATTGAAACAAAGATAAAAGAACTATCAAAGTCACTGAGACAAATTACTGGGGATGATCCTTCCCTGGTCCAAGCATTAGAAACCTTGAGTAAAACAGAATTTACACCTACACAAAGTTTCTCCAAAGACTCATCGAATCCCACCATAGTCAAATAGAATAAGACTATAATCAAACTTCTTATTTCTATCAAACATCCCAAACAACAAAACATTGATTAAGCCATAAACAAGCTAACCTCAAAGATACAAACCTAAAACTTGGCCCAAGCACAAGTACAGAGGAAAGACCTATCATCAAAGCATCACCTAGGGTATTTGTTGTTTGGATAGACCCAAGACAACAAGTCGAAAAATATAGGAAGAAATATGGAAAACAGAGTTGTGGGCCCCAGATTTTTGTCCCCACTCATTTGTAAAAGCCATGCAAGCCTTGATTCCCGGCCAAAATTATGCAAATTTTGTATCAATTCATAAAGCTTGTCTTAAGCCTTGTTTTTAATCTTTGTTGTCATCATGTATTGTAAGGAGTCAATAGAAATCCCTCATTCTATCTTCTCTTGTGGGTGTGTGTGTGTGTGTGTCTGTGTGTGTAGAGAGAGAGAGAGAGAGAGAGAGAGAGAGAGAGAGAGCTGAAACCTCCGACCTTCGGCGAACCTCCGACGAGGAGATTCTGAACACAACCGCATAGATATCTTTGCTTTGTCTTTCACTCTTCCAAGTAATCTTCTAGCCTTTCTTTTGATTTGATTATTAGATGTTGTGGTACTTGGAAATACTTGGGTGATGGTTGTCATGTTGCCTTAGATATAAGTGGTTTATTTAGTGCATGATCTGAATGTTAAGGCCAAGGTTATACATCTATTTGGAGTTTTTGGATCTTTTGGCATGTTATGTTGAGGTTAATGCCTTGATGCTTTAGTTGTAGTGTATTTGAAGGCTTTTTGATATTCAAAACTTTGTTGCTCAACCTTGGGTTGTTGTTATATGAGTATACTATACTTGTACGTATATGTGGTTATGCATGCTTGGGCCGTCCTTTGAATATATATATATACACACACACACGTACATGCATGCATCATGAATTTTGCCAAACTTTTGAATATATGTATAATGATGCATGAATTCTGAACAAACTTTTGAAATATATATATATATATATATATATATATATATATATATATATATATACTGATTTAAATATAAATATATATATCTGGATTTCTGTTATATATATATATATCCGCACATTCTATATTTATTTATATATATCTGCCAAACTTTATATATATAACTTGATTCCTGCCAAACTTTTAAAGTATAATATAATATATATATATATATATATATATATATATATATATATAAAATCTGATTCATGCCAAACTTTTAAAGTATAATATAATATATATATATATATATATAACCTTATTCCTGCCAAACTTTTAAAGTATAATACAGTGTGTGTATATATATATACACACACGCACATTCATGCATGCATACCTTAACTAGAAATTTTGCTAAGACTTGTGGATCTGCAGCCACTACATGTATAGTTATATATATAAATATATGTATAAACATATATCTTCAAGCATGCCAGTCGTATGTTGGTTGGCAACTTTGTGATTATTATAGCATATTGTTGTTGGTTGCCGTTACATGCTGTTTATTCATGCATGTGTGATTATATATTTTTATATGTATCCCTGAATTTCGTTGATTGGCAGCCTTGTCAAAATAAGAGCATGTATATACACTTAAGTGGGTTCTACAACCATATGTAGGAGATTATATATATATGCATGCACAGTACAATTATAGCTATTGATGTTTTGCTTGTGTTACTTCCTTTGAAGCTATAGATGTGTTTTAGGTTAGAGAGGTCATGCCTTGTGTAGAATGTTGGTATTAGACCCCTTGTGCATGAACCCCCCATGTCTAGTCTTCTTATTTTTGTGTTGGTTGGTTTTCTATTGGGTTATAGGACCACCTTGAGGGATAACCTTGGATTTCTATTGGACCACCTTGAGGGTTATAGGAGCTCATCAAGTAAGTAATCCTTTGAACTCTTATATTTAAAATCTAATTATTTTAATTTATTTTTGTGAAATTTCTGAAATTTTATTTTATTCCTTGGATTATATTTGATTAGTTAATTGGATTTATATTATCATTGTTATTATTATCAATAATATTGTTATTACTATTACCTTAATAAAAGTATCAAGCTGATTCCTTGGCAAGTTATATTCACAAATTGTTATATTTATTTATTTATTTATTTAATTATTTCCTTAATGTTATTACATATGTTTCTATGTTAAAAATTTGGTATTATTATTTCTTCTAATGGGAACCAGGCTAAGGCTTGGAAAATTTTGCGTATTTTCCCTTTTTCATTTAGTCAATTATTTAATTAATTGTTATTTATTTATCCTTTATCTTATATTATTACATGAATTTTTGAGAGTTACCGGTGAATATTTTGTATTTTGTGGCCTTGAAACTTTGCCTGAATATTTTGAGTCTCCAAATGAGCATTATGCAACCCTGTCAGTGGGGGGTTAAACCCTGACCTTGTCGACAAGAAATTTTGGAAAATGAGACTGCAGTTTCGCACCGTGTCCGTTCGGTGAAATAATTAACGACCACCTGATATTCAGTCTCGGGTCACCGAGGGTAAACAAATGACCTCTGTTATTCTGGCTCGGGTCATCGAGGGTAAATAAATGACTTTTGGCAGTATAGCAAATTTGGAGACACACTCAGGAATCTGTTACATCTTGCTTCGTCTCTTGATTTTGTTTACACTATTTTGTGTTTCTGATTTTGTGCAAGTTTCAGTTTTGAACCTTTGTTTCAGTTTATTGTTTTGGATTACTTACTGGGCTAGTGAGCTCATGGATTTATTTTAAATCCTTTTCAGATCAAGAGTGGTAGACCAGTGTGGCATTTGAAAGACTGTTTGTGGATGTTGTCATTCTTGCTGTAAAATTTGAGTTCGTGTCATTGTCTGTCCCCGTATCCTTGTATTTGTATTTTGGTATTTTGTACTTGTTGTACCCCTACGTTGTATACTCTGTAGAGTCTGTAATCATGTAACTCAGATGGTTTGTTTTAGTTTTGTCCACTCTGTATCAAGTTCTGAGGCCTTGCAGGCTTATGGGGTTCACGCCCTGTGGGTCTGTGGCCGTTTGTCCGCGCGCCCGGTCCGGCGAGTCGGGTTCGGGGCGTGACAAGAGTCCTTCCTAGTAAAAACATTATTAGACCATGACTTCCGGCAGAAATACTATACCAACATGACTTCTGGGAAACTAAACCAAAAGTATATCAACACTACAGCGAAGATATAATATCCTATTGTGACATAATAACACAGATTAATTTGTGTTTCTTATCAAGAGACTCAAAACATGAATTATTATCAAAAAATTATTCCATTATACATATTGGATTAATTTTAATAGGCATAAAAGGGCTACACAGAAAAGATTATCGATCTAAGATAATGATAGCCTTAGCAGACACTTCAGACAGTGTACCTTAGGAAGCTGTCATAGGAACAATGGAAATAGATATGACCAACACACATGAAATGTGCTATTTCGCACCATACATGTCAATGACAATCAACGACTTTTGTAAGTATTTTACATTAATTATTAAATCCAAGGGATATGAAACAATGTCCCAAAGAGACAATTTACTTATCACAAAAGCTTTAGTAGGAAGAGTTGGAAACAATTCTTCTTCAGCTTACAGATTGAAACTTGAAAATGCTTTAGCACATATTTCAACAGAAGGTGTTAAAGCCATAGAAGGAAAGATATATTCCTCAACAGAATACGACGAAACTGACTGGAAAATAACAATGAGAAATGGAAAATCTTCCAAAGCACCAGTTAAAATGGACTATTGGGCTTCTACATCAGACCTAACAACTGTCACTTTTAGGATTACTTCTTATGTGCAAAATCCAATACAGGACATTGAAGAAGAAGTATAAACATGCTTGATAATTATAGATGAAGGATGGACAATAGAAGAATTAGAAGAATTGGAAGAAGAATTTGGAGAAGGCTTATTAAGACCTTTAAATTCTGATTATCTATTAGAGCCAATTTATGATCTTTATGATGATAATGATCAGATAATACCTCAACTCCAACAACTTTATGATGAAGAACCAGTCCAAGACAACATAACCATATTTGAAAGGTTACAATAACAAAATAATCAAATCTTTGAATTTCTGTATCCCACAAGGATACAACAAAAAAAACCAAATACTAATGGAAGCAGAATCCTCTACTGCAAGGCAAACATCAGTTCCAACAACTAGAGTCTCATGAACTCCTGCTTTTGGATCCCCAGCTTTGCAACCAGTTCCAATCCAACCATTTCCCCTACAAACAAATAAAGGAAACACACAAACAAGACCATATAGGTATGATACTATGCCAACACTTCCTTCTGCAAATGTACAAACTGGATCTATGTTAGTACTCCTAGAAATTTCAAAATGGGAAGAAACAGTTAGGAGATGGGAGAGCAACACTATCACTCATGTTGCAACAAAACAATTTGCTGATAACATAGATAAAGTTATGTATATTGAAAATCTATTAGGTGAAACTGTTAAGCTATATTTCCAATATTGGAGAACAGCCTTCCCTTTAGAATTTCAAGCATTAGTTGATATTGCTGATAATACAGCAAACATTACGTCCCAGATTTGTCAAATAATCTTAGGATATGATGAATACAGAGGACAAACAGATATGCACAATCAAGCCCTGTTAGAAGTAGAACAGTTACAAATTAGTAACATGAAAGACATAGAGGCATATTCCATAACTTTCTTGGCACTAGCAGCTAGAACAGGAGTAGCATTTTTAAGTCCTGAAATCAGTGCAAAATATTTTCGAAAACTGCCTCCTCCTTTCAACACAAAAATTCAAGAGATGTGGACTGCTAAACATCCAAATTGGATAGTCAGAGTATCTTCTAGAATAGATTTTACATACAAAGTACTCCAAGATTTGTGCAAAACAAATGAGCTGCATAGACAAGCAAAAGATTTCTCTTTCTATAAAAATATTACAGCTCCAGGACAATATAGTAAAACTTGGCACCCAAAACGAATCCTTAGAAGATCAACAAGGTACAAGGGCCAAAATGCAAAGTCCAACCAAGTCAGAAAATTTAGGGTTAATAAAACAACAGGAAAACCTGCAAAATGTAGATGTTATATTTGTGGTGATCCGGGACATTTTGAAAATCAGTGCAACAATAGGACTGTAAACAGACAAAAAATGGCTATTTATGAAGAATTCGACTTAGATCCACAATGGGATATAGTTAGTTTAAATGATGGTGAAGACCCAAATGATTCTGATATTTATTCTTTTCAAGACAATGAAGAAGATCAAAAGGAAAGAATTGAATTTCCAACAGAAAAATTACTTATGATAGTTCATGAACAAATAGAATGGAATTTACAAATAGCAAATAAAAAGCTCACAGAAAAACAACAACAATGCGTACATAACTGGGAATATTATCCAGAAGTTGATTACATCAATAACAACTATTATTTTTGTAGGCTTAAGCCTCCAAAAAGATCAAGAATTTTATGCTCAACATGTCAATTATTATTATGTAGGTATTGTGCAGACATTAAACTGCAAATTGAAGTTCCTTTAGGTCCTCAATCACTGCCTCAGTCCAAAGTTGACCATAGGAAACTTATTCTAGAACAAGCCCAACACATAAATGAGCTAGAGCAAGAAATAGAAATGCTCAAATAGAAAATACAAATTTCTAATACTACAAATAACAATGCTGAAATACTACATGAAGAAACAATACATATGGAGTATATCCCAGGAAAATATGAATACAATTCACTAGCAACCATATAAAACAATCTCCTGAATTTTATTGCCATTTTAGATATAGGAGAAAGATCATATTCATTGAAAGCAATCCTAGATACAGGAGCCTCTCGCAGCTGTATTAAGTATTCAACCTTACCCTCTACATGTTATGAACTACTGTCACAACCAGTCGATCTCCATGGCCTGAATGACATAGAACAGACAAAACTCAAGTTAAGGATGGGAAGTAGTATTGTGCTGAATAAAGAAAAATATCCTATGCCCTTAACCTATGTTACATCAGTCATATCTGGAGAATTACAGTTGGTCATAGGCATGAACTTTATTCATTCCTTCAAAGAAGGAGTGAAAATAGAAGGAAACGTAGTAACTTCTATAGAAAAAGTGACATAATACAAACTTCTCCTATTATCAACAAATCCTTGATAATAGAAGAAGAAGAAAGCATAGCAATGCTAACAGAAGAATACTTATTTTATAACGTAGGAAAATTGACAGATTTTGAAGATAGAATTATTCCAATCCTACACAGGTTAGAGGAACTCCAAGTTATCGGAAATAATCCTCTACAATACTGGGAGAAAAACCAAATTAGATGCAAATTAGATATTATTAATCCTGTTTAATTATACAGAATAAGCCCATAATTCTTTCGCCAGAAATGACAGAAGAATACAAAAGGCATATTGAAGAACTTCTGGCTTTAAAGGTAATAAGACCTTCAACAAGTAGACATAGAACAACTGCGTTCATTGTCAACAAGTATTCTGAACAAATCAGAGGAAAGAGTAGAATGGTGTACAACTACAAAAGATTAAATGATAATACATACAAAGACCAGTACACCCTACCAGAAATAGATTATCTCCTACTAAAGATAAAAGACAAATATCTACACCAAGTTTAACTTAAAATCAGGATTCCATCAAATAATGATGGAACCACAGAGTATCAAATGGACAGCTTTTATATGTCCACAGGACCACTTTGAGTGGTTAGTTATGCCATTTGGATTGAAAAATGCTCTTTCAATTTTTTAGCGCAAAATGGATAATATTTTCAATTATTTACAATCCTAAGATTATTTGTGTTTACATAGAATAGCTACGTTCATTGTCAACAAGCATTCTGAACAAATCAGAGGAAAGTGTAGAATGGTGTACAACTACAAAAGATTAAATGACAATACATACAAAGACCAGTACACCCTACCATGTGCGATATATTAGCTTATTTAAACATGTCTGCATGGTAATGGTCTTATTTGGTTTTGTTTGATAAATTAATATGGGTTAAAACATGGCATTAAATCATTTCATAGTTGAGCTAGATTTGATTTATACTTGATATACTAGCTTTTTTGAACATGTTTGCATGGTAATGGTTTGATTTGGTTTTGTTTGATAAATTACCAACTAGTTATATCATGGGAAATTGGAAATTTATCATATGCTTGGTGTCTGGTATTCTATAAAGAGGATTTCATGTCATAAAAAAAATTAAAAAAAACAAACAAAATAAGAAGGCCACAGATGTTAGGTTGTGGAGGTTGTGTTGTTAGCATTTGGTGTTTTGAGAAGAATTTTTGGAAAATTGGAAGCTGTTTTGTGCATTTGTCTGTTTATCCTTGTTAAATTTAATTTTTTGTAAATTTGTAGTATTTCAAGCAAAAGTTGGTTGGTTGAACTTGAGCTTATGTTTCTTTTAAAATAGGTTTCGGTTCTCTATGCTATGTTTTCTCTCTAGAACTCAATATAATGCAACTAGGTTGTTTTAGTTAATTTAAAATTTTTGAAATGTTCTCCGATTCATTTAGAATTTGAGAATTTGGGGTTATCCTTGTTTTGCAATGCGATATATATATATATATATATATATATATATATATATATATATATATATATATATATATATATATATATATATATATATATATATATTATTTATTGATTTATTCCATTGGTTTTCTGATGAATCTCTTAATAGGTTGTCTCAATCATGAGTAATTGTTATTGTTATTACTGTTTGTGGGTAGATTTGTTGTTGATGGAATTATGTTAGCGAAGTGTTTCTATTTTTTCCTTAGTTGAGATATGTTTGATCTATTCTCTCGTAATCGATTATTTGAATATGAAAGGTGGTTATTGTTACTAACCACATTTAGTTTATTTTATAGAAGTTAACAATATTTCTTCTGATTAGATATGCGATTGGGGGGGCCACCCAACTTTGTCTTGTTTTCATTCAGCCATCTAACTTCAAAATGTATCAAAATGGTCATTCAAATTACAAAAACTTTCACGGAGCAGTCACCCGAGACTTTTTGACACTCAATACCCTATGTGGCTACCTAATAGAATTGCCACGTAAGCTGGATGATATGGACATCAACTACTGACTCAGCCTTTAAGACAACCACATAAGCTATTGGGCGCTGAAAAATCTCGGGTGACTGCCTGATGAAAGTTTTTGTAACTTGAGTGACCACATTGATATATTTGAAGTTGGATGACTAAAGTGAAAATAAAGCAAAATTGGGTGACTGTTCAAAACATTAATGGGTGATTTTATACCTTTAGAGGATTAATGAGAACACCACCATAGGCATTTCACTCTTTAGAGGATTAATGAGAACACCACCATAGGTATTTCACTCATTTGTATTGTGTTACTGAGATGGGTGTTTGCACCACTAATTGGTTTGTTTCAATTACTAAGTTGGAGAACAAACTAAGATAAGTGAGGATTTGTTTAGTCTCACAAATTAGATGCTTTCGGTTATTAATTTCAAGAAGAACTAAAGATAGGTGATGATTTGTTATGCCTCACAAATTCGTTTGCTTTAACTATGAAGTTTGAGAAAAAAAATGAGGAGCTGGAATATGTATCTCAAGATTTGGTATGTTGCTTATATTTTAAATTTTTGGCTTCTTGACATAGAAATGAACGATAGGTGTTTTATATCTTCAATAATTTTTTTATTTCTTTTTAAAGTTAGTGGTTTGATAAGTTTGGTAAATCTATTTATTTGGATGGATGTAATGTTGCCATATGTCATTATCACGGCTCTTGACTTAAACTGTAGTTGCGGTTAGCGTAAGTTTATGAAACCTAGTATTGAATGTGGTTTTTTTTAAAATTAAATTTGCAGTTTGTTAATGCCTCTTCAATTTCTAAAAATATTTTCCAATTGGTTAATATAATTAAGCAAACTATTCTAGGTCAAGATTATGCATTTATGTTTTGCTGCTCTTGGAGGATCAAGAATTTTTCTGATTGGCCTTTGACCAATGCAGCAAGGTTTTTTAAACCTTATTTTAGATCGATGGTATTTATTTTTCTACATGGTTTCTTCTTACATCTTGGTGATTTGAAATTCTCATGTGTTTGGAATTGGGTCATATGGTTTTAATACTGCTCACTACGTTTAAAGGTTTTTATCCGATCTAAGATTCCTTCTGAGGAATCCATCAATGCATCAATTTTGTGTGATCACCATTATCTTCCTAATATCATTTTGATACTATCCACAATAGCTTCAAGGAATCCATCGATGTCTCAATTTTGTGTGATCACCATTATCTAAATGTGGCATCTACCAATGCATCAATTGTGTGATCACTATTATCTCCCTAATATCATTTTGATACTAACTACAACAGCTTTGAGAAATCCATCGATGTATCAATTTTGTGCGATCACCATTATCTAAATGTTGCATACAATGATGCATCAATTGTTTGTGATCTCCATTATCTAAATGTGGCATGGCGTAATTAAGGAAAATTTTCATACCCATAATGGTGTATCTAAATAAAATTTAAATATCCATACCATGTATATCTTATCTTTAAATATAGTCCGATATACTCAAAACACGAATGAATGAGATTTTACTTTATATTTTTCATTTGAAAAAGGGAATCTTGGTTTCACTTATTGTTTCTCTTCTATTCATCTAGGAAGAACTATTTTTTTACTAAAATATTTTCTATCTTTTGGAAACATGATTCACAAGGATCCGATTTTCATGAAATTCAAATGTCAAATATTATTGGATATTCAGAGACTCAACACCTTTATTTGTGTCTTAATAATATTCAATGACTTTTTGGTTGCGGGAATATTTGTAAAATTTTTGTATTGAATTTTTGCATGGTCTTGTTTTACTATTGCACTTGATAGTTGTTAATAAGGATGTTCAATTTGATAGTAGTTCTCATATTTTTCTTGATAAATACATATTTTGAGCCTAGTGTACATAATTGATTAATTGTCTTCAGGTAGGGTCTAGAAATTCCTAAGGGATTTGTTTCTGTGTCATTGTTTTTCGTGTTTCTAAGGGAACTCAGAAGTGGGCTGAGCTACGACAAGAGCACACCTGAGAACCTTGTATAATTAGAGGGGGCTCGCATTATAGTGATAATCTTCCCTCAGTTTTCTCTTTGTTTTTTGTGGTTTCTAAGGGAACTTAGAAGTGGGTTGAGCTACGACAAGAGCACACCTGAGAACCTCGTATAATTAGAAGCGGCTCACATTATAGTGATAATCTCCTTCAGTTTGTGATTGTTCTAAATAACTTGGATTATTCTATTCTTTTGTATGATTATATTAAAAAGAAGAGCATTTATTTGAGTAATTACACAAAAGAAAACATTTTGGATCTGGAATATGGAGACCCGATAAGCATCCCTTAATTCCCTAAGTACACGGAGCAGAAAGAAGGGTAAAATAAGGGCTAGTAAGGGCGTAAGGTGGTAAGTTGGAAAGATCCAGTATAAATGTGTTTCTGGTGAAAAAAATAAATGCTTGCTTCTTAATATAATGATAGATTGGAAGAGAATATTTTTAAGGTATTATATATGTTTGTTAATGATTATACATACATGTTTAACAGCAGCAAATAATTTTGTTAATTTCTTTGTAATACTTGTTTATCTTGTTCTTGAAAACCTCCTAGAGTATATCCTTACCCAAGTTGATAATTTGAACAGAGGTTTATAGTCCAAGAAAAGGTCATTGGCTTGACTAATCAGTAGCATTGAGGCCTGGCTTGGTCCAACAACTTCATACTACTGATACAGAAAACATTGCACTTTGACCTGGAGGACACGAACCAAAGTTCATATGTCAAAACTTTTGGAATATTTAGATATAGAATTGAAGCATGTGCAAAAGAAAATTACTTTAGATAATATACAATATTATTGTTTTGCAGAAAAGAAAGGATATAAGCATAGACATCACTCTGAAGAACAACAGTTAAACTTACTTTGTGATAACAGTTATCTTATTTTGCATAATTTAGACTGCTTGCATGAACAACATTGTTGTTTTAATAAAAATATTACAGTATTATTAAACAAAAACAATAAAAATATAGTTGAAGTAGAAGAAAAGCTTGAGTATATTAGGCAACAGAATAATAAAAGGTTTTCACAAAAAACCACAGAAGAAATCTTAAATCTAGTCAAGCAACTAGAACAAAACGCACAAAAGGTAGAAGATATGATTACTAAAATCTCTTGTTCACTTCAAAAGATTATAGGAGAATGAGCAGAGATGATCCATCCCTTCTTCAAGCCGTAGAAAATCGCAATAGGACAGAGTACACACCAACATAGAGCTTTTCAAAAGAATCATCCTAGGCTACATTGGTTAGACAAAACAACACTATTATCGAGCTTCTTATTTCTTTACGTAAGAAGTTAGACATATTTACTGAAATGGTTAAACAACCCAATATTGAAGAAGCTATTACAAAAGCTAACTTCAAAGGTCTAGAACCTTAAATTAGGACCGAGCATAGAAGAAAAACCAATCATCAAAGCACCTCCCAGAGTGTCTGTAGTCTGGACTGATCCCAGACAATAAGTAGAGGAATATAGAAGGAAAAATGGCAAACCAGCCAATAGTTCTTCCCAATAAGGACATAATACGTTCTTACAAGTGCCAATTATTTAAGCCCAAAAAACAAAGTTATGTTTTTGAGAGCTTAATCAATCCAGAACACCAGTTAGATCTAGAAAGATCTAAACAAGAAGAACTTGTTCCTACAAAAGTTCTATATCAACATAGTTTTTGGGAAACAAAGCCTAAAGTGTACCAACACTACAGTGAATAATTAATATCTTGTTGTGATGAAAATCAACAAGTAAATTTGAGTTTCTTGTCTAGGGACTCAAAACATGAATTACTAAAAAGGAATTATCCCTTAATCCATATAGGGTTAGTTCTTATAGGCATTCATGGCCTACATAGAAAAGATTATGGGACAAAAGTGATGATAGCATTAGTTGATTCTTCTGATAGCAATCCCCAGAAAGCTGTCATAGGTTCCGTGGAAGTAGATATGGTAAACAATCATGAATTATGCTATTTAGCCCGTGATATGTCAATGACTATTGTTGACTTTTGCAAATACTTCACATTGATTATTAAAACTAAAGGGTATGATAGTATGGACCCTAACAGGAATAATTTACTTATTACAAAAGCATTGGTAGGAAGATTAGGTCAAAGCTCCTCCTCTGCCTGCAGATTAAAAATTGAAAATGCCTTGACACAACTTGAAACACAAGGAATTAAGGCAATTGAAGGAAAGAAATTTACTTCAACAGAATACGAAGTAACAGATTGGAAAATTACAATGAAAAGGAATGAAAAAGTGCCAACAAGAATGGAATATTGGGCATCTTCGTCCAAAAAATCCATCAACAGCTACATTTAGATTTACTTCCTAAAAATAACAAATTTTACAAAAACATGAAGAGGGAGAAGAAGAAGAGACTTGTTTATTCTTCACAAGTGATTATGATGAATGGAGCAGAGAAGAATTAGATGAACTCCAAGAAGAGTTTGGATATTGCTTATGGGAACCCCTCAATGTTACACAAGCCTTAACAGAAGAAGTATTTGTTCAAATACATCCTTTGTATGATGGACAACCTGTAGAAAATAATTATCTACAACAGATTGAAAATAAAGAAGAAAATTATCCAATAAGGGAACAAATCCTTATGGAAGCTGAGTCCTCAACAAGGCTAACTTCAGTTCCAACAACAAGAGTATCTGGAACACCAAGCTTTGGCCCAGCTGCTCTAGCACCGGTCCCTATTGCTCCAGTACCTCTGCAATTCGGACTACATCAACGAGGTACTACACAGGTAAGACCATATAGGTATGATCAAGTACCTACATTACCATCTGCCAATGTTCAAACAGGATCAATGTTAGTTTTACCTAAAATAGCAAGATGGGAAGATACCATATGAAGGTGGGAGAGTAATACAATCACTCATGTGGCCACTAAAGAATTTGTTGACAATCTCGACAAGGTCATGTATATTGAAAATTTGCTAGGAGAAACTGTGAAACTTTATTTTCAAAACTGGCGAATAGCTTTCCCTAATGAATTTCAAGCCTTAGTTGATATAGCAGAAGATACTGCAAACATCACATCTCAGATACGGCAAATTATCCTTGGATAGCCCTACTAGATCTTGAACAGTTACAAATCAGTAACATGAAGGATCTCGAGGTATATTCTACTACATTTTTAACTTTGGCATCTAGAACAGGAGCTACATTCGTTAGCCCTGAAATTAGTGATAAATATTTCAGAAAGTTACCTCCACCCTTCAACACAAAAATACAAGAAATGTGGACAGCAAAATTCCTAAATTGGTTAGTAGATGTAGCACCAAAATTTGATTTTACATACAAAATGCTACAAGACCTATGCAAAACCAATGAATTATGTAGACAAGCCAAAGATTTTATATTTTGCAAGGATATTGTTGTTCTAGGACAATTTTCTAGGAGTTCACAACCTAGAAAAACCCTGAGAAGGTCCACAAGATACGAAGGTCAAAATGCTAGGGCAAACCAGGTTAGAAAATTCAGAACTGATAAAACTTATGGTAAACCTAGCAAATGTAGACGTTTTATTTGTGAGGAACAGGGACATTTTTCCAATCAATGTAGGAACAAGAATGTTAAAAGGCAAAAAATGGCCATATACGAAGAGTTAGAACTAGAACCCCAATGGGATATTGTTAGCCTGAACGATGGAGAAAATCCCAATGACTTAGATATCTGTTCTTTTTCTCACAATGAAATGGATCAGAATGAGAGAAATCTACTCTCAAAAGAAAAATTTCTTATGATTAATCCTGAATTCCTTGATTGGAATTTAGAAAGAGCCAGTAGAAAGCTCACAGAATCTCAACAAAATTGTGAACATAACTGGAACCATCATCTAGATGTTGATTATAGCAACAACAACTGTTATTTTTATAGGCTAAAACCACCAAAAAGGGCAAGGACAATATGTTTAAATTGTAAGCTCTTACTGTGTAAGTTCTGTGCAAAACTTAAGCTCAAAGTAGAAGTCCCGTTAGGACAGCTACAATAACAATTCGAACAGATTATAGAAAACTCATTCATGAACAAGCTCGATATATTGATGAATTAGAACAAAAAATAGCTCAAAAGAAAGGTCGAATAGGAGAATTAGAGGCAAAATTCTTGACTGAAAAATTATCAGATTTCCATATAGGTTCTACTAGTGAAACGGTTCAAATAGCCTCCATAGAAACTGATATCAATTCTCTAGCTGCTGTCCAGAATAATCTCCTAAACTTTATTGCTATTCTTGAAGTCATGGGAAAAGCATATTCCCTAAGGGCAATTCTAGATATAGGAGCATCTAGATGTTGTATCCGGCACTCTGCATTTCCTCCCTGTTGTTACGAGCCATTGCTAGAACCTATTAATCTACATGGACTAAATAATGTAGGAAAAACTAAGCCCAAGATAAAAACAGGAAGTGTAATACAATTAAATAGAGAAAAATATCCCATGCCATTAACCTATATAACTCCAAATATTTTAGGAGAACTACAACTTGTTGTAGACATGAATTTTATACACTCTTTTAAAGGAGGAATCAAAACAGAAGTTAACAATGTTACATTCTACAGAAAAGTCGAATCTCTTCAGGCATCTCCAATAATAAATAAAGTATTGGTAATACAAGAAGAAATAGGCATAGACCTATTAACAGCTATGGAAATAGAGGATTACTTGTGTTATAATGTAGGAACTTTAACTGATTTTGAGTAACAAATTATTCCAATACTCAAAAACCTTGAAGAAGTCCAGATTATTAGCAATAATCCTCTACAACATTTGGAAAAGAATCAGGTAACCTACAAATTAGATATTATAAACCCTGATTTAACTATCCAAGACAAGCCAATAATTCCTTCACCAAAAATGGCAGAAGAATACAGAAAACACATCACAAAGTTACTAAGCTTGAAGGCAATCAGACCATCTAAAAGTAGACATAGGATGGCTGCATTTATTGCAAACAAGCATTCTAAATAAGTAAGAGGTAAAAGCCGTATGGTCTATAATTATAAGAGGTTGAATGGTAATACCTATAAGGATCAATACACTCTTCCAGGTATTGATTATCTATTACTCAAAATAAAAGATAAGAAGGTCTATAGTAAATCCGATTTAAAATCAGGATTTCATCAAATTATGATGGATCCACAAAGCATTGAATGGACAGTTTTCATATGTCCACAAGGGCATTTTGAATGGCTTGTCATGCCATTCGGATTAAAAAATGCTCCTGCAGTATTTTAAAGAAAAATGAACAATATATTTGGAAAATATTCAGAATTCATCTGTGTATACAGAGATGATATTCTCATATTTTCTAAAAACATCTCACAACACGTCCAACATTTGCTTAAATTTGTTCAAATCTGTAAACAGGAAGGATTAGTTTTATCCAAAACAAAAATGAAGATAGGAGTCACCAGGATTGAGTTTTTAGGTCTAGAGATTGGAGACCGACAAGTCTAGCTCTAGCCTCATATTATTAAAAATGTCCTGGATTATCCTCAAGATTAATTAGAAACTCTTAAAGGTCTACAGAGATTCCTTGGGATATTAAATTATGCTAGGAATTATATTCCTAATCTTAGCAAATATACAAGGGTCTTTTACAACAAATGCTCTGCAAAGGGTGAAAGAAAATTTAATCCACAGGATTGGAAAATGATAAGTAAGATACAAGAAGTAATCTCCAAATTACCTTCTTTGGTCTTATTAAAATCAGACAATTATATTATTATTGAGACAGACGGGTGTCTAGAAGGATGGGGACGAATCCTAAAATGGAAACTTTCCAAAAATGATTCTCCTTCAAAAGTGAAAATAGCTAGATACTGTAGTGGAATATATAAAACATCTATATCCGCAATAGATGCAGAAATAATGGCATGTATATATACATTAGATAAATTTAAAATATTTTTATATTATAAAAAAGAATTTACCCTTAGAACATATTGTATAGCTATTGTAAATTTTTATAATAAGTTAAATAATAAAAAATTAAATACTAACAGATGGGTCAATTTTTGTGATTTTCTTATAGGAACTGGCCTAAAAATAACAATAGAACATATCAAGGTGAAGGACAATTTAGGATCGGATCGCTTATCAAGGATTGTAACAACAAGCCCATACAGGTAAATTGCAGATTAAAGCAATAACTTGAAAAGGAAAGAACTTCCACAGTACATTGAACGAAATAAAGACAATTTTCGAATTCCTTATGGTCTGGAATTAGAAGGCCAGCAGAAAATTATCATAAATACAATATGGAGAGCTTCAACTTCAGCAGCAAAAATAAAAGCACTTAATGCTTTATGCCATTATTTTTCTAAAGAAATGAAAGGAGATTACGAATACTATGTAATTTTGAAGGATAAAAGTAGGTGTATATCACACTTGGGGGAATTTACAAAAGACCGTAGGAAAAAGGAATACGCCCTAAGGATGGAGAGGATACTATACTCAACAGGCAGCAGAAGAAGCATTCAGACAATATTCTAAGTCAGAAGGAACAAAAATTCCACAGTCTTTACCTTTACCAAAAGAAGGTTCTCCTTCACAAATGCATACAAAATTCACAAATGGGAAGATCCTCTACAGAACGGTAATTTAACAAGAGACAGATACTCCCAGTTCCACAGATTCTCAACATTAATGGGACTTAAAAGAAGTTATAGATTAAATTGGCTGAGAAATGTACTTGTGGAAGTAAGTACTTTAATTAATCACAAAGTACAAGATAATTTTTATTTTGATCTACAAATATCCCAAGAAATATTTTGTGATATAAATGAACAAGAAACTGAGGGACTAGAAGTAGTCCAGTACACAGGGCTACCTGTCCAAAACAGGTATGCACCCTCACCATTACTGACTAAAATCACCTGGAGTATATTTAAACCCAAAGAACTACTCTATGATCTCTACTTTCAAGGTATGATATTACTAGTAAATCTTGAACATATGGATGATATTCCTGAGTTCTTTGGACCCAAATTGCAAACTTTAATCAGACAATATAAACAAGATGGACATTATGAGATCCATATCATTTCTGAAATACCAAGGTACCAGGGAACAGAAATATTACTAGCAACACATCACATACTGCTTAGTAGAACATTTCCCAGATAGTTAGACTACACAACAGGACCCTTTAATACAAGGTATATTGGTGATAATCACACATACACTGATTACTTTATAAATTTTAAAGGACCATCAGAAGACTGCGAAATGCTGGGAGAAACTCTCACAGCTAAAGTTTGGGTGCTGTAAGGAATAACGGCAAGATATAGAAGTGTCACAGTGATTCCAGGAAGACAGGTAGAAGGATTTACACAGACTCAACCAGCAAATCTAGGACCAGGACTAGATTTTGATGGATCATCAACACATTAAGATTCTACTTCTAGAAAAGTGGATGTAAAAAGTCTGAAATTTCCTTCACTATGTAAATAATTGAAGGATATGTTATGTAATTTTCTTAAGTTTTGTACTTTACCTAAAGTACCCTTCCTTTTGCTAATAGCAAGGGTATTTTATGTAATTAGCCACCAAGTCTCTCTCTATATAACGAGATCCCCTACTTAATGTAAGATCTAGAAAGAAGGATTGGAGAAATAAATTCTTGAGTTTGATCCAAGGCCTTAGCTTTCATTTTCACTTTCGTACTCTGAATACAAACTAAAGGAAGGAAGAAACTCAGAAGTCATCTTCTCCAGGATCTTTTCTCCTCTTATCTCCTCTTAATTTTCCCCCTTTAGTTTACTATTGGTATCAGAGCTATGGAGTTCTAAATCTGAAGTTTTTTGGAGGAAGTGTCTGTGTATCCTTTCTGCAATCATAATAGTGTGTGTTATCTTTTGAAATTTTCTTGTGTAGATGGTTTAGTTCTAGAAATTCCTAAGGATACCAATAGTAAACAAAAGGGGAAATTAAGAGGAGATAAGAGGAGAAAGGAACATGGAAAAGATGACTTCTGAGTTTCTTCCTTCCTTTAGTTTGTATTCAGAGTACGAAAGCGAAAATGAAATCTAAGGCCTTGGATCAAACTCAGGAATTTATTTTTCCAATCCTTCTGTTCTATATCTTACATTGAGTAGGGGGTCTCCTTATATAGAGAGAGAGACCTGGTGACTAATTACAGAAAATACCTTTGCTATAGGGGAAATGAAGGGTACTTTAGGTAAAGTACAAAAGTTAAGAAAATTACATAACATATTCTTCAAAAATTTACATAGTGAAGGATATTTCAGAGTTTTTACATCCACTTTTCTAGAAGTAGAATCTTAATCTGTTGATGCTCCATCAAAATCTAGTTCTGGTCCTAGATTTGCTAGTTGTGTCTGTGAAAATCCTTCTACTTGTCTTCCTAGATTCGCTGTGACACTTCTACATCTTGCCGGTATTCCTTGCATCACCCAAACTTTAGCTGTTAGAGTTTCTCCCAGCATTTCCTAGTCTTCTGATGGTTCTTTAAAATTTATAAAGTAATCAGTGTATGTGTGATTATCACCAATATACCTTGAATTAAAGGGCTCTGTTGTGTAGTCTAACCATCTAGGAAATGTTCTACTAAGCGGTATGTGATGTGTTGTTGGTAATATTTTTGTTCCCTGAAACCTTGGTATTTCACAAATGATATGGATCTCACAATTTCCATCTTGTTTATGCTGTCTGATTAAAGTTTGCAATTAAAGAACTCAGGAACATCATCCATATGTTCAAGACTTAGTAGTAATAGCATACCTTGGAGTAGAGTTCAGAGACTAGTTCTTTAGGTTCAAATATACTCCGGGTGGTTTTAGCCAGTAATCGTGAGGGTGCATACCTGTTTTGGATAGGTAGCCTTGTGTACTGGACTACTTCTAGTCCCTCAGTTTCTTGTTCATTTATATGACAAAGTATTTCTTGAGATATTTGTAGATCAAAATAAAAATTATCTTGTACTTTGTGATTAATTAAAGTACTTACTTCCACTGATAAATTTCTTAGCTAATTTAATCTGTAACATCTTTCAAGTCCCATTAATGCTGAGAATCTGTGAAACTGGGAGTATCTGTCTCTTGTTAAATTAACTTTTTGTAGAGGATCTTCCTCTTTGTGAATTTTGTATGGCATTTGTGAAGTAGAACCTTCAATCTTCTGGTAAAGGTAAAGACTGTGGAATTTTTATTCCTTTTGATTGAGAATACTGTTTGAATAATTTTTCTGCTGCTTGTTGAGTATAGTATCCTCTCCATCCTTGGGGTGTATTGCTTTATCCTACGGTCTTTTGTAAATTCCCCCAAGTGTAGTATACACCTGCTATTTTGCCTTCAAAAATTACAAAGTATTCGTAATCTCCTTTCATTTCTTAAGAAAAATAATGGCATATAGCATTAAGTGCTTTTATTTTTGCAATTGGAGTTGAAGCTCTCCATATTGCATTTATGATAATTTTCTGTTGGTCTTCTAATTCCATACCATAAGGAATTTGAAAATTGCCTTTATTTCCTTCAATGTACTATGGAATTTCTTTCCCTTTCAAGTTCTTGCTTGAATATGCCATTTATCTGTATGGGCTTGTTGTTATAATCCTTGATAAGCGATCTGCTCCTAAATTATCCTTGCCCTTGATATGTTCTATTGTTATTGTTAGGCCAATTCCTGTAAGCAAATCACAAAAATTGACCCATCTGTTAATATTTAATATTTTATTATTTAACTTATTATAAAAATTTGCAATAGCTATACAATATGTTCTAAGTGTAAATTCTTTTTTATCATATAAAAATATTTTAAATTTATCTAATGTATATATACAGGCCATTATTTCTGCATCTATTGCGGATATAGATGTTTTATATATTCCACTGCAGTATCTAGCTATTTTCTCTTGTGAAGAAGAATCATTTTTGGAATGTTTCCATTTTAGGATTTCTCCCCATCCTTCTAGACATCCATCTATCTCAATAATAATATAACTGTCTGATTTTGGTTTTTCCATATAGGTTCCACTAGTGAAATGGTTTAGATAGCCTCCATAGAAACTAATATCAATTCTCTAGCAGCAGTCCAAAATAATCTCCTAAACTTTATTGCTATCCTTGAAGTCATAGGAAAAGCATATTCCCTAAGGGTAATCCTAGATACAGGAGCATCTAGATATTGCCAGAACATATTAATCTACATGGACTAAATAATGTAGAAAAAACTAAGCTCAAGCTAAAAACAAGAAGTGTAATACAATTAAATAGAGAAAAATATCCCATGCCATTAACCTATATATTATGTATCGCGGATTCTAGTGACTTACATTTGGTGTCCAAAGGATTTGATTGAGGATTTGAGCTCTTCAAAAGGGGATTTTTGAATCACGACATAGTTGAAGATAAAATTATCAGCTGGTTGAGCCAGGAAAAATGGGAAATTCTTTATATGTTGGCCCTTCGATTGCTGATATGAAGGTTTTGTGTCGCTGGTGAAGTTATTTAACCATCTTTTGTTGTATTTTGCATTCTATTTGTATTTTTGAAATTTAGTATTCCTTTTGCCAATAAGGAAGGGATCAACTACTAGGGATTTGTACTCTTGTTTGGCCCACTTAGTGTTATAAGTCATAGGACATTAAATAGGGGTACAAATGGTTATTCAGAATGGGAAGGGGAAGGGCCAATCGAGGTAGCGTGTTTGTTTTGGGTACAAAATATCACTGGTTCAAATCTTGTCATCCCTATATATTACTAATAGTATTCTGTAGAAAGTAAGGAGGGCTTAATTTAAACCTATTAAAATTTAAGTTTGAAACTTTTGTATCGTATTATTTCAGGATGATTTGAGATGGGGTAATTGGTTTGGATTTAATGACAATATGGTATTTTTTGAGTTGATCATTTTAGTAGCATTTAATAATAATAATAATAATAATAATAAGGTCAAAATATCAAAATGGTCCCTCTATTTTGCGTTTTCCGCCCTTTTAGTCCCTCTAATATAAATCCACCTTTTTTGTCCTCGTATTTGCACATTTCTGTCCTTTTAGTCCCTCTAATTGACGGATCATCCCCTTTGGTCCTTTCAACTAATAAATTAGAGGGACTAAAAAGGATGAAAATGTGCAAATACAAGGACCAAAAGGGCCGATTTTACAGTTTAAGGACGAAAATGTGCAATTACAAGGACCAAAAGGGCTGATTTTATATTAGAGGATTAAAAGGGCGGAAATCGCAAAATAGAGGGATCATTTTGATATTTATACCTAATAATAATAATAATAATAATAATTATTATTATTATTATTATTTTAACATAGCTTTAATTTTAGGGTAAACTACCCAGAGAGTCCCTAAACTATGGGGTTATTTTTATTTTGGTCACTGAAGTTCAAAAAATTTCACTTGCGTCCTTAAAATATGTATTTTTTTCCAATCAAGTTCATCTGGCGAATGGAGTTAACGGCAAGCTGACGTGGCTCACCACGTTATTGGCAACTTTCCACATTAGCTTGCCTAGTTGACCAAGGAGGTTACTTATTCCAAAAATATTCTGATAAGTATAGAATCTTTCTAATGATAGCATCTTAAACACATATTAGCCTATCATAGCTTAAAATAATTTTTGTTTGATGAAGAGAGTCACAAATGTTGCATTAATCCATCTGGAATTCTATGCCACTCAATAACTAGAGAGCTATCTATCATTTAATGGCATCCACCAAGCAATTACCATATTGACACGACCCTTTGCGTGTCTACCCCGCAAGTGCACGGGTTGTCAAAGTAATAAAATACACTGGTGAGTGGGTAGTCGTATCCATAGGGAATAGTGTTCAGAAACAAGTGTTATCACTATTTAGCTATGAAGGGAATTGATGATGAGAAAGATGTAAAAGAAAATAATAGAGTGCAAGAAGAATAATGAGTGTAGGAGAGATAATCGATATAAAGATGGGGTACCCGGACAAAACTCCCCCTAGGACTAATGCTTCTAGTGCAAAACTTGTATTATGCTCTACAATTGATGTCTAATGAGTCATGGAAATCCTTAAGCACACGGTCCAAAAACCTAAGATCAATCGTGACTAATCCCACACTATACCTGGCTCTAAACTTCTCTACGACCCTTGACTCTCGATGACCTGTAACCTAAGCCCAGGGGAGTACCTCATACTAATGCCTAGCACCGTGTGAAATTGCATGGAGTTCTAAGGATCCCAAGTGAAAGATCCTATTCCTAATTATAGTTCTAACCCTTTGGTCCAGGTGGAAGAACCCTAATCTAAGTTAAGCCCCAGTCCTAGGATTCTCTCAACCCTTTGTAAGGGAGTTCATCTCCTAGTACTTGACTCTACTTCGATCGCGATTAACTCTTGGGATACGGAGGTAGAGAAATTCACACCGGAGGGGAAGGGGATGTTCTGCTACCTCTCGACTCACCCTCTCGACCCTCTCCAACCTTGTGTAGTCTAATCCTATAGAGGTTGTCACACTCTCAAAGGATAACCTAATAGATTTTCAATCCTAGTGTCACGGCTAAGAGAAAATCTCATACAATCGGCATGCAAGACTGGAACTCAATAAGAAAACATCAAATTAATAAAGCATAATAAAAGTTATAGAAACACAAGCATCCTAGGGTCCACAAGTACGAATACCGACTAGGGGTTTAGCTCTCCATGGAGCAATACAAAATCAATAAAGAGTTTAAGAACATATGCATGAAAACCATAAAGAAAACTACCTTGTAGATCGTATCGATGGTCTTGTGGAGCCGCAAGTCTTCTCCAATGAATCCCTTGTCAAGCCTAGGGCACACCTCGCCGAATCAATGCCGACGAAAGCTCCCCCAATAGCTTTCTTCCAATGGATGTCGATGCCGATGCCGTATAATCGCCTCCAAAGATCTCTAAGAACCTCTCCAAACTCTAGCGAAAGCCCCCCAAAAGATAGGCAAGAGATAGAAGGGGGGGTCCCCAAATAGATCTGAAATCGGGCTATTTATAGGCTGAAATCGGAGTTCCACACGCCCCTGTGGATTTTCCACACGGGCTGTAGAATTTCTACACGCCCGTGTGTTAATTCCACATGGCCGTGTGGAAATTCTGTTTTGCTGATTTTCGGCAGATTGTGAACAGTAACTTACTACAATGTTTTGCTACAGATATTTGCTACAGTGCCTCGCCGAACTGCTCCTGAATTCATCATTCTTCATCGAGGCCGTTGAATTGGGCACACAATCAAGGGTAGATTATGTCGATTACGTCATTTCTCTTCATTGGCGAAATTCTTCAATCTTACACAAGTTAGACTTTTGTGAATGTGACTGCCTTTGTGCCTCTCCAATGGAGGTTGGCACACACCCACAAGTGTAGACTCGTGCCTTGTTCCTTGCTTGGTTCGAGAACTCCTCAGCCATGGCGAACATAACCTATTCTTGCTTCTTTTTCTCGAAATTGGCTCCACAACCCTACAATGCACAAAAGCATACAAATGCACACAAATTAATGATAAAATCTGATAAAAGTAATGCTAATGTGGCACAAAGGTCACTTAACTTTTCTCCAGTTGCACATGAGGTCATAATAGCATGTTTTAAGGTTGTTACCAGCGAGTGTGATGATGTGGCATTGAGGTGGTGCTGACATGGCACTGGAAACCGCCTTAAAATAAGCTATTATGGTTTCACGTGCAATCAAAGAAAAGTTAAATGGCTTTTTTGTTACAAAAAACGTTTTGTGGCCACAACATTAAAAAGTGCAAACATTTGTGACCATGAGTGAAATGAACCCCAAGGATGTGTGAGGACCTCTCGGCAACAGAGTTTACGATGTGGAGCATTTTCAAACCTTTTGAGCAAAAAATAGCCTAGTTTAGATATTTGAAGACCACATCACCAACTACATGGCGGTGTGAGTTCACACAGGAATGAGACACGGCAGTATATGAGAGGGAGTACTGTAGCAGAACACTATAGCAGGATTAATGTAGCATAGATACTGTAGTTTAATACTGTAACATGGTACTATAGCTGATTGAAGGAGAAATGCAAAATGACACAAGACCATGGGGAAATTCCACACGGCCACGGGAAAACTCGAGAGAACCCTTTTTAAGTCAATTTTGGTTATTTTTCTAGGGTCTTTTTTTGGTGGAGCTTTGAGGAAGAGAAAAAGGGCTAGTGACCTAGCTTAGAAGAGAGGCTACATCCGACCAAGTGGTGATTACTGCATCACCCTCCATTATCTATGCCATCCACGCTGCCAGCATGCCTTTGGGAAGCATCATTCGGCGCCAACAAACCCTTGCCGGTGAATTATCATTCGACCATTTGGAGTGATGATCACTGGATTCTTCAACATATATTTGGATGGAGTTTATATGCATTTATTCATGTATTTATTGTCTAGTTGTGATATTGGATTGCATTGCTCCATGAAGAGCTAAACTCTTAGTTGGATACTTGGGTATGTGAACTCTAGGGTTGTAACTGTTTGATTTAATTCATGCCTTTCTACTTCTTGTTGATTTAAGTTTCAACCTCATGTTTTGATTGGCGTATGACCAATTGTAGTGATGGGTTGAGAAATTCATTAGGGCTAGACCTACCGAGGTTGGAGAGGGTTGAGAGGGTGAGCCTATAGGTAGAGAAGCGCCCCCTTTCCCTTCAACTTGATCTTCACTACCTTTGCACTCCCCTGAGCATTAGGTAATCATATGAACTTTAGTGAAGAGAGAGATCACCACGGGGGTTTGTATAGGATTGGGGGATTAAATGTGTCAAGAGAGTGATACCTAGAGTGCAATGTATTCATAGGTGGCTTAGGCAGGGAGAAAGATCACTGTTAGAGCCTTGTAGGGGAATAGTCACCGGTTGCCGTGAGAATGGGATGTGTATTTTAGAATTCCTACGACTTATCTCAACTTGATTAGAAAGCATATTTTAAATCCCACACTTCATGCATATAACCAACCATAGGGGATCATTACCTGAGCATCCACTCCATTCCGGATTGTATCTCTTTTCTTGTAATTTTGCATTCCTCATATTTTTTGTATTTCCTCTAGCTTAATTACATTTCATTCCACAACTTGATTATTGTTAGATAACTGAGAAAGAGTTATTAGTAGTACTCTCACTCCCTATGGATTTGACTAGCCGACCTTCGAGTACATTATATTATTTGTACATCCTGTGCACTAGTGGAGTGCATCATGCTTGGTTTTCTAGACGGTTTTCATATCAGGATACAAAATATGATCTCCCTGTAAGCTATTTATTTATTTTTGTTAGATTTTTATATTTTGTACTAGTGGGCCCTATATGGGTTATACATAAGCTTAGGGGTCATACACCAAAAAATCTCAAGACTTAGTGGCTCAATCCCTATACTTATATATAAACCCATTACACTTATATCACATAACCGATGTGGAACTATATTTCCAACACCCTCCATCAAGTTCAACTGGGTCATTTTTTTTCCAAGTTTGAATTTGCTCAGACTTGTACGCCACTTGTGTCTCAGAGGTCCTACACACATGAACTTGTACACTGCTTGTGTCTTAGAGGTTCTACTCACATGGACTTGTACACTACTTGTGTCTTAGAGGTCCTACTCACATGGACTTGTACACCACTTGTGAGGTCTTTTTTTTTAAAAAATGGGCTCCACTATTTTTCTCTGATACCATGTTAGATTTTTATATTTTGTACTAGTGGGCCCTATATGGGCTATACATAAGCTTAGGGGTCATACACCAAAAAGTCTCAAGACTTAGTGGCTCAATCCCTATACTTATATATAAACCCATTACACTTATATCACACAACCAATGTGGGACTATATTTCCAACAATTTTGATATGTTGTGACAACTAAGGCAGAAATCAGTGATTTATGGACTTTGTTGATTAAGTTATTACTCAAGTTTTTGAAGTGTAGTTACAAATTTCTTTCGAAGGGTTTTTGTTTGTCACTTGGCAAAGTGATTTTTCACCAATCTATTTTTTGATTTGTTTATTGTTGTTGTTTTCAAACATCATGTTGTTGTTATTAATGTGGCAAAGTTGAGTAACGCATTTGAGGTTTCTCATCTTTGATGTGTGTGACACAGATTTTATTGTCTTTTCAAAATCGAATTCTGTGAGTTTTTTAAACATAGTTTTAATTAATCCTAGAAATATAGTTTTAATTAATCTAATTATTTTGTTGTGTGTGTGGTGGGCAGTAAGTTTTAAACATGCTTGGTGTTTCGTATTCTTGACAATGGTTCTATTATCATGTAAGATTTTGTTATCTATTCAAAATTAAATTCTAGGGGCTTTTAAAACATAGTTTTAAATAATCTAAGAATTTGTGTGTGTGTGTGTGTGTGTGTGTGTTGTGTGGGAAATTCACTCACTTGGTGCTTGGTATTCTTGAAAATAGTTCTATTCTCATGTATGATATGTTTTGTTATATATCATCAAATAAGTTTCTAGGGGTTTTAGAAGCTTAATTTCTAAGGAAAAAATGGTATTGTTTAACCTTGTTTTAATTAATCTAAGAACTTTGATTTTCTTGTTTCTTTAGGCAGTAGGAATCCTTGATAATGGCGGTTAATATATAGAATGGCGTTAGATTCTAGAGTTGGTGCGGTTAGATTGATTTTTTTATTTGATCAATTATATTTGTTTGACTTATATGAGTTTTAGAACTTCATATGGACTAAACATAAGGTTTTGCTTTGGTAATAATTTTGGGTCTTCGACTACAAACCCAAACCCATGTATGTATATGAAATCAGATATTTGTTCAATTTGTTGGTTTATGGGAAATAATTCTATTTTTAATTTTTGTACCTAGTTCGCGCATAGTGAAACAAGGAAATAATTTATTTCACTCAACAGCACTCTAAATTAATTTATATGTAAATATAAAATATTAAAGTATGCCTTGGGATCATAATTATTAGTTATTGGATTGCACTGTGTAAATTTGATGTTTGTATAGAGAATTCAAAAAATAGCACAATTTGATTATTGGCTTTTTATCTTTAGTGTTACGTCATGTTTGGATAGCCCAGAATTATGGCATAATCAGTACATTATACCATAATTTTATATTTTCTGAGAATTATGCCATATTGGTTGCTTGGGTACTTATTTTAGAGTATAAAATTATGGCATAATATAGGTATTATGTCGTAAAAAAATATTCCACTAACTGTTAGTGGAATATTTTCTTATTTTAAAAAATCTCTCTTTTTTTATCCAGCCACTAGCCATTGATCCATCGCTGGTCTGGCAGGCCTGCCTCCGATGACCAGCCACTAGTCCGATCGGCGGTTCGACTGACCTCCGGTGACCGGCCACCTGTTCACCGAGGGTCCGACCACTGGCTGACCAGCCTCCAATGACATGCCGGCGGTCCATTGGTGGTCCAGGCGACCTCCGGTGATTGGCCACCGGTCCACCAGCGGTCTAGTCGGTTATCGGATGACCTCCGGCGACTACCCACCTGTGGTCCGGCCATTGGCCAGCAGTACACCGGTGGTCTGGTTGGCCTTCGGCTAGCGGCCATTAGTCCACCGGCAGTCCGATGACCAATCGATATTTTTGCACACAAATAATACAAATTTGAGGATTTATCTGCAGCTTAGGCACAATGGAATTGGATTTGACAATGCTTTTTTTTAAGTGCTTTACGGCTATAACAAGGAGAATAAAAATCAACTTTAGTGCAAAGAAGATGGTGTTGGGTACATGATTGTTTTCTGAAGAACCTGTGAATGCGAATAGCCAAGACGGTTGTACCAAATTGAAGATGATGCTTTAGCAACAAGGTGAACATCTGGTGAGTACAGGGGGATGATAGACAGTACATGCCATGCTTATCTGGGCTATGAAGAACTATTTTTTATGTCTTTATTCTGGGGTCATTTCATTGGTGGTCACAAATTTTTGTAATTTATATCGCCGTGGCAAAAATAAATTTTTTTTTTATAACCGGATGGCCACATAACTTTTCTCCAGTTGCACCCGTAACAATAAAGGCTTATTTGGAGGCTATTTACTGCCACTTGGCTGATGTGGAGGCCTCTATGCTAGCTAAAGGATACTCGGTCATTTTAGTTGTGGTTGACCATCTATCCAAATATGCACACTTTATACCCCTGCGGGAAGATTTCTCCAGTATTACTGTCGCCGATGCCTTCATCCTTCATGTAGCCAAGCTCTATGGGATTCCTAAATCGATCGTCAGCGACAGGGATAAGACATTCACAAGTCGATTATAGCAGCACCTCTTGGGTCACATGGGAACTACACTCTCCCTCTCTTCAGCATATCACCCACAGTCGGACAGTCAAACAGAAGCAATGAACAAATATTTGGAGCAATATTTACGGTGCTTCACCTCAGAGAATCTTGAGCTATCGGCCTAGCTGCTGCCATGGGCCGAGTTCTCCTATAATACAGCAACCCACATGAGCACGGGCTTTACACCCTTCAAGGTGTAAAATGGCCGCGATCCCCCACAATTGCTTTCATACTCACCCAATGATCGTGATCCACCAGCGGTAGCATCATTGCTATAGCAACGAGACCAAGTTCTCAACTAACTGAAGTCCAACCTATTGAAAGCACAGGCCAAGATGAAATGTTTAGCTGATACCAAGACGTCCAACGTTTCATACGAGGTCGGAGATTGGGTTCTCGTCAAGCTCCAGCCATATAAACAACATTCACTCGCCCTCCGACGGAGCCACAAGCTCGCCATGCGCTACTTTGGACCTTTCCAGGTGGTCCAGCGACTAGGATTTGTCGCCTACAAGCTACTCATACCCCCGGAGGCCAAGATCCATCCAGTCTTCCATTGCTCCTTGCTCAAGCAGTGGCATGGGGACCATTCTAAATCTCACATTCCAGTCCCACTCCTCACTAATGAAACGGGACCTGTTCTACAACATGTCAGCTTCTACAATTCCGCTAGGTCAAGCAGGGCACTACATGGATTCCTCTAGTCTTGGTCAAATGGGAGTTCGTGGCAGACACAAACAATTCCTGGGAGGACCTTCTTCCATTGCAACAACACTACCCACACTTAGACCTTGGGGACAAGGTCGCTCTTGTTAGGTGGGGAAATGTTACATTCCCATATATGGTGGTAAGAAAAATAGTGGACCAGTCAACAAACACATCACAATGAAAGAAGAGAGGGGAAACAGATGAAGGACATATGGCTTGGGATGTCATGGAAAACAACAATCACGAGGAAGCAACTGAAAGAATACACGTGGGTACTAGGCACAAGAAGGCCAATAGTGCTTACGTGGATTTCATTATGGGTTAAGGATGGACAGGTACAAGGAGGGGAGGGGAAGGAGAGGCAGGGATATGCTTGTTTTGGTGAAACCTGGGCTTGTCTCTAAGTGGGGATTTCTTCTCTCCTAGACTGGTCGCTTGTTTGAACTGGAGACACAACCGTTCTTCGATGAGGTGTCTAGAGTGGTTCTCGATGGAAGTTGGGTTAGTATCTTATATTGTATTACTGTCTAATATAGTGGTTCTCTGTTAGGGTTTTGGTTGTTAGGGATAAGACTCAAGGGCATGTCCTGAGCCTAGTATCCCATTTTGTAACTTCTTGCTGCTAATGTCATGATGAGCCACTACTAGGTCTCTTGTTTGGTGCCTTGTGTTATGATAATTCATGCAGGAACAACCCCAGCTGGTCGCATACTAGCTGATCTATAACATGATTTCAATGATTGTTTCTACTAGGAGGACGTCCAACATCTCCTCAACTTCGACCACGATCATGGTTAAAAACTTCTCTTCCTGTACTACCTCAGTTTGAATTACTGTTATGGTTGAACTGATTTGTGGTTTGTTGAGCAATATTAGCAATAGATGCAATAACTAAAGATGAGGCATTGTAGTGCGGAGAGTACTCATTGAGAAATTCTTGATTGAGTAATAATGAGTGGATTTTAGAGAAGAACATGTGCAACATAGGATGTTAATGCTACTACCATTTTTTATCATAGTCCTTTGAAGATATAGACATTGAACTATGTTGGTGGGATTAGTTACCCAATTGTTGCAAGTTTATCAAATATTGTTTTTAGGGTTTCAAGATAATCAGTAAGAGTCATATCACCTTTATGTTTTTGTAAATTCATATGTAGCTTTAGAATACGTTTCTGAGAAGGAGATGCAAGAGATTGTACTAAGGTGCCTCGTAAATCTTTGGAAGTGGAGGAGCAACCTACAACAAGAGAGATGACATCTTCAGAAAATGAACAATGAGGAGATTGATGAGAAGTTTTTCTTGGCGACACCATGATGTGTGTGAAGTATTTGACTGGTTACTAATTGTTTTAGGAGGACATCATCTAGTACCATCAATAAATTCATTAAATCTTGGCCTTCTAGGAAAATAACAAGTAGAATTTCAAATAGATAAAATTTTTAGTAGTCAGTTTCAAGTTAAGATGATATTGAGGATGAGAAACAAAAGAAACAAGGATGGGATTAGCTAGAGAAATATTAGGATTAGAGAGAAAGGAGCTATTAGATGTAGAAGAAGAATTTTCGGTCTCCATTTTTTTTTTTTTTTTTTTGGTATTGTTCTAATACCAAGTGAAGGTAAAGTATATAAGGAATTGTTTATCCACACAATTTCATTAATGAATATATGCTATTTATAAAGCAACATAATTGCATAACAATCTGCAATAATATCTCAACAAATTTAAGATATATTTGCCTAATATTACTAACAATATTCAATAGGCATTTCTTGTTGTGTTAATTGTTGACTCAATAAGGAGTAACACCAAACAATTGATGTAACCACCACTGCCTCATCATCTGTTCTCCAACCTTGGCAGTAATCCATGTTTCATCTATCTCTCCTTTGCAAGGTTGATCTTCTTCCCAATGTTGATGTCCTCAACAAGCGCACTTTCAATCAGCTTGATGTTCTCATCTTCTAGTATCTCTAGGAAAAAAGTCTTGTTTGATTTGATTTAATTTCTTGGATTTCTTTTCTTTTTTGGTGTATGTTCTTGTTGATGAGCAACGTTTTTTCTTGATATTGGTGTTGGTTCCTTGTGTATTTTCTCGACCTTTGTGTATTTTCTTGTGTTTTTCTTTGAATGGTGATCAAAAGTTTGTTGAATCATAACTTTGTTTATTGTTTTGGCTTTTGTCATTAATATTTCACATTATGAAATATATGACTTTCTAACACTGAAACTAATTTTGAAGAACTAATTTTGTGCCTATAGACATTGGCAAAACCAACCCATGAGGGTGGTAGTTTATTCTGGAGTTAGAAATTATGTAACTCTCATTATAAACTGCACCACACTTCTTAATAACACTAACTGTTCATTTGGATGGGGGTAATGGAGCCCTAGGCATGGGAAACATTACTCCCATCCATCCAAACCCATGTTTGGGTATCTCCAACCAAGGTCATAATCCCAAGAAGAAGGGCATTTGATGGCCCTCAACAAGTTTTCCTCATTACCTTGTAAATTGGGGGTAATGCTGGGATTGAGGTGGAGATTGGCATTCTTGCCCTTGTTATTTTATCATCCCTTTCTTCACATTACATAGTGCTCACCGACGGCACGGTCACACCGCCGGAGAGAAACGGGTGGAAAATCCCTTACAGTGTGAACGACATGCAAATTGAATACTTTATATCCCTAGCTAATTAATTCCTAGGATTTAATAAACAATAGGAATTACCCATGATAAGTGCTCGTGTTATAGTAATGCGAAGCGTTATTATCTTGCAATGAGCTTTAATTCAATCAGATTTTATCACTAAAAAGTGTGCAATTGTTTACTTTTGTGCGTTGTAGGGTTGTGAATATAAAATGAAGGAAACGAACGAAGTTAGGTTGTGTTTGGCATTGTTGGGAAGATTTTCGGACCAAGCAAGGAGCAAGGCATGAGCATAGACTTGTGAGTGTGTGCCAACCTCCTTTGGAGGGGCACAAAGGCAGTCATATTCACAATAAGTCTAACTCATGCCAACAATGAGAACTTCACCAATTAGGCGATTCGAAGCAATCGGCACGATCTACCGTTGATTGTGTGCCCAATTCAATGGCTTCGATGAAGAACGACGAATTCGGGAGTGTTTTGGCACAATTACTGTAGCAGTACTGTAGTAAATTACAGAGTGAAGGGTTGAAGTGAATCCTATGCAATGCCCTATCTCCGTTTCCTTGATTAATTAGCGGTCAAGATAGAGTGAAGTGCTAGGTAGATAAACTCCCCTGGGGTTTAGTTACGCGAGTAACAGAGTGAAGGGTTGAAGTGAATCCTATGCACTGGGGCTTAATCTAGACTAGGGTTCTTCCTCCTGGACCAAAGGGTTAGAACTACACATAGGAACAGGTTTAATCACTAGGAATCCCTAGAACTTAATGCAATCCCACGTAGTGTGCGGTTTAGGTAGATGTACTCCCCTGGGACTTAATCGTGCGAGCGATAGAGTGAAGGGTCGATGTGAATCCTAATAACCGGGGCATAATGTTGGGGTTAGTCACAGTTGACCTTAGGTTTGGGACCGTGAGTCTAAGGATTTCCTCGACTCAATTAGCATCAATAGGAAGGTATAATAGCATAGTCTTGCACTAGAAGCATAGATCCTAGAGGTAACTTGTCCGGATACCCCACTTCATTCATTGTTAAATCCTCCTTAATCTCTTTTTCTTGCACTCTCTAATCTTTCATCTCTCTCTATTTAATTTCCTGTCTTTTAGTATAGTTGTTCTCACAATTCACACACGAATCGATTATTACTTTTCCGTACTTCGCATAGTTTTAATAGTGAAATCTCATACTCTAACTCCCTACTCCCTGTGGATTCGACTACCCTCTCACCGGGGTAACTTTTATTACTTCGACAAACCCGTGCATTTGCGGGATACACGCAAGGGGTCGTGTCAAGTTTTTGGGGCCGTTGCCGGGGAATAGGCGTTTTAGATATTTCTTTTTCACTATTTTAGCTATCCACTTCATTTTCTATTTCACAATTTCTTATTCTTCCATCACTCTAAATTGTTTTCTTTTGTATGTTTACTCTTTCTTGCGAGGAACCTAAACGGAGATTGATCAAGCTATTGAGCTATATTCTCGAGTTGAAGTTCTAAGTAAAAAGGTTGATAGAATTTTTGCTTCACAACAACAAAGCAACCCATGCTACAGCACATACCATCCAAATGAAAGGAGCTACCAAAATTTTTTATGGAATAATGATGGACAACATTGGGAAGCACCTCAAGAACAATTTCAAAAGGATGAGATACTTGAAGAGGATGAACCTCAGTGGAAAAAAGCGCTAGATAACTTTGTTAAAGCATCCGATGCCTCTTGCCAAAGTATGGAAGCCACACGGAAGTGTCATGAAGACTCCTATAACAATCTTGAGCATAAATTAGGATGGATACTTGACACACTCTCCAAGAAAAATGAAGTATTTGAGCAAGCAACTCAAGTTCCTTGTAGAGATGATGTGGTAGTGAACGATAATGAAGAAATGGGGCAGACCGAGTACATTGCTGTAGAAATTGAAGATGAAAAAGAAGAACATCAATTGGAGAATTGGGATTGCTTGAATAAAGATGGTGCTTGTGAGCGAGAAAAATTTCAAGGGGATTTGCTAGTGACATGTTCTTCCCAAGATAAAAATACACAAGAAGAAGCAAACCCTAAGGTAATGGAACAAGTACCATTCTTTGGGATTGATCAACTCATAGAAAGCAAGAAAGAGACTTTGGGAAGGGAAAAAGATGTGGGGAGGATATTTAAACAATCCAATGACCCACCTATGCTAAGCTTGGACAATTCCCAACCCAAATTGTTTCCTTGGAGGCCAAAAGTAAGATGGATGGACCCTCCAACAAATACTCCACTCTGGCAAGTAGATTTTTGGTTTAAAGGAAGTAGCTATGCAATGTCTTGTCGGGAGGAATACACTCTTTTCAAGCCGCCATAAGGTAAGGAAGAGTTACGTCAAGCTCAGTGACGTTAAACAAGCGCTTCTTGGGAGGCAACCCAAGGTTTTAAAGTTTTCCTAGGATCTAGTTTAGTTAGATTGAATAAGGATCTTAGTTTTGGTGTCTTGAAGTTTAATGCATGTGCTGCGATTTCGATTGTGGATTATTGATATTTTCGGGTGCCTTAATGATAATTGACGAAGTTTGAGTCGGTTGAGTGTGTTTTCTATGGTCTCTGGTCATGTTTTTATGGTTTATACAGGCTCTAAGTGTTTTAAAAAGAGTTTTTGAATTTTTGGAAGAGTCTGTGAATTTTTCTGAGTAATCAGAGAAAACACACGGCCGTGTGGAAATTGCACACGGCTGTGTGTTACCAAATCAGAACTCAACCAGTGAGGGCACAGGGGCGTGTGTGTGCCCCTGTGAACAACCTCAGAAGGGGCACACGGCCGTGTGCAATCTCGCAGAACTTCAACTCTTTTCCAGAGAGTCCACCGGGGCGTGTGGATGCCCCTGTGAGTGCCACTGTGCCAAGGCACACGGCCGTGTGAAACTCTGCAGAGATAACCCCTTCTTCCCGAGAATACACAGGGGCGTGTATGTGCCCCTGTGGGAGAACTTGTGAAAGGCACACGGCCGTGTGGATTATTCACACTGCCGTGTGGAATTCTTAGCGTTTCTCGGGCAAGTCAGAGAGGCCACACGGGCGTGTCGGTGCCCCTGTGGCCGGCCTTGTGTTCTTGGCCAGGTTGGGCACACGGCCGTGTGAAATTTTTCGGAGACCTTCTGTGTTTTTCCGAGAATCCACAGGGCCGTGTGGGTGCCCCTGTGGATCCCCCTATGAAGGCACACAGGCGTGTGGGATTTCCACACGGCCGTGTGGGGTAGTTCAGAGAGCAACCAGAGTGCACACAGGGGCGTGTGTTGGCCCCTGTGAACCCTAATTTCAGAGGCACACGGCCGTGTGAATTCCCAGAACTTCAAAAGCCGCGCGTTTTCATTTAGATTTCACTCGTGCCTCTTGATTCTTCCACTCTAAACTCTTCTCCTACCCGCTCTACTCCTTCCCCGACGTTCTCCGAGCTTTTGGAAGGATTTTTACAAGTTTTTCCGGCCGATTTCCTCAGTTTTCACTTCACACCGTCGGTAAGCTCTCCCTTCCTCTTTTCTTCATCAATTCTCAATTTAATTCATTCTTTTGATAATTTCACCTATATTGAATGATTAATTAGTATGCGAGTATGTTTAGGAAAGAATTAGAACGAATTAGATTGTAAATTTTGGATTTTGAGACCCACGACTGTGTGGATTTCTACAGAGTGAGTTTTTGAACTGATCTTTGAAAATTTTCTTTTGCAACTTTGCAAATATGGCTTCTAGGTCTAAGAAGTCGGCTGGGAAGCGTCAGCGTGAGCCTACCCCACCTCCCGAAGAGATAGATTTCCCATCACCTGAGCATCGGGAACGGTTCAAGTGATTATCAGACCTCCGCTTTGGACAGAGCCATTTCCCCGATTTGAGCATTCTACGGGACATTCAGGGGGGAGCAGAGATGATAGATGAGGTCGAGGAGCTCCTCTCAGTGGGGAACTGGAGCAGACTCCTTTCCATTCGAGAGCCAGCGATCAGATCACTTACGCTGGAGGTGCTCTCCTCATTCGAGTTAGACTGGGGGTATGACAGTTTTACCGATATTGATACCATTCAATTCCAGGCCCTCGGTCGACACTTCGCTTTGAGCATGACCGAGTTTTCAGTACGGATGGGGCTGTATGATCAGGCACACACCGAGACAGAGGAGTACGCATTGCTACCCACAGACTACCTGGGTACTTTGACCCCGCAGCGTGCGTACAGTAGGTTATGTGGCCAGGGACAGTACGAGCCAGGAGTGTCCAAGGCCACATATTTGACCAGGGCCTCGTACAGGTACCTCCATGCTATTCTCAGCCGATCAGTGAGCGGCAGAGGAGACAGTACGGGGGTTCTAAGCCGTCAGGAGCTCCTGTACCTATATTCGATGGTAGAGGGAGAGCCACTCCACCTGGGGCATATTGTAGCAGAGTACATCCGCCATCAGGGCCAGTACCCCAAGGTGGGAGTGATCTTCTCAGGCCCGTATATCACGCGACTGATTATGGGGTTAGAGCTTCGAGACGGAGTACGTGGCACTGAGAGGACTTCTACACCGGCTCCGTTAGGCATGGAGACCCTAAGGATGATGGGGATGGTCCGCAGATCAGGACCGGGAGTTTACACTTTGATCATTACTCGTACAGATCAGGCCGAGGGGTCACAGGCGGCATTAGAGCCACCCCCCAGCGGACACAAAGACCGAGGTACCACCCACCGCGCCAGAGCCACCTCCGGTGCGTATCTTCTCGCCTTCCCGAGGCCAGGATCGACTGGAGTGCCTCAAGAGCGCAGTGGGGGTACTACAGACAGAGGTGGTTGAGATCAAGGCCACACAGGCAGTGCAGCACACAAAGGTCATGGCACGATTTCACAGCATACAGCAGTTACTCGAGCGAGCCATGACTTCACCATTCGTGGTCCGACCTCGAGCTTCCACTCCTTCACTACCAGCATCACCAGAACCAGTAGCAGCAGATCCACCATCACCGACAGAGCCTTCAGCAGCACCAGAGGCTTCTATTCAGGACACTGACGCTAAGGTGTCTTAGATTTTATTTTTTATTTGATTTTCATTCTTGTATTTTCTATTTTATTTTGGACTAGTATTACTCAGAAAGGACTCTCCTTCTGAGTTTATCTTTTATTTAGCTTTTCTTTTATCTCGAGTTGTATTTCATTTTCATATTTTATATACTCGAGTTTTTATTGAGCTATACTGAACCCTTGTGTATGTGTGCGCGGATGGTCTTGGATGAAAGGAATCTAAGGAATAGTCATAAACACGGTCATGGGACCGTGTGTGTTTCACAACCCATTGAGACTCAACTCTCAATGCACCTAGCTCCATCAAATGCAGCACTTGGAGTTCAGGTGAGTAATGTTTCAATTGCCTACTTCCACACTAATTATTTTACAATTCTTAAATTTTAATTGTGCTTGCATGCGTACATTGGGGACAATTTACATCTTAAGTGTGTGTGTGGGGGGGGGGGGGGGGGAGTTCACATTGCACACACCTTTGCTTGTGCGTTCAATTGCTTATGCTCATGTAGCCTATGGCGGTTCACCTTAGTTGCAACGGTTGTATTCTTATAGTTTAGGAGAATTTTTAACATTGTGTCCTATCATGCTCTAGTTTCTACTTGAATTTTAGGAATTTTTTTTTTGCTCGATATTCTCATATTGCACAACTTACTCTTGGAATCTTTTGGAAACTCAATCTTGAAGTTTTTAAGGACAAATTTATCGTCATTCTTAGTTTTACTTTGGAAAATGCATAAAACAAATAAAAATAAAAAAAATTGGAAAAGAGAAAAAGTACAAAAAGTATATGAGTTTGTAAATATTAGCTTTGTTTTAATTATGCATTTGGGGTGGAAAGAGCTACCGCCAATGAAGTATGTAGCTACTCTCATAAGTCGGATACAAGTTATTCCCTAATGAGAGAAAGAGCTATCTCATGGGATGCGTGAAAGCTACTACCCCGGTAGAAAGAGCTACCTCCTCGAAAGTGTGAAAGCCACCTTTGGCGGCCGCCTAAGAGAGGGCTACCTTCAAGGATGTGTGAAGCTACTACTTCCTCCCTTATTTTTGTTTTTTGTATATAAACAAGTCCTTTCTAACCAAAGTTTGAGGAGTACTCGTTGGTTCTCTTGAGTGAAATCGCACACACTAACACATTTTCGAGTTTTT
Organism: Dioscorea alata; assembly: GCA_020875875.1. Taxonomy (NCBI): domain Eukaryota; kingdom Viridiplantae; phylum Streptophyta; class Magnoliopsida; order Dioscoreales; family Dioscoreaceae; genus Dioscorea; species Dioscorea alata. Next base: position 19,235,977 of record CM037023.1, read on the forward strand.
ATCCTTTTTTATTCGAGTTTTTAGCTAGAGCAATGATAACCTTATGCAATGTTTTGATTTCCCCATGTAGAATGCTTCTTTTGCACACTTTTGGTGAACCTAAGGCCGAGCACTTTCAATTGTTCTTCCCAAGTACTTTCATGTTCTATTTTTGCTTGACGACAAGTAAAAGCTTAAGTGTGGGGGGATTTGATAAGTGCTCGTGTTATAGTAATGCGAAGCGTTATTATCTTGCAATGAGCTTTAATTCAATCAGATTGTATCACTAAAAAGTGTGCAATTGTTTACTTTTGTGCATTGTAGGGTTGTGAATATAAAATGAATGAAACGAACGAAGTTAGGTCGTGTGGCAAGTTACTGTTCACAGTCGGCCGAAAATCAGAATTCCAGAAACTTCACACGGGCGTGTGGAAATTCCACACGGCCGTGTGAAATCCCGTTTTCAGCAAATTTAAAGCCGCGACTCCACATTATAAAAGCCCGATTTGGAGACTTTTTGAGACATCTTTTGACGTATTCTTCTCCCCAACTTCTGGGTGTACGGCTAGGGTTTTGGAGAGGACTTCGTGGAGGTTTAGAGCGCGTCATCGGCATCGTCACCGACGTCCGGCGGCCGCACAAGACCACGGCCACACCATACGCAAGGGGGTTTTCATTTATGTCTTTACTTTGTGTTTTATTTCATACATTGATGAACATATATAGCTCCATGAGGAGCTAAACCCCTTGTGGCTATTCGGACTTGTAAATTCTAGGTTTATAATGTTTATTTGACATTGTTATTATGCTTTTCCATTATTGATGAATAAGAATTGAGTTTCAATGTTTATTTTATTTTGCTATTGTTTTCCCTTAGATGTGACACTAGAGTTGAGAGCAATCTAGGTTTTCCTTTGGAGGTGTGACAACTCCTATAGGATTAGACTATTCAAGATTGAAGAGGGTTGAGAGGGAGAGTTGTGAGGTAGCGATGTACCCCTTTCCCTTCCGGTGTGATTTCTCCCTACCTCCGTTTTCTTGATTTATTAGCGGTGAAGATAGAGTGAAGTGCTAGGTAGATAAACTCCCCTGGGGTTTAGTTACGCAAGTAACAGAGTGAAGGGTTGAAGTGAATCCTATGCACTGGGGCTTAATCTAGACTAGGGTTCTTCCTCCTGGACCAAAGGGTTAGAACTACACATAGGAACATGTTTAATCACTAGGAATCCCTAGAACTTAATGCAATCCCACGTAGTGTGAGGTTTAGGTAGATGTACTCCCCTGGGACTTAATCGTGCGAGCGATAGAGTGAAGGGTCGATGTGAATCCTAATACCGGGGCATAATGTTGGGGTTAGTCACGGTTGACCTTAGGTTTGGGACCGTGAGTCTAAGGATTTCCTCGACTAAATTAGCATCAATAGGAAGGTATAATAGCATAGTCTTGCACTAGAAGCATAGATCCTAGAGGTAACTTGTCCGGATACCCCACTTCATTCATTGTTAAATCCTCCTTAATCTCTTTTTCTTGCACTCTCTAATCTTTCATCTCTCTCTATTTAATTTCCTGTCTTTTAGTATAGTTGTTCTCACAATTCACACACGAATCGATTATTACTTTTCCGTACTTCACATAGTTTTAATAGTAAAATCTCATACTCTAACTCCCTACTCCCTGTGGATTCGACTACCCTCTAACCGAGGTAACTTTTATTACTTCGACAAACCTGTGCACTTGCGGGATACACGCAAGGGGTCGTGTCAACCCATAGATTAATCCCTAGGTAATGCTTTTGTGAATTATATGAATTCCATGTATAATACCTGAGTAATTCTAATATTAAAATTAAAAAATTCCTAGGTATTCAATAAACAATTAATTGAGCCTACATCCATTAAATCACAAATTCAAATATAATTAAAAAATAACAACCTCTAATATTTTTATAAATTATACTATAAATAAAAATAAAAATGGACAAGTATTTAGGATATCAATAATACCACTACATAAGTATGTAAGATATTAACAACAATTAACAATATAAAACTACCCAAAGTGAGACAAGCAAAATAAAGTAGCAATTAATGCACAAATATTTAACTAAGTTTAGGATCTTCACCACCATCTTCATCCCCTTCTCCATCTCATATGTCTTCACGCTCTTCCGATTGACTGTTGCATTTTGTGTTCCATGTGGAGGAGGCATACCAATGTGATAGCTTAACATCTCTAATGTTCTTTTCAAATCAACTATCAAATTATCTTGAGGCTCTAGCCTCTTGTTCACAGTTGCCAACTCATTTTGAAGCTCTTCTTCATTCAAAATCACTAAAAGAATTATAAAGAAAAAAGGAAAATTTTCAGTTGTTCTTGAACAAAAAATTTCAATCAAAGATAGAAACATGAACAAAATCTTCATTCAAAACCACATATTAACCCCCCCACAAACAAAACTAGTTCCTCTTATATCTAAAAAATAATCAATACTAAATAAACAACACTTTTGGAAAAATTTGCGCAACTATTTTGGATCCCAATTTGCAATAAGAAACTGAGACACCAAATCAAGAAACCAATTATATAGAGACTACAAAGAGTCCTAGATTTTCAATATATAGAACTTCATTCAAGCACAACATACTAATTAAAGCATGGCATATGGCATTATATTTGAAGTGAGAAAAGCAAATACTCAAAAATTCGTACCAAATAGATGCAACGTAACTCAAGGTGTTTCCATAAAACCCTAACCCTAATACTGGATTTACAAAGACGCGAGCACTCACATTACTCCCAATTCCCCACCAAATATAAAAGGAAGATGATGAGACCGATAAAAATTCAGTAAATTGAAAAACTGATCTCCAAAATTCCAATAATAATTTGGAACACTTATGACACACCTCTTGAGTGCGTGTATGGCAAGTGCACGGGTGTCAAAGTAATAAAGTACCTAATGAGTCGGGTAGTTGAATCCATTGGAAATAGAAGTTTTAGTAGTAAATATTCCTCGGTTATCTAGTCAGAATCAAGAATATGGTGATATGATCAATCATAAGAATATGAATATCTCAAGCAAGCAAGGATGAGTAGGAATAAGGCAAGTCTCAATTAATAAAGATGAGGTACTCGGGCAATGCTCCCCCTACGATATAGCATGAAGTGCAAGACTTACAAGTGCATCTAAACCGAGTTAAATAAGTCGAAAAAATCCAAAAATAATTGGTCACTGCCTCCAGGCCACCGATATTAGTCCCCTATGCGGTCCCGATGGAGAAATCTTTCAATCTCAACACCTCACACCAAATATGACCGCAATAAACTCTAAAGATTCCTAAGTGTACACCCGATTCCTAAGGATTGACCTAACCCTACTTCTAGGTAAAAGATCCCTAACCACCTATATGGTCCTGGCGGAAAAATCTCTCAATCTCACGTCTCACACAGAAGATGGTTGCATAAAGCCTAGGGAATACAAAGATAGGGTGTACTAATCAGAGGGGAAATGGGACACTCCAGTATCTCATGACTCACCCTTTCAACCGTCTCCAATCTTGAGGTTCAAACCCTAATGGAGACGTGTCTCTCACAAAGGCAAACAACTAATGCAAACCAATCAACCACAAAGATTAATACAGCAAGCAAACAATGATAAAATAAGATTGGAACACAATTAAACTCGGATTTAATTGAAACACAAAGTAAATCAATACAAAGATAAGATCCTAAAGTTCACATGCCAAATACCTACTAGTGTTTAGTCCTCCATGGTGTGAGTTACAAAATTAATAATGTAATGTAAAGCCATGAAAACCATGGAATAAAACCCCCTTGAATTCATAATGATGGCTCCCTTGGTGCTATGATGGAGAAAAGATCTATCAAAGTTGGTGAAGAACGCCCCCCAAATTCGCCAAAGACCTTCTTTCCAAACCCTAGCCGCTTATCCTTCAAACGCTATCCAAAACTCTCCAAAGAATTGGGCAAAAGGCGTATTTATAGTCAAAAACCTATGTCTGTCACGTGCCTCCATGCGACCATGTCGGTTGCAAAAATGTCCACGTGATTGTGACGAATTTTCATGTGGTTGCATGAACAGTATTTTGCTACAGTACTGCTGCTACATCACTTTGCTACAATGCTCTTCATAAACACGGCTCATACACTCTTCTCTTGAGGTTACACGGTCGGGCACACATCCACGTTGTTGGTTATAAGGCTTCTCGTTGTCAAATCATCATTGGGAAGGCTCTTGCATTCTTCACACAAGTTGGGACATGGGAGTGTAATTGCCTTTGTGCCCTTCCAACTCAGAATCTAACTTGAATTCTCTTGGAAGTTGGCACACACACCCATGTATATGAGCTTCTCTTGCGTCTTGATCTTTATGTTGCACAAAAACACCCAAAAGGTGCATTCATATCCTATCTTTGCTTACTTTTCTTCTCTCCTGGCCTTCACAACCTATTTGCACAAAAGATTACCAAATATAGTTTATGAGACATAAAACATGATAAAAATGATTCTCAATGCATGTAAACCATATAAAGCAATTTTTTTACTGGCAGAGGCCCGAAAGTACACGAGTTGTCGAAGTAATAAAGTACCCCGGTGAGAGGGTAGTCAAATCCACAGGGAGTAAGGATTAAAGACAAAGAAAATTGCTATTTAGCTAGCGTGATACGATGGTGGTGAGAAGAATCAATTTGTGTGCAAGAAAATGAAAGAGAATTTCTTCTCTCCTGACCTTCACAACCAATTTGCACAAAAGATTACCAAATACAGTTTATGAGACATAAAACATGATAAAAATGATTCTCAATGCATGTAAATCATATAAAGCGATATGTTTACTGGCAGAGGCCTGAAAGTGCATGGGTTGTCGAAGTAATAAAGTACCCCGGTGAGAGGGTAGTCAAATCCACAGGGAGTAAGGATTAAAGACAAAGAAAATTGCTATTTAGGTAGTGTGATACGATGGTGGTGAGAAGAATCAATTTGTGTGCAAGAAAATGAAAGAGAAATATGAAAGAGAAAAGCGTGCAATCAAAGAGTAAAGAGAGGAACAATCAACGTGAATAAGGAGTGCCCGAACAAGCTCCCCCTAGGACTAATGTTCTATTGCAAGACTATGTATTATACTTTCCTATTGATGTTTAATGAGTCGTGGACATCCTAAAGCACACGGTCCCAAACCTTAGGTCAACCGTGACTAGCTCCAACACTATGCCTCGGTATTAGGCTTCACTACAAACCTTCACTCTCTCAACTAAGCCCTAGTGGAGTCCATCATCCTAAGCCTCACACTACGTGGAACTGCTTTACGTTCTAGGGATTCCAAGTGATAGACCCTGTCCCTAAGTATACTTCTAACCCTTTGGTCCAGTTGAAAGAACCCTAGTCTTAGTTAAGCCCCAGCACTAGGATTGACTACAACCCTTCATTCTGTTGCTCACGGAACTAAGCCCCAGGGGAGTTCATCTCCTAGTACTTCGCTCTACTTCGACCTCTAAGAACTCTTGGAACACGGAGGTAGGAAAAATCACACCGGAGGAAAAAGGGGATGTTTCGCTACCTCACGACTCATCCTCTCGACCCTCTCCAATCTCGAGTAGTCTAATCCTATAGAAGTTGTCACACCTTCAATGGATAACCTAGATGATTCTCAACCCTAGTGTCATAGCTAAGAGAAAATCAATACAATAAATAATCAAGATTGGTACTCAATTAAAAGCATCAATTAAGAAAGGATAATAAAAGTCATAGAAACAATGTCATCATAGGGTTTACAAGTCCAAATACGCACAAGGGGTTTCCCTCTCCATGGAGCTATACAAAATCATCTATGTATATAAATAGACAAGAATAGAAAACATAGATGAAACCCCCTTGTGATGCGTGGCGATGGTCTTGTGAGGTCGATTCGTCCTCTCCACCAAGCCCCTCGTCAAGCCTATGACACACCTCGCCGAATCGGTGCAAACGAAAGCTCCCCCAATGGCTATCTTCCAACAAACTTCAATTTCGATGCCAAAGACTCGCTCCAAACCTCCACAAAATTCTCTCCAAACCCTAGCCGCGAATCTTCCAGAAGTTGGGGAAAAAGATCCCTCTAAAAATCCAAAAAATCCCTTAAATAGTGCTGAGTCAAGGCTTTAAATCGGCTGAAATAGGGCATCCACAAGGCCATGTGGATTCTCTGGAATAGATTTTCTGGCGCGCAATGAACAATAAACTGCTACAGTAATTTCTATAGTAACTACTACAGTACTTGCGCACAAAATGTTCCCGATTTCATGTTCTTCATCGAGGCCGTTGAATTGGGCACACAACCAATGGTAGATCATATCTTTTGCTTCTTTTCTCTTTAGTGACGAAGTTCTTTAATGCTACATGAGCTAGATTCTTATGAGTGTGACTGCCTTTGTGTCCCTCCAATGGAGGTTGGCACACACCCACAAGTCTATAACTCGTGCGTTGTTCCTTGCTTAGTCCAAGAACTCCCCAACAACGGCGAACATGACCTAATTTTGCTCTCTCTCTTCTCTAAGTTCACTCCACAACCCTACATGCATAAAAGAACACAAAAGCACAACAATTAATGATACAATCAGAGAAAAGTAATGCTCAATGTAAGAAAATAATATTTCATATTACTTTAACACGAGCACTTATAATTTACTCAAACACTTATCAACTTACATCTCCATGGATCATAAATTCAACAATTTCTCATTAAATCCTAAGATCAAACTGAATGATTCCTAAAACTATACGAGAGGTGAAGACAAATAAATGAAATGTGAACAAGCCAACTAATATTGAAGTAATCTAGTACCCAACCTCTAATAAGACAACATTCATTCAAACAAGGATTTTCAGCCATCCGTATTATACAAATGAATGAAATCAATGATAAATGTGCATAAGCTAATCTTTCAGCAATAACAGATCTTCTTAGACCTATGCTCAAATTCCAACCATTTCAAGCATGAAAAATCCATAAATTACATTAATCACATGATGTCAATAAACATATCCATGCAATTGCCTAAACTCAAAGCAATTTCATCAATTTCAATAGAAAACAGCTAAAACAAACAATAGTTTTAAGCTAAAAAACAAGTACATAATCAAACAGTTGATGAGCATACTGAGAAACATCAGTCATAGAAAGTACTACTCTTGCGATTAAGCTTATCCTTTTTGGCACCAACAACGCGGCTCATCTCCTTCCCACCCTTCACCAACACGAGCGTTGGTATCGCCTCCACTAACAATGCGCCTTCTTAGGGATAGTGAAAACTATCAAATTCAAGCACAGTAACAAATTAAAATAATGGAAACTAAACAAATTGGATAGCCAAATAAAAGATTAGCAAACAAATCAGCAATGGAGAAAAGAAGGAAGTGATCAAGGAGAGAGGTATACCACTGGCGCCGATGAAGTAAAGGAACAGGACGAGCTTCGAAGCGACCTCCGGTCTGTTGAAAAACACATTAAAATTAACAAAACCTTTAAAACAACTAACAAATTTATATAATAAAACAACATAGGTAACATCTATAGACCAAATCAAAATGCAAGCAATGAGCCATAATCATCAAAGCCAATTTCCTAGAAATCAATAGAAAACTCATTGTTTAAATAATAAGTTTAATTCTAAAATAGATGCATAGAGCTCCTTCATGAGACTAATCTGATGTTTTCAATATATATAACATCATGAATAAATCATACAAAATAAACAAATTAAAATAAACAAAAAAATTAAAAAATAACTAACAAATTCATTGAATCACACAACATAGATAACATTTGCAGATCAAATCAAATCGTAAGCAATGAGCTATGATCATCAAGACCAAAACCCTAGAAATCAATAGAAAATCCAAAGTTTCCATCTTAAAATGCAGCCATAAATCTAAAGAATCAAATGGAACATGGATGAATCATGCATTTAAGCAACTCCAAACAGAGTTGCCAATCTAATAATAGTGATCTGAAAACAAGATACCGATGGGAAATCAACGAGGAGAAGGTTTGATCTAGACCTCAATGAGGCACAGCCACCATCGATCTATCCAAACTAGCTGATCTGATGTTAGGTTATTCTTCACCGATGCTCCATGGCCCTAAATTCCCATCGATGCTCCACTTTTCATGGCACCAATGCTAGAGATTGACCTCATCAACCTCCCCGCCGCCGCCATCCTAAGCTATGGCGCCAGGCGTTGTCTTCCACATCCGCTTCCCCTCTGAATCCCTTGCCCTCAAAGCCATCTCCCGCTTCTCCATCAAGCTCAAGACCCGCTCCGATGCCGGCTCTGACAATGGCTTCGCCTTTGATCGCTGCTCTGGCGGAGGGACACGGGTTGAAGGACAAGCAAGCGAGAGAGTTTCATTGGCGATTGAGGGACTAACGAGAGAATCAGGCTCGCATTCATAGCTGTGTTAAAATAATGTGGAGGTTTCTCAAATTTAACCCTAGAAAACTGAGAAATTGTTTTTTATGCATAATACTTATAAATATTATAATTACAATAATTTTATTTATTTATTTTTAACTGGTCTCAATTAAAAATATTTTAAAAATAATTAATATAAAATATTTATTGGCCAGAAAGAAAACCGCATATTTATTTTTTTTATAATGCTAATAGTTAATGTTAATGTTTTTATAAAAATTATTTTAAAACATAATTGTTTATTTGAAATTATATAATTACATAAAAATTATATGTCATAAATTTATTTATATAAAATAACATGTTGCTTAATTTCCATTGGCATCTATTTAGGATTCAATGGTAACTCCATATTTTTTTTTGTTTATGTTTAACTATCTTGGTTTTTGTTTTAAATTTTTCATATATGTACTATTTATATTTTATATAGCTTCAAATTTTATAAATCCCGGGTGAGATTTTGAATAGAAATGCAAGTAATACTCTTATTTGTTTGTAAATTAAGCAATTCTCATAATTTTGTAAATTAATTGATTAATTTATTTATCCAATTGATTTTATTAGCATATTATTTTCCAGGCTATTGTTATAATTTATAGAATTAGATATTATGATATAATTTTTTATATTTATTTTATAATGTTTAATTTTTAAAATTTAATCATGATTATTAATATAAATCTTAAATTTAATTTTGATAATATTATGCTATCAAATATAAATATAAAAATTAAATAAAATTTAAAATAATATATTAACAGAAAATTTAAAATATTATTTTCAAATTAATCACCTTTGAAAATGGATCTTGGATAAATTGTGGATAAATACTTAGTATCAAAAACTTATCTTTTAATTCCTATTACATTAGGATTATCCACGGCCTATTTACCTACAAACATTTCCCTAGATAATCCATGGGTAAAATTTAAGTAAAAAATTTACATATTTGATTAACCAGGGATTACCCATAAATATGTTCCCCACGGATAACATGTCTGGGTAATTTGTGGGTGATATTGCAAAGTTAAATTACTTTTAAGTTACCCAGGGATTCCCCATGACTGTAACACCCACAAACAACTTCGCAAGTTAATCTATGGGAATATTATATTTACCCACGGATTACCCATGAAATATTCTCCCACACAAATATTCCATTGGCATGTCGTGGGTAATTTCCAGCCGGGAACTGCCTGCGTTATTTACCCAGTGATGTATAGTACCTGGATAAATCCGTATCTATTCCCTAGGTAAATTTGATATATTCCATTTTATGAATTCCTTGCTATTTCGTGGATATTCCCTATGTACATATCGACGGAACGTGTCCCTGGGTAAATTGCCGTGGGTAAAATAAAATTTTCTTGTAGTGACATTTTGCATTTTAAGTTTTCTTTATGTATTATGGACCTAGACATTCATCATCATTATCTCTACAAATAAAAAACCAAAAAAATAATTCATCATCATTTTCAAAGTTTAGTAGATGAAAAAAATAAATAAATAAAACCTTTTTGTTTGTCAACGAGAAGAGTAAGTTGTTTAGTAAAATTTAAATTAGGGATAATTAAGAGACTTATTCCAATTTTTAGTGCTCCATGTATGAAAAGACCACTTTGGTGTATGTTTTGTTTTGAAAAGGTAAAGAGTTTTACACTATCCTCAACTATCAAAGCAAGTGTAAATTTTATATTAATTACAATAACTTAAATATGTTTAAAGAAGAATTATAATATTAGATATATTAAAAGATATTATCTTGTATCAGAGAGTTATTGAGTATTGTTGTATCTGTTTATATATATTTAAAGCTTTTCTTCCTTTCCATATCTATTCTCATGTTTGGTTGTTATTGTTATTATTATTTCATTTTATTTTTATTTTTTTAAGTCTACCCCTTAAAATATGATAGATTACATTATAAAACATTTTAATTAATTACAATAACTATCCTTTAATCAATGGCAAGACAAATGACTTTTAATACCCTGCTCGTGGTCTATTATTTGAAAAGTTTTTCAATTATGGGGTACTTTATTCTTGCCTAGTCTTTAATAAGGTTGACCAGTCAAAAATAAATGGATTGCCAATCAAAATTTTAATTATTTAATATTTGAAGTGATTGTGGGCTCATGACTTCCATTAGGGGCAAGCCGCTCATGTTAATTATCTCAGACAATATCATTGGAACTTCCAATTATGAACAAGTGTAAGCGTGCAATTAACAAACATAAAATCAATTTTATTGACTTTAAAAGAATTTGAGTACATGGATTTGATTAAAAATATATAAACTAGGAATTTTAGTTCTCATAACTATATTTTCCTAATTTTCTCTCATCTTCACATAATCTGTGTCTATTCGATTATGTAAATAGGAATTGCGATATTTTGGTTTTTTCCAACGTTTTAGCTAAAAAACATGCTTGATTGTATCTCCCTTGATTTTGTTGACTTCAATCATCTTCGTATTCTTTAGTTTGTATCTTGAACTTTATTTGAGGCTCAAGATGTGATCCCGCTATGTTTGTGAGTCACAACTTGGTCCTCTTTAATTTTGATGTTTAAAGGCTTCAGTGTTTCGTTCTTGTGAAGTTTTCAAAAAAAATTTTGACTTGTGAAACTCACTTAATGACTTTGAGTTATATTGCTTTTAGAATTTCTTGTGGATCTCAAGTTGTATCTCTATGGTTCTGAATGACAAACTTGATCTCCCTTGATTTTAATAAGTGTTGAGATCCTTTTGTAAGTATCAAGAGGCAATGGTGAGACTTTCATTAAGAGCTCCCATGCATTGTACCTCACTGAGAGTCTTTACCTTCGACATGAAGTTTGAACATCAACTTGAGTCTTGATAGTCTTTGTCTTCGATATGTGCTTGAACATCAACATGAGTCTTGAGACCCTTTTGTGAGCATCAAGAGGCAATAGTGAGACTCTTAGTCAGAGCTCCCATGCATTGTACATCACAGGGTTTCTTTGTTTTCTTTATCGTATCTTCAACAACTTTTTTTTCAACTTGTGTGATTATCAAGTGGCAATAGAGAGTCCCCCTCAAGGAGAGCAGTCGCCACGCATTAGACATCATAGTGAGCTTCAACAAAGGTCTTTATCATGTCTTCATCAATTCTTTCAACTCGTGTGACTGTCAAGAGACAATGGAGATATCCCTCAAGAAGAGCCGTAGCCATGCATTGGACAATACTGTAGGCTTCAAGGGGTCTTCTGACATTACCAAAATATCCTTATTTGCACAAAATTCCTATTATCTCCCTTTTCCTCTATGTTTTTTTAAGTCCTTCAAGCCCTCTTTTTGAATATTCAACTTTAAGTTCTTCTCCTTTCGCAATTTTTTGCAACTAGACCCCTGAATCTTCTCTATTTTATTCATTCCCACAATTTGGTAGATAACCCAACTTTTTGTACTTTCTACTTTTTTCTTATCATTTTGCAAATAGGACCCTGGAAACTTTACAAATGAAGCCGTGGAACTTCTAGTTTTCACAATTTCATTACTTTTCTCAATAAACCCCAACTTCTCGTGTTTTTTATATTTTCATATGTGAGTTTTGCAACTGAGCCCTTAAATTTCTACATTTTTTTTTTCAAGGAAACTTTTTTTTTACTTTTATTTTTATTATTTATTTTTTTATTTATTCTATTTTTATTTTTCTTTTTTTATTTTTTTTAGCACTTTTCCTGCAATGTTACAATTACAATTTTCAAACTTTCATTTTTCAAACATTTTTTTATTTTTCCAAATAAGTATAGAACATTTATTTATTATTTTCATGTCTTCAAATCTTGCATACATATCTTTTTCTTCCAATTTTCCCCTCTTGCATGTTACAAATCAAATATTTTTTACTTTCTCTATATTCTTCATCATCTTCTTCATTTTCAATCCCCAATCACTAGGCTATAGAGTTAAACCAAATTTCCTCTAGATATGCAACATAGGTGACACTTAAAAAAAATTCACATGCAAAACAACGCATATTTCATATGTAATTGTTTATCCATAGACTTATTTGCATGATTATCTAGCATTATATTGGAGCCTAAAATATTGCTAAGTAAAAAAGAAAAGGCCAAACTCATGATTATTAAATACAAGCACATCATCTCTATTCTCCAAATCTAAAAAAAAGGCATGCTATGAAAAGAACCAGAAGCCCTATCTAGCATGAATCACATTACAAAGGGCCATAATGGATGCAGGCATGGGTTAATTAATAGTCATACATTGGCACATAAAAAAAAAACACTTCTTTTTATACTCCCATCACATGTATATTTGTTTTCTTACATAATTGCATACTGTGAATCTATATTAAATCATCCTTACTTTGCAAATAGAATTGTACTTCTTTTTTATTGATTTTTCCTTTTTGAGTTTTCTTCGTCTTCGGTGTCTTTCTTGTTTCTTTCTTGTTCTTCTTTTCCCTTTCGTTTTTGATGAGTGCTTGTGTATAAGTAATATGAAGTATTCTTTTCTTACATTGAGCATTAATTTTCTCAGGTTTTATCATTAATTCTTGTGTCTTTGTATTCTTTTGTGTATATAGGGTCGTGGAGAAGAATTCAAGAGAAAGGAGCAAAATTGGGTCATGTTCGCAATTGTTGAGGAGTTTCTTCAACCAAGCAAGGATCAAGGCATGGGTTGTAGATTTTTAGGTGTGTGCCAATCTCCAATGAGCTCAGATTATTCTATAATTTGGAGGGGCACAAAGGCAGTCACACTCATAAAGTCTAACTCGTGTAACATTGAAGAACTTCATCAATGCCGGGAAAAGAAGAAACGACATGATCTACCACATGGTTGTGTGCCAAACCTAGCGGCCTCGATAAAGAAAAATGAAGTCGGAAGCAACTTTGGCACAAGCACTGTAGCACTTTACTGTAGCCAAACACGGTAGTGATTTACTGTAGTAGTTAATGTTCACTACGCGCTGAAAATCAGATTTCCAGAAAATCAACATGGCTGTGTGGATGGCCAATTTCAGCCCTTTAAATACTGTAATTTCAGATTTACTCAGGGACTTTAGACCTATCTTTCGCCCAACTTTCGACGAGCTTGCAGCTAGGGTTTGGAGAGGATTTTGCGAGGCTTTTAGGGCAATTCTACCGCATCGACATCGACATCAACATCCTTTGGAAGATAGTTATTGGGGGAACTTTCATCAGCATCGATTCGGCGAGGTGTACCCTAAGCTTGACAAGGGATTCGTTGGAGAAGATGAGGCGGCTTCACAAGACCATTGACACGGGCCAAAAAGGGGTTTTATTCATGTTTTCTATGCTTATTGATACAAACACTTTGTTGATTTTTTATAGCTTCATCGAGAGCTAAACCCCTAGTGGGTATTCAGACTTGTAAACCCTATATGCTTTCTTTATTGATGCTTTTAATTGAGTACAAATCTTGAATGTTAATTGCATTGATTTTCCCTTAGACGTGACACTAGGGTTGAGAGTCATCTAGGTTATCCGTCAAAGGTGTGATAACTTCTATAGGATTAGACTACACAAGATTGGAGAGAGTTGAGAGGATGAGTCGAGAGGTAGCGGAACGTCCCCTTTCCTTTCTGACGTGATTTATCCTACCTCCACGTTCCAAGAGTTTTTTGCGATCAAAGTAGAGTGAAGTGCTAAGAGATGAACTCCCCTGGGGCTTAGTTGCACGAGCAACAGAGTGAGGGGATATAGTGAATCGAAGTGCTGGGCTTAATTGAAACTAGGGTTCTTTCGCCTGGGCCAAAGGGCTAGAACTATACTTAGGAATATGGTTTATCACTTGGAATCCCTAGAACCCCAAGCAGTCCAACACAGTGTGAGGTGTCGAGAGCATTCTCTCCATCTGGGCATAGCGTAGGGGGCTAGTCACGGTTGACCTTAGGTTTGGGACCGTGTGCTTTAGGATGTCCACTACTCATTAAACATCAATTTGGAAGTATATATATATTTTAATTAACATATCAATATTTTTTAATTGATTATATATATATATATATATATATATATATATATATATATATATATATATATTATTTATTTATTTATATTTATGCATAATATAATTTATCATTGCAAAAAAGTCCCTATAAACACCAATGATAGATCTAAGACCCAGTGCACTATGCAATGTCATTCACAAAATTCTCTCCAAAATGTTGGCAAACATACTAAAGGGTCTTCTCACCTTAATCACCTCACCCACTCAGTCTGCGTTTGTTCCAAATCGGATAATTTCTGATAATATCTTAGTGGCTGCTGAGATCTTGCATTCTTACAGAGGAAAAAACAAGGAAAGGTGGGTTATCCTGCTTTGAAAATAGATATCAACAAGGCATATGACAAAGTTAAATGGTAGTTTTTGAAGATGGTTATGCATTGCATGGGGTTCCATTCTCGTTGGATTAATCTAATTATGTTATGCATCTCCTCTGTGAAAGTTAAGGTGATTTTTTATCACAATTTACTGGGGCCTATCTATCCTGCTCGTTGTTTATGACCTGAAGATCCACTATCTCCATACCTATTCCTTCTTGTCTCTAAGGGTTTGACTGTTCTTATTCGAAGAAAAGAGGCCGATGGTCTTCTCCATGGTTGTAGGTGGCTCAGGGAGCCCCAAGTGTATCCAATCTTTTATTCACCGATGACTGCTATATGTTTTTCAAGGCTATGGATAACGATACAGATTGCATCCTACACATTCTCCATCAGTATGTAAAGGCTTCTAGGCAATCTATCAATCTGGGAAAATCTACAATTATCTTCAGTGCAAATGTAAATGTGGCGATAAGAAACTCTTTAGCCAAAAAGTTGGGGGTATCTCAAGTGGAATCTCAAGGCCATTATTTTGGGCTACCATCTTTTACTGGGAGAAGTAGGAATGTAGTCTATTTTTTATTAGGGATAAGATTGGGAGAAGACTTCAAGGATGGAACAATAAGTTTCTATCTCAGACGGGGAAAAAGATATTACTCAAAATAGTGGCACAAGCAATTCCTGCATATGCTATGAGTATTTATCTTCTTACTCTTAACTTGTGTGATGCTTTGGAGAAGATGATTAATTCCTTTTGGTGGGGTTCAAAGAGTAATAATAGTGGTGGGATTAATTGGATGATATGGAGCCATTTATGTGTTTGTCAAGATTGTGGTAGGATGGGATTTAGGCGACTAAGGGATTTTAATTTAGCTATGTTTGGGAAGTAAGGTTGGAGATTCTTGAATGTTCCAAACTCTCTAGCATCTAGAGTTTTCAAAGCTAACTACTGCCCTCATAGATCTTTTCTTGATACAGATCTTGGGAATAACCCTAGCTTCATTTGGCGAAGTATCTTTCCCATGATATACTTGTTAAAAAAGGGTTGTTGTAGACAAGTTAGCGATGGGAAAAATATAAACATATGGACTGAACCGTGGCTGCCAAATTTAATCCATCCATATATTTTTACCTCTCTTATACAAGGCCTAGAACATTTGACAGTGAATAACTTGATACTTAAAGAAAATGGTGCTTGGAATATCGATCTTATTTGTACAATATTCAATGGTGAGGATCAGCTTCTCATCCAACAAATCCCTCTAAGTAGGAACAATCTTGGGGATTATTGGATTTGGCTTCATGACCACAAGGAAATTTACACTGCCAAAAGTGCATACAAAGCTTTGTGCAACATCCATAGCTCTACTCACCCTCCGGCCCCTACCTTGTTCTTGAAAAAAATGTGGCAATTACAAATTTCACCCAAAATGAAGAATCTTATATGGCGTGCATTTCATAATTGCCTCGCAACTAGAGACTCTCTTCTTCAAAAGAATGTTGATGTTTCTCATGTGTGCCCCATCTATTGTGTTGCCTCTGAATCTGTGCTCCATATTTTTGTGGAGTGCCCTTTTGAAAGAAAAGGTGTGGTATTGGTCTTTAATTGGCTATATAAGGGTTATGACTTCTACATTTCAAGATTGGTTGGCCATGGTTTTCCCTAGACAATCTAGGGATAATTGTGCATTCATCTCTATAATTTGTTGGGGTCTTTGGAACAATCAAAATAATATTGTTTGGAACAGATTTCACATGCTTGTTGTACAATGCTTCATCATGTTTCCTAGTACTGGCAATAATGGAAATGTGCTCAGGACAAATAAAAATCTCTAATAGGCGTCATTGACCCTCCTACTTAAGAACAACAAATTGTGTGGTGTAAACCTGATTGAGGTTGGGTCAAATTGAACACAGATGAAACGATCTTTAGCACTGAGAAACGAGCAGGTATAGGATGGATACTCAGAGATGAGAAGGGTACAGTGATTACAGCAGGTCACAGATCAGTTCCAGGCATCAGTGATCCTTTTATTGACGAAGCGCTGAGTATTTAAAAAGCTTTGGGTTAGATTAAAGGCAAAATATGGTCTCAGATAGTGGTGGAATCTGATGCTCAGGTTGTTCTTCAGATGATAAATGATATGTCATCCTTCCCTTCTTATTTAGGTTTACTAGTAAATGATTGTCAACAATTTAAGACTTCTATCCCGTTGTTTTCTTTTGTGTATGTTAAGAGATCTGTGAATCAGGCTGCCCATTCCATTATAAGGGTGCATTCTTCTATGCTAGACTCTGTTGTGTGGAAGCTATCTTTACCCGTTTTTATTTCTGATATTATTGTAATTGACATGCAAGCTTAATGAATTCCATATTCTTCTTAAAAAATAATAATAATATGCTACATACTGTATATTTTTTTTATACTAAAATTGTACGCAGAAGATGATTCTTAAGATTGTTTGATGGTATTGGTTTCATAATTATGATGGATGTTCAAGAGTTAATCAATTAAAAAAAATTTTGAAATATTTATTTTTAATTACAAAATAAAAAAAAATTATATTAATACATAATGTTATAAAAATAAAATTTTATCAAATGCTTATGTTAATTTTCTTTTATTAGGAAATTTCAGGTAAGCAAACCGCATGAATATTTCAAAATCACAAATATAATCAATATAAATAATGACTAGATCACTAGATTTCAAATTGTCCTAAAAGTTGCCAGTCCCTATCAACAGCGCCAAAAACATGATGTACTCTTTGCAAGTGCACAGATGGTATCCAGTAATAAGGAGGTACCCCATGAGGGTAGGATTTTCAAACCATAGGGAATGGGACTCCTAGTACTGATTTTCCTCTAATCTCTAGTCAATCAATAAAAGGGGTTGGTTAAGAATTAAAATAATTGAAAATAATTGAGAAGGATGAAAGGATATGTGAAGATAGAAAGGGTGTGCAGACAATGAGAAGTAATATTGACACACCCCTTGTGAGTGCCCCGCAAGTGTGCCGGTTGTCAAAGTAATAATACCCCGGTGAGTGGGTAGTCAAATCCACAGGGAGTAGTGATTCAAGACAAGAGAAGTTGCTACTTAGCTAGTGTGGAAATAATGGTGGTGAGAGAAAACAATGTGTGTGCAATAAAAGAGAAATATGACAGAAAGAAGAGTGCAAGCAAAGAGTAGGAGGAAACAATCAATGCGAATATGGGATACCCAGACAAGCTCCTCCTAGGACTAATGCTTCTAGTGCAAGACTAATATTATACCTTCAAATTGATGTCTAATGAATCGTGGAGATCCTTAAACACACGGTCCCAAACCTAAGGTCTACCGTGACTAGTTCCAACACTATGCCCGGGCACTAAGATTCACTACAACCCTTCACTCTATTGATCTCTCAACTAAGCACCAAGGGAGTTCATCTCCTATAGCCTCACACTACGTGAAACTATTTGGGGTTCTAGGAATTCCAAGTGATAGACCCTATTCCTAAGTGTAGTTCTAACCCTTTGGTCCAAGCAAAAGAACCCTAGTCTCAGTTAAGCCCCAGCACTAGGATTCACTACAACCCTTCACTCTGTTGCTCGCGCAACTAAGCCCCACGGGAGTTCATCTCCTAGCACTTCACTCTACCTTGACTGCAAAGAACTCTTGGAACATGGAGGTAGGGAAAATCACGCCGAACGGGAAAGGGGACGTTTCGCTACCTCTCGACTCACCCTGTCGACCCTTTTCCAATCTCTTGTAGTCTAATCTTATAGATGTTGTCACATCTTCGAAGGATAACCTAGATGACTCTCAACTCTAGTGTCACGGCTAAAGAAAAATCAATGCGATTATCAAACAAAATTGAAACTTAATTAAAAGCATCAATTAAGAAAGCATAATAAAAGTTATAGAAACAATATCATCTTAGGGTTTACAAGTCCGAATACCCACTAGGGGTTTAGCCATCCATGGAGCTGTACAAAATAATCAAAGTATATGTATCAACAAGTATAGCAAACATGAATAAAATCCCCTTGTGATGCGTGGCGATGGTCTTGTGAAGCTACTTCATCTTCTCCACCAAGTCCCTTGCAAAGCCTAGGGCACACCTTGCCGAATCAATGCCAATGAAAGCTCCCCCAATAGCTATCTTCCAAAGGACGTCGATGTCGATGCCGTAGACTTGCTCCAAAACCCCATAAAATCCTCTTCGAACCGTAGCCACGAGCTCTTCAGAAGTTGGGCAAAAAATAGTTCGAAAAGTCCCCGAATAAATCTTAAAATGTGGTACTTATAGGGCTGAAATCGGGCATCTACACAGCCGTGTGGAATTTCCACACGCTCATGTGGATTCTCTGGAAGTTGATTTCTGGCGCGCAGTAAACAGTAAGTACTACAGTAATTTTGCTGCAGTATCTGCTATAGTGCTCGTGCCCAAATTGTTCCCGACTTCATTGTTTTCATCGAGGCCGTTAAGTTGGGCACACAACTAATGGTAGATTATGTCGTTTCTTCTTTTCTCCTTATTGATGAAGTTCTTTAATGTCACATGGGTTAAACTTTATGAGTGTGACTGCCTTTGTACCCCCTCCAAATTATAGAACAATTTGAGCACATCGGAGGTTGGCACACACCCATAAGTCTAGAACCCGTGCCTTGATCCTTGCTTGGTCCAAGAAACTCTTCAACAAACGCAGACATGACCTAATTTTGCTCCTTTTCCTCTAACTCTTCTCGACAACTCTACATGCACAAAAGAACACAAATACACACTAATCAATAATAAAATCTGAGAAAAGTAATGCTCAATGTAAGCAAATAACACTTCGTATTACTTAAACAGGAGCACTTATCAAATGTCCCGAACTAATTCACAAGTGCATTAGTGTATTGACTTGCTTCCAATGACTATTAGGTATATTTCAAGGTTCTTACGCGTGCTCACTAGCAATGTTATATCTATACCTTTTCGATACATCAAGTTTTGCAATTGTGACTACGAGTCTCTTACACATCAAGTTTGCCAATCACACGGGGTGACTACAATTATGGCAATTAACACACATCATGTTTCACAACTACAACTATACGATTCAACCACATCAAATTATACAGCACAAGATTTAATATAAGAATGCATTAAAACTCCATAATTATTGAAAGCAAGTAAGTCAAAGTACACTAGACAGCAAGGTTCGTAGTCTAGGGTACTGTATAACGGTTAGCTCCTCATGAGTTCATACAACCGAGAAAATAACTAGTAGGGTATCCAAAAGGGAATCTGAATTTTTAATTTTTAATTTTTTTTGAAATAAGAATGACAACTATGGTCTCTAAACCAAGTTTTAACCTTCAACAAAAGTGGCTCCACACTTAAGGTCTTGTGAACAGACTTTGGTTATCAAAGTAAGAGTGAGTCTACAATTTAGCTCAAAATAAAGACACTAATTTACATGTGTCCACCTAGACTTAGGAATTTCTATCAAAACAATAATAGATCGTCCTAAGTCATGCAATCATCACTATAAGAAAATGCAAAACCCTCACCCACACTTGAATTGTACATTGTCCCCAATGTACAAATAATATACATGATAAAAAGATAATTAAGGACTTATAAATAGAAAGGAGAGTTTTCTAAAAATAAGACAAAAATAAGGACTTATAAATAATTTCCATTCATCAACACAATCCCTGAGAGATAAAAATGAGGCACACAAGTGAAATTCAACTCAAAAGGATACATAATAAAATATAAATAAAGCAACAAAAAAGAAAGCTGAAACAAAACAAACCAAAATGTCAGTTTAGTAGGGGACTTCCAAGACTATCTGAACCAACTACAAGACTAATAAATACACAACACTAAAAACAAAAGCTACAAAGTTAGAAAAGGGTCTCCATCCATGTCGGTATCAAAAACGGCGTCAAACTTTATTTTTCTGTCCTTTGCCTCATCATGTGCTTCCTATATAATTTTGGCAACTTCAACAACACCTTTACTTGAGCTTATTAATCAACTTTATGGGCTCCTTATGTCATAGCTCAAAAGTGCTCAAGTTTTCCTAGGCAAACACCCTGGAATCCATGTCAGTTATTTGAAAAAGTTGGTGCCAAACTTCATCTCCTAAAAGGTGACACACCTCTTCTTCTAGGCCCATCTCCTGCAAAAGCTACCCATCGATCTCTACCATCCCTATCATGATCTATAAACAATTTGAATCAAGTTAAACCAGGATTTTAATAAAATCAATGGGAGCGCAGGTGTGTAGAACTAAAAGCATGGTGGTGTTCACAAGAAAGTTAGCACAAGTGGAAACAAGAAGCATGGTCATTCATTGGCGGGATCATCTTCTCCAAACGGCTGCAAAAAGAGATCAGTAGTCCAACCACAAAGACAAGCATAAAAGATTAAAAGGAGGAGAAGACTCCAGGAAAGTGGCAATGTTAAACCCTTGAATTTACAAGAATTTAAAAAAAAAATGAAAATCACAGATATGAATAGTATAAACAGTGACTAGATCACTAGAATCCAAATTGTCCTAAAAGTTGTCCGTCCTAGACGATAGTGCCAAAAACTTGATGTACTTTCCGTAATTTCACTGATTGTATCCAGTAATAAAGTGGTACCCATGAGAGGTAGAGTTATCGAACCACAAGGACTGGGACTCGTAGTACTAATTTTTCCTTTAATCTCTAGTCGGTCAATAAAAGGTGTTGGTTGTAAATTAGAAGAATTGAAATAATTGAGAAGGATGAAAGAATACGTGAAGATAGAAAGGGTGTGCAGACAATGAGAAGTAATGCCCAGGACTAATTCCCAAGTGCATTATTGTACTAACTTGCTTCTAATGACTATCAAGTACATTTCAAGGTTCTTAAGTGTGCTCACTAGCAATGTTGTATCTATGGCTTTCCAATACATCAAGTTTTTTTTAATTGTTACTATGGGTCTCTTACACATCAAGTTTTGCAATCACACTAGATGACTATAACTATGGCAATTAACACATGTTAAGTTTCACAACTACAACTACGTAATTTAAGCAATTCAAGTTATACAACACAAGATTAAACATAAGAACCCATTAAAACTCATAATTATTGAAAGCAATAAGTCAAAGTATACTAGACAACAAGGATCATAACCTAGGGACTGTAGAACGGTTAGCCCCTCAATGGATTCCAAATCATTAGAACACTCATGCCTTGTTAGATTTATGCATGGGCTAAGAGATTATGTATTGCTACATTTCTGGATTAAGGTTTGATTAACCTTTTTAGAGAAGTTATTGATCTTAAGACTAACATAGGAGGCTAGGGTGGAAAAGATTCCATCTTAAGTTCCTCATGTGTTAGACCTAGTGACAGGGGCCCGAAACTGCACGGGTTGTCACAGTAATAATAGTACCCTAGTGAGAGGGTAGTCGAATCCACAGGGAATAGTGATTTTAAGACACAAGAATTCACTATTTAGCTATGCGGTGTGCGAAGAGTGATGATCGAGTCAATGAGTGAGTGCAAGAGTAATTTTAAAGAAACAAGAAATAAAAGAAAGATATGGAATGTAAGAGAGTGCAAGTAAGAGCAAACAGAGAAGGACAATCAATGAGTGAAGTTCAGTACCCGGACAAGCTACCCCTAGAACTTATGCTTCTAGTGCAAGGCAATGCTATTATACTCTCCTACTGATGTTAAATGAGTCGAGGATATCCTTAAACACACGGTCCCAAACCTAAGGTCAACCGTGACTAACCCCAATACTATGCCCCAGCATTAGGTTTCACTACGACCCTTGACTCTTGTTGACCTGTCAACTAAGCCCTAGGGGAGTTCATCTTCCTAAGCCTCACACTATGTGGAATTGCTTTAAGTTCAAGGGATTCCTAGTGATAAGCCTCGTTACTATGTATAGTTCTAACCCTTTGGTCCAGATGAAAGAACCCTAGTCTAAATTAAGCCCCATCACTAGGATTTACTTCAACTTTTCACTCTGTTGCTCACGCAACTAAGCCCCAGGGGAGTTCATCTCCTAGCACTTCGCTCTATCTCAACCACTAAGAACTCTTGGAACACGGAGGTAGGGAGAATCACACCGGAGGGAAAAGGGGGCGTTTCGCTACCTCACGACTCACCCTCTCAATCCTCTCCAATCTTAAGTAGTCTAACCCTATAGGAGTTGTCACACCTCCAAAGGATAACCTAGATTGTTCTCAACCCTAGTGTCACGGCTAAGGGAAAACAATTAAACATGCAATTAAGATTGAAACTCAATTTTATTCATCAATAATGGAAAAGCATAATAACAATGTCATAGAAACATAATCGTCCTAGGGTTTACAAGTCCGAATACCCATAAGGGGTTTAGCTCCTCATGGAGCTATACAAATCCATCAATCCAAGAGAATAAACACAACTTGAAAACATAGATGAAAACCCCCTTGGGTAGAGTGTGGCCGTGGTCTTGTGCGGCTGCCGGACGTCGATGTCGATGCCGATGACGCGCTCCGAACCTCTACAAAGTCCTCTCCGAAACCCTAGCCACAACCCTCCAAAAACCAAGGAAAAAGATTGGCAAAAAGATCCATAAAAAGTCTCCAAAACGGGTTTTTATAATGTTAAGTCGCGGCTATAAATCACTGAAATCGGGATTTCACACGGCCGTGTGGAATTTCCACACACCCATGTGAAGTCTCTGTTTTGCTGATTTTCGGCAGACAGTGAACAGTAACTTGCTACATTATTTTTGCTACGATACTTGCTACATTTCTGCTACTGTACTCTTGCCGAAACCCTCCCGAATTCGTTGTTCTTCATCGAGGCCGTTAAATTGGGTACACAATCAATGGTAGACCGTGCCAATTGCTTCAATTCTCCTTATTGGTGAAGTTCTCCTATACTACATGAGTTAGACTTATTGTGAATGTGACTACCTTTGTGCCCCTCCAAAGGAGGTTGGCACACATTCACAAGTCTAGGCTCGTGCCTTGTTCCTTGCTCGGTTCGTAAACTCCCCAACAATGGTGAACATGATCTAACTATGCTCATTTTCTCCAAATTAGCTTCACAACCCTACAATGCATAAAAGCACACAAATGCACACTATTTAGTGATAAAATCTGATGAAAGTAATGCTCATTGTAAGATAATAACACTTCGCATTATTATAACACGAGCACTTATCACCTAGTTGCCAAGAGATTAGGATCAGTGCCTTTGAATTCTCTGGCTCTAACACTAGATCACAATTGTTATATCTTATTACACATTACAAGTAATTGTTAAAGGGATTCCCATATGAGCACAGCACTCTTTCCAATTACACTTCACGATCCTCAATTAAAATTTAGTAATTAGTTGTAGAAGTAAAAATAACAAACACCATAGATGTTAGGGTATTGATTAAGTGTAAAGGAACTAATCATAGCTTCTCAGCATTCCGTGAGGAATATGACTCTAGTGCTAACCCATGAGGTATCACTTGATGACCCATATACTTGCAGTGTTATGAACACCAAACCATTCGTGTGGTTGGCATGCATCATGTGTGCTTACATTACATGAGAAATTGAGTGGAAATCACCACACTAGTACCCCTCTGGAACTAAAACTCTTGTTTGAGATCAGAAAAGATCACAATTACAGTCTTGTTTTCTTTAATAGAGTCACCATTAACATGCAACATGCATTATATCATGTGTAGATGCGCAGGGTACATAATACATACTAACAGATGTCAGCAAAAAGGTGCATATATATGAGAAACCAAGAAATACACAATTATGAAAACTAAATAGGCATGGATAATATGTCAAACATAAGTTACATACTGGAGTTATTAGTCAAATGACTTAGCACCGCAAATTCTAATGTCAAAGTACCACCAGTAAGTATAAATGTTTTTTGCAGAAAATATTTTTCATATGTTAGAACTTGAACTAAAAGGCCATCATAATTTTTTCACAAATTTTGTCAGAAAAGAATTTTAGAAGCTTGTTGTGCTTTCATTTTCATCTACTCCACACAACAAATTGATAGATCCATGCAGGATTTCTACAATATAATCCAGATAATTAAATGAATGAAAAGAACACATAAGATCTTCCATATGGATTCAACTAAATGCTTAACGTAACATTAACCCAACAATTGTAACATATGTCACCAAAGAAGAATTATAACAACTTCCTATGGGTTCACAAAAAATCAAAGGGATAATGGCAGCAGCAAATTAATCTTTAACTAAACCAAAGTAGTAATATAGACCAAAATCTCCAAACATAGATTTGCATAAACTATAATACAAAGCTAAAACAAATGAGATCTATAGTAATAAATCTTGAATTTTCCCAATATAACAACGAATAAAACTCTAAAACTTTCAGCAAGTTCCTACAAAGAAATGCTCAAAAATAAAAAATTCATAGATCACAAGCAGAATTGCAAGAAATAAACAACCAATCCGCACATCTTTCTCAGAGACCTTTCAAGTATACAAGCAAGCCATCACAAGAAACAAGACCAAAAGCCTTCATCCACATTAGCTCTAGAAGATCAACAAACAAGAAAAAAAATACTCAAAAAAAAGGCAAAAATTCAGCATAAAATGAAGGCCAAAAATTAGACATGTTGATTCTCACCGATTTTAGGTAGAAATCAATTTTGTAGGCAAACAATGATGGCAAACCGGCTATAGAATAAAGGATAGAGAAGAAGTGAGGGAGTGTTTATCACTTAATTTTCATATACACTCCTTTGTTTAACTAAATGATAAAATACTTTGTATGAGAGTTTTTATTAAGTTTAAATTAATTATTAGAATAAAAAAAATTCTATATTAATTTTAATAAACTAATCCCTTGTAATTTTTTTTTTTTAAATATTTATTTTTTATAATAAATATTTAATAAGTAAAATTATAATATTAGATTTAGTATGATGGGAAAGGCCAACTTCTTATGTGCTCAAAGGAAACTGGTGTGCCAATAATAATAATAATAACAGGAAAATAACTAAGTCCCTCTATAGTTTGCTTATCCCCCAAAAATACCTACAAAGGTCTTTTTTTTTTTTTTTCTTTTGTTTTTTAGCCCAATTCTTCTAACAAAGGAGAGGATGTTGTTAAGTGACTTATAACATTACCACTCTACCCCTCCTTATCTCATAATGACTAGTGGGCAAAATGACAAAAAATATCCCTCCAATCGGCATTGGGGAACTGCCTAGGGACGGTTCGACGGTTGGCGGCCCAAATTGTCGAGATGCGAGAAGGAAACCCTTGCTTCGCTAAATTCGCAACACTTAGCCTTCTTCTTATTGTGTTGAATCCTGTGGAAATCCCTTTCTTGCATTTGTCTTCCTTGTAAAACACAGCAAAAAAGTTATCTAGAGATTTTCTCTCATTCAGTGGCCTTCATTCAAGGTTTATCGGTGACTTTCTTCAAGGAAAAACCCAATCGAAGGGTGAGAAGACAAGCTTGGGTAGCCATTCAAGTAGAACAAGGGTATGATGTTGTGTCGTGTATAGATTTAGGCCCTATTTGGATGTGAAATAAAAAACATATGGCATAATTTGATTATTACAGAAATTATGACATATTTTATTCCTACAAAATGGGTGTTTGGGTAAAAAAATAAAAATTTATTACATAAATTATTACATAATATTTTCTTACAGAATGAGTGTTTGTTTTGCATAATAAATAATTATTACATAATAAAAATAGCCGTTGGATTATAACCATTGGGAATTAATTTGAAATCTAGCCGTTGGAAAATAGCCGTTGTAAATATAACCGTTATAATTATAGCCATTGTCATTTTCCCCTATTTATACACAGCATGATTTCTTTGCATTATACACACACTTTTTTTGTTGAAAAACTTCATAGCCATTGTTTCACTATGGATCGCTTGACTCTTTGGAAGAAAAAAATTGAAGAAGATGATCTAGTAATGCTAAACTATTGGTCGAGACAATGTCCAACGACTTCAAGAAGTGTAGAACGTCACACATCCATTCTTACAGGTGCTGCATATGTACAAGAAATTCTTGAAGGTCATGAAGAAAGTTGCAAAAGAGAATTTCGTATGGAGCCTTATATATTTCAAGCATTGGTTGATCGTTTAAGAGAAAAATCTCTCTTCTGTAACTCAAAACGGACAACAGTCGAGGAGCAACTAGCAATGTTTATGTACACTCTTGCTCATAATGCTAGTAACTGTGATGTGCAAGAGCGATTTCAACATTCTGCAGAAATGGTTAGTCGTTATTTTAGTAAAGTACTTAAAGCTATGAATCGACTTGCTCATAAATACATAGAACCTCCATCGACAATAACATCATCGGTTATTCAGAATAACAGAAAATTTTTCCCCTATTTCAAGGTAGGTAAAGCTATATATTGTGAATTTCTTTGTGAATATTTTTTTTGTCATTATAATTTTTATACGTTTGTTTATTTTTTTAGGATTGTGTTGGTGCTATCGATGGAACACATATTCCTATCACAATTTCTTTGGATAAACAAGATCCTTACAGAAATAGGAAGCAAACGCTATCACAGAATGTTATGGTCGCATGTGATTTTGATCTTCGTTTTGTATATGTCCGAGCTGGTTGGGAAGGTTCAGCTTCTGATGCTAGGATTCTCTAACGTTCGATTGAGCAAGGTTTTGAAGTCCCAAGGGGTAAATATTATCTTGTAGATGCAGGATATGCCAATACCCCAAATTTTATTGCTCCATACAGAGGTGTCCGCTATTATTTGCAGGAGCAAGGTCGAGCGCAATGTAGACCGAGCAATTACAAAGAACTGTTTAATTTACGACATGCTTCATTATGGAATCATGTTGAACGCATTATTGGCATTTTGAAAATGAGATTTCCGATACTTAAAGTAGCAACTTTTTACCTAATCGACTTTCAGACTGATATAGTCTTTGCTGTTTGTATGTTGCATAACTTCATATATATCCATAATGGTGCAGATGTTGCTGATGATTATGTTGGTGAAGCCCAAGAAACTATTGTTCGTAATGGAGATGAGTCATATGGAGAGAATGTTGCAACCATGAACTCTGAGCGAAATGTAGGTGCTCGCAAAAGAGATGAAATAGCAATGCAGATGTGGAATGATTATTGTAGCTATCACCAAGCTAGAGCATAGGTTTGTTACAATCATGAAATTGTTTCGTTAGGTTTTCTGGATGAAAATTGTTGGTTCTTGTTAAAAAGTCGTTGCCTATGTTGATTTAATGTTGAATCTGAAAGTTTCTAAAATTTGCAAGTTCCTGAATAGCATTGTAGAATGCTATATGACAACCCATAAACAAACATTCTCATATGACAAAAAAAAAAAAAAAATACATAGCAAGTTTTTGATAAAGATACCTCAAATCAACACATTCTCATAACAAGTATAAAACAAAAAGATATCTAGCAAGTTTTTGATAATGATACACCCATAAATATATATCATTCATACAACAATGATACAAAAAAAAAAATACACATAATCAAAACATTCCCATAACAAGTTCAAGGTCAACACATTCAAAATAACACATAACAATGTCACACTCATCATTTGTAACTCAATTTTGTTGAACATCATTCTGAGCCATGGCACTCTATGGTCTTCTTGAAGACATAGGAAGAGTTCACGATAACTCTTATCTTTAATGAAAATTTTGGTAGCTTTGAACATTTCTTCTTCTGTGAAAATGCCAATCATTTGGTTGAACAGCTTCATGCAATCTTCTATCGTATGTTTTTCGACAACTTGATTGGCCTTGACAGCATCCAGATATTTTTTACTCTCGCGCTCTTGAAATGCAATGTATTTATCCATGTTAAATGATTATTCTTGGGGCCTTTTCCCTTTTCACTCCCTTTTTCTTCTTTATCCATCTTGATATCGTATTCCCCGAAGAATATCATTGCTTGAACTTTGAGTTTGAGGATTCCGTGGTTGAGAAGAAGGAGGTTCCACTTGCATTTCTTCATCATCCTCCATCTCGTGTATAGGTGATGCTTGTCTTGAATGGTTTGGAGTAAAAACACTTGGACTGTGCACTGGAGATTGAGAAATATCTTCATAATCTTCTATACCACGAGATCGTTTACCTTCAGCATATCTCCCTACATCACAAATGTATAATTTGCTAGTAAAATAAAATTTTATAAAACTAATGCTATATGAAAATATTTGCTTACCCTCATAAACCTCCTGTAATGCGGTAAAATATGGAAACGGTCTAGTATGCCACTTCCTTGCATCTTTATTTCTCTGTTTGAATTGCTCAAAATTAGATGGTTGTAATTACTGAAATAATTCAATATTTATGTACATACCTCTAGTAGTGGTGCCCAAACATCATCAGGAGCCGATACAATGTGTCTTTCGTAGTCCCATCCAAATCCACTTAATTCAGAAAATCCTTTTAGAAGCTTGTAGGTTTTTTTCAGCTCTTGTTCTAATGCTTTGACTTGGGTTGTGGTGATGCTTGGATTGGAAAACTTGTTTATCATGTCCCGTACCATCTTATTCCATGTTTCTTTGGTCCATCCATTTTGTGAACGGTAAGCAGGAGTATTATACTCACCCAATAACTTTACTAGGTGAGCCTTGTGAATTTCATTCCACTTTGCCCTAATTTCATGTCTACCGTCACTTGCCAAGCCTTCACTTGCCATAATTGATCAAACATTGTCAAATGTAATAATAAAATTCAATAATGGTTAGCACTCAGCAGAACTGATTCATTGAGATGATCATAGCTAGTCTTGGGCCATCTAATGTCATCATGTTTACAACACTAATTCATGCCTCTACTAATAAAAAAAACATGTGTCAACTAGCTATTGCAATCAATTCAATCACCATGCAACCATGCAACAGTAAACATGCAAAGATGAGCAATTAATCTTTCATTCTCTTTTTCTCCTGTATAGAATCAAACAAATATAATCTCCTACTTATAATAATTGATCTCATGTCAAATAAAGAAAAACAGTGTATGCACTTCACTACTATCTAGGTCAACAAACACATGAGAAACTGTTAGTATCTTGTGCTTGTTCTCAAAAGCCATAACAATATTGTCAATTAAATCTTGCTAGCATTCCATTGCTTCAATCTGCATCTATGTTCATAGTGTTCATTTTTTTATTTTGCTGAGAAAATATCTTATACAGTTACAGCATTCTAGTTTAATTTGCAAGGAAAATCAATGTTTCAAGTTTTCATGTCACCATCTTCAATAGAGATAGAGTTCTAGCAGAAGTTCAATAGAAACTTGGGACAAAATTCTCAGGTTCAAAACAAAACGAACAAGTGGAGATGAAAGATGATTGTAGTTCTAAGCGCAATGCAGTCGAATGAAAGCAAAGATAAGCATTAGCAAATACTAGAGATCTAAAATCACAAAAAACAGCTTTGAAACACTAATTCTTCATTCCATGAAACACTAATTCTTCATTCCATGAGCTCAATTGCTCGTTTGTAACACACAAATCTAAGGTAAATAGATTAAAGGTCAACATGGTTCAACAAATTCAAAGTAAATAGAAACCAGATCCAGAAAGCCACAAAATCCCAAAATTCTCTCACAAATCCATCTCTCATCTACCAAAGCTCACGCAATTCGATCCAAGCAACAAAAACAACATTTTTTTAAAAAAAAATTTCAAGTATCCATGGATCAAACCCATTTAACAACAACCAAAATAGCACAAAAAAGAAATAATCGATAGTAATCCCAGTTCATCAACCAAGAAAGCACCAAATTCCGATCAAATCCCGACAACCAACACAGAAAGTTCCGATCTTTACACCATGCCACCACTCCAAACACATCAATCCACACAAAAACTCAATAAAGGAATCGATTTTAAGGAACTTACGATTAAAAAGAAGCGAATCCTAGACCAACAACTCCTCCCAAACCAAGAGAGCCAGCGGCCTTCACGATTCTGCAAAGGCTCTTCACTCCAAGAGCGGCGTCGTCGTCGGCTTCAGGCGTCGGTGTTTAGGATCGGTGGCCGGCAACGCAGTAGCCGGAGTCAGTGTTTGGGATCGGCGACTGGCAACGTAGCAGCCGAGAGCTCAGTCTGCGGATGACTCTTCTGATGTAGAGATGAAGCTTTTGAGAAAGAGAGAGAGAGAGAGAGAGAGAGAGAGAGAGAGAGAGAGAGAGAGAGAGAGAGAGAGAGAGAGAGGGTGAATGAGAGAAGCCACGTAAATCGTAATAAAAAAATATTCCACTTGGATTGGAATTTTTTTTATGCCGGAATTGTCACATTATAGCATATTTTTTTTATTGTAAGTTAGGTATCCAAACAGCCATTATGGCATAAATCCGTGAAAATATTATATTCCTACATAATGTACAGATTATGTAGGATTTCTGGGTTACCCAAACAGGGCCTTAGGGTTTGTAGTTTGGTCATTTATTTCCTGTGTAGTATTGGTTTGTTTTTGTATAGAATTTGACATTCTGTGTTGTGTAGATTGTAATGTTTATCATTTTGGTTATTCATTTCCTGTGTATTTTTTGTTTCTTGATGTGTATAATAAGATTTTGATCTTTCAATCATTAACTCATTATGTGTATTTTTTAATAACAATAGAAGATAGCTACCAAGCTAGTAAGTGCAAGATGTTATCTGGCCCCTATTTTTTGTTTCTTGATGTGTATAATAAAATCATCTGCGGGACACCTTTTGTCCATTTTATAGATGTGGCACCTATGATGCAAGAGAGAAGGGTTCCTGATGCGTTGTTGTAGGGTTACGATGACCACAACCAACACTTTAAGATAGGGAAAGCATGTTGTCATTTAGAGCAGAAGATGTCACGCTCATTTTAGGTCTCCACTGCAATGGAGATATCATATCCTTCACCATGAGATGTTGCAATCTAAATTTGAGCAGGCTTTTCTAAATAAAATTCATAACCAACACTATGATGCAATTAAGGAAAACCTATTCAAGCTTGTACGCAGGAAAGATGATGAGGAGGAGACATATGTGAAGATCCTTGTGGTCTACTTCATGATGACCATCTTCTTCCCCAATTCTTCTTTGAATGTGCCAATATTCACCGAAAGGTACACTAAAGATCTAGCATCACTTGGCCGTTATGCCTAGGCACATGCCATTTGCAAGTGGATAATGACCGATCTCCCTTTGACAGTCTCCAGTGTGCAACTTCAGTGTAAAGGAAAGTACACCATGATAGGCTATTTAAAAGGGTGCACCATTTCCCTAATCATCTTGTTCTATGAGGTAATGACCAGTGTGAAGAAATTGCACCTGGGATGGACACCCCGTATAATATGCTACCTGGAAACCAATTTCATTAAGGAGTCGTGCATCGACCCTCTATTAAAATCACTCAATGGGAAAGAAGTTTGTCCTCTTTCTATGTAATATGTTTGGTAATTGTTCATAATGAGTTGTGTCATGTGTATTACTGTGGTTTTTTGTGTATAATAATTGTTTCCTATGTATTATCTTGACATCTTGTGTATTATCATAACTTACTGTGTATAAAACAAAATTTGTGTGTAGCTTTCATTTTTTATGAATATGTTTTAGATTATTTGTGTACGATGTGTTGATGACCTTGTAATTTAGGTTTGTTTGCTTTGCAGTTCTCTGAACTTGTGCTAGCCTGATGAATAGAATGCATTAGTTGGCAGTGTCCGGAGGGTGACCTAGAAGAAAACCTCTTAGAGGTCATTTGAAGGGGGTGACACCAAAAAGTGGACCCATAAACATTCGTAGTCCACCAAGCCTTTGAAAAAAATTATTTCCCAACGGAGTCTGGCCAAAAACCTAGCCAAGCCTCGACAAGGAAGCGAGGTCAGGATCATTCCCCCAATTAACACCGAAAGGTGAGTCCCTTGTGCTGATACCATATGAGTGTCTAGTAGAGGCTCAAGTCTAAAGTAAGAGGCAATTAAAGGTTGAAACAGATTTCCTCCCAAAGAAGAAGAAATATGTAGGTTTCAATAGGTTGAACTAAATTAAAGAAGCAGCCATCTAGATGTACCTAAACACCCGTGTTGAAGGTAACTTTTCTCTTTGTGTATTAATAGACTTTCATGTGTAGATTTAGTCTTTACTATGTAAAAAATTAATCTTATCTTGTATTATATATGTTTAATGTGTATAATATCATTTTCCTGTGTAGAATATATACTTAATGCATATTGTTTATCAAATCCTGTGTAACACATTATGTTCCTATGTAACTATGTCATACGGTTTCATCATTTGGAGGGATGATTATTGGTATACGATGCATGACAATTTCCACGTCATCCTAGAAGGGAAAGAAAAAGTCCTTGATGATGTCATTGATGTCCTCGTCCTCATGATCTGGGAAGAATTGCTTACCAATCCCTTGGCATACAAGAAGCATGTTGTTGGCACATGGCCCCTGGCGCTTGCTATGCAAAAACTACAATTCGTGGTTGATCAAGTAGTATATATGATGGAGGATATCATATATGGGCACAAGCAAGCTGCATTTATCCTTATGCCCATCGTCCTTAACGGTCACTACCATTTGCTTGTTCTTAACATTTCAAATCAGAAGTACATACACTATTACTCCTTTTTGTCTGTATATGACACCTATGAAGTTGCTATGGTAAGCGACTCTATCATAATTTCACGGCATGATTCCCTGTTTTATCTACTCATTAATAATTAATGTTTGTCATGTTTCATAGGGATCCTTTTGAACTATGCATCAAGACTAATACAGGATACAACAAATTTAAAGACCTTCCGTTGGAACAAGTGTGAAACTTCCCCCAGCAGAAATTTGGAAGAGTTGACTGTCTGGTTTTTGGTGTGCGCTATATGGAGAACCTTCTGAATGGTGAAAAGTTGGGCATACCATTGTAAAACATTCCATTACAGCGGCTCCGCTATGTCACATGAATACTGGTTGACGATATGCAGAGGAAAGTTATCCTAAGTGCAAATGTGACGAAGGATAGTGTCCTAGAAAAGGACACCACTGGGAAAAACGAAGACGCCAGAGAAGAGATTGTCGCCACGGAAGAGGATGCTGCTACCAACGAGTAAGACATTGTCTAGAAGGCCAAACTTGTTGAGTAGGAGATAGTTACTAGCGAGGCAAGCACTGCACCTATAGAGAAGATACATATGGCCAAGGCGATCACTGTGCCTGTATAGATGGCTACCTGGGAAGAGGGTGCTACCAGGGAAGAGAATATTATGGACGTGCTTAATGCTGCAAACTGAGTTAGGTGCTGCAAGGGAAGAGGACGCTACCCGAGAAGAGGACGCAACTGTGGGTATAAACGATGTACCTAATGACAATGTCACGGAAGCAAGTGTGACAAAAGATAACGTTGGCGATGCCATTGAGGACACTACCCCATCCAACAACTATTGATGTTGCTGCATTTCTCTTCATGTATGGTCATAAACATTTGTACTACCGTAATAGCAGCCTTAGAAGAAATACTTACATTTTCTTGCTTTAAAATGAAAAAAAATTTGTCCTAGTTTCTAAGTAATATATGAATTAATGTGAATATCACACGGGAAAATTGCAAAATGCACATCACCCTGAAATGCTACACAGAAAATGTAAAAAATAAATGGAAATGTCCTAATACACAGGAATGAAAAATAATATATAGAAACACAAAATAATACACAACAACAAGAAAATGTATACAATGCATACTAATATTACACAAAAATGATTTGTGTCAAAAAGAAAAAATAAATAAATAGCCCCCACCCATATTATGCATAGAGCATTCACTCCACTATGACTATATTATATGATCGACGATTATGTCCAGATTGATGGCACCGATTACAATGTAAATCGCGGGCATCAAAAGCCTATGACTCGATTCGCTTCCTTCGTCGACGGCTAGGTCATTTCTTTAATATTGGCCACCGTATTCAAAGTTCACGTATGTCATCACATGGCTTGTTACTATCAAGGATCAGGTATTCTAGTTCTGCATATACATGATGATACCATTTGACTGTGATATGAAATAATCATCTACGTAACAGTGCGCATTCATGTCTATTTGCATTATTGTGGCACATGCATGCTTCCACGGGAGGTTATGCACTTCCCATCTTCTACAAGAGCACTTCCAGATCAGGAGGCTGACAACACTATTATGGTCATCAACAACTACGTAGGTGTCATCGTTGGATCGGCCCATCCTTAGAAAATGACTATATTTGACAATTTGTTCAACCTTCTTGCCTATCTTAGGGCAGAGGTATGTATCCTACATGTTTTATTGTTCGCATCTTTCTAATATCATATTCATAAGTTTAAAC
This sequence comes from Dioscorea alata, assembly GCA_020875875.1. Lineage (NCBI taxonomy): Eukaryota > Viridiplantae > Streptophyta > Magnoliopsida > Dioscoreales > Dioscoreaceae > Dioscorea > Dioscorea alata. The sequence goes on from CM037023.1 coordinate 19,271,118, forward strand.
ATGCGGATAAACATACAATATACACGTTAACTCTATATAATGCATTTCAAAATAACGCAATAAAGTTAAGTATAACTTAATAAATGGTAACTTTATATATTACACAACAACAAATTAGAGTATACACAAACATTTAATAATACATAGGAATGAATAGTAGTACGAAGAAAATATATGTATGTGCACATAAAGGCTAACCTTATTGAATCCACCATGCTTATTACCGGTAAATGCCATGCCTCTTTGATCCAAGCTTTGAAAGACTCTGTCACATTTTAGTATATCTCGCACCATCGCACACCCTTAAAAAAATAGTTGGACCAATGATCAATGTCGAACTTATGTAGAAATCAAGCATACACATTGCCCGATATGGGCTCAAGTTCACTAACTACATCATCGAACACTTTCAATGTGTAAGCATACGTAATTTTGATGACTACTACACAACATTGCTTTCTCAGTCCATTCCCAAGTTTAGCATTGGCCTTCATGAAGTTTGCCTCCAAATGTCAAAGGCAATAACCAAGCTACGATGAGGGAAAGACTCTTTTGATGGCGTTGACTAGACCCTTGGATTGATTTGAGATCAACACCATGATCACACAATATGTCCTTTTGTATATCGACAGCTCTATACAATACCCACTCCTTCAGTTTCCACATTACACAATCACAGACTGATAAGTACTTGAGTAGACATATTTGTTTATATGTTTTACATGCATTGCGCAACAATTTTACCATGGTTTATGTCTCATAAAGTGTATTTGGTATTCTTTTGTGAAATTAGGTTCTGAATGCCTTGAAGGAAGAAGAGGAAGCAAAGATAGGTTATGAAGACACATTGCTGGGAGTTTTTGTACATAGCAAGGGTCAAGACACAAGAGGAGCTCATGTACGTGAGGGTATGTGCCAACATCCAAGAGACTTCAAGCCGTTTTGTGAGTTCGAAGGACACAAAGGCAGTCACACCCTTATGTCCCTACTTGTGTGAAGATTTCAAGAGCTTCCATACGATGATTCAATGAAGAAAAGTCTTATAACCTACCATATGGACTTGTGCCTGACCATGTGGTCTCAAGAGAAGATAGTTTGGATAGCGTTCATGAAGAGTACTGTGTGGATTACCGTAGCAAAATTACTATTCATGTGATCGCATGGAAATTCCTGTAGTCCACACGGGCATGTGAAATCTCACACGGTCAAGTGGAGGCACGTGACAGACACGGTTTATGATAATAAATAGCCCTTTTGCTTGATTCTTTTGGGACTTTTTGCTCATGTTTGAAGGGCAAAGTAGCTAGGGTTTCAAGAGGAGGTCTTTGGTGAGATTGGGGGCCGTTCTTCACCAATTTTGATAGATCTTTTCTTTATCATAGCATCGAGGTAGTCTTCAGCAACCTAGCTTCAAAGAAGGATCCTTCAAGATGCTGAGCGACCCATCAAGGCGATCATCACGAATTTGAGGGGGTTTTTCTCTATGGTTTTCATTGCTTTTCATTTCACTATTCATTATTTTGTAATGAGCCCCATGGAGGGCTAAACCCTAGTAGGTATTTGGGTATGTGAACCCAAGGATCAATTCTTTGTATTGATTTGCTTTATGATTTCGATTAAATCCTAGTTTATTTGAATTTTAATCTTGTTTTATCATTCCTTTAATGTATTATTGATCCTTGTGATTGATTAATTATTACATGATTTGTTGCCTTGGTGAGAGAGAGGTCTCCATTAGGGTTAGAACTCCAAGAATAAAAAGGTTGAGAGGGTGAGTCATGAGATAGTGGAGCATCCCCTTTCCCTTCCGATTGAGTGTTTCCTATCTCCATATTCCCTAAACTTTATGCAACCATATTTGGTGTGAGGCGTGAGATTGAGAGATTTCTTTGTCGGAACCTTGTAGGAGGTTAGGGATCTTCCGCCTAGAAGTAAAGTTAGATATATCTTTTGGAATTAGTTACACTTTTAGGTATCCTTAGAGCTCATTGCGGTCATATAGGGTGTGAGGTGTTGAGATTGAGTGATTACTCCACTAGGACCTTGTAGGGGACTAGTATCGGCAGCCTGGATGTAGGGATCGATTATTCTTAGATTTCCTCGACTCTTTTAACTCGGTTTAAAAACATTTAGTAAATCTTGTGCTTCATGTCATTCCATCACAACTTTGATTCCGATTAGATAACAGAGAAGTAGTTATTACTAGTACTTCTGTTCCCTATGGATTCGACTACCCTACTCACAGGGGTATTTTATTACTTTGATAGCCATGCACTTGTGGTACACACACGCGAGAGGTCATGTCACAGACCCACTTCTTTGTAGCTTTCGAGTGCACTGTTATACCAATAACTCCACCGTAAATGTGATTTTCTTGTGTTGTCTTTACTCAGAACGTGTCTAATTTTCCCTCTTTCGATGCATGCGCACCCCATCAGCAATCTGGAGTAGTGCGCTTGATGGTCACCGATAGTTTATTGCTTTTTATAAATATAAAGTCAAAATTTTGTCTTAAGGGATTTTCTATATTGGGCATCTTTGAACTAATCTATATTCTCAAAACTTTGGCCTATTTTCAATATCAATCCATCATATGTTGGGAACACCCAAAAATACTAAGCGCCCCTGCGGGAGGATGTTGGGACAAAAAAGTCTCGACTTTGGGGTTCATGCTTTCTAAGAAGGACTCACTTCCTTGACAGTGATGTCCACGATAGTCTTATTGAAAGTATGGTATATATGACATAGGCGTTGAAAGTCCACATCCCACTTAATTGGCCAAAGTGTTTTATATGAATCAAGTATTTTGTATGTCCAATGCTCACATATCTCACCCATGACTATCTCTCATGAGCACAAGATGGTGAATTGAAGCACACATCCGTCTCCTTTGTAAGGTGCTATAGCACAGAAAGTTTTCAATGATGATGAATCACCTGCATAAAATTTGGAAAAGCTCGTAAGGTAATTGACTATTAGTATCACTCTTATTGTAAAAATTGAGATGATGCAAAACCTAAGAAAGCACTTTTGACAGCCTCAAAAAGATAGAGAAGAAGAAGAATAAGAAGAAGAATAAGAAAAGGGAAACTTAAGGAACAAAAGGACTTCACTACAAATTTGTGCTCCTAGGAAGAATAAAACACAGAGATTTTCACCAAGAATCCCAAAGGAGAAGAACAAGAACAAGATGAAGAACAAGATGAAAAACAAGAAGAAGAAGAAGAAGAAAAACCAAATTCCTTTGACAAGCACGCTTCTTTGGGATTTTGTACGTATACCAAACAAAAAGGAGATGTGACTTGGCGAGAGAATTCACCAACTTTTGATTTTATCTCACATGTGCATTTTTGTTAATTTACATGAAACTAACTGATGAACTTGACAACAAGTACTAAAATGAATATGGTTGAAAAAAGGAGGGACTATATGTGACACGACCCCTTGCGTGTATACCCCGCAAGTGCACGGGTTGTCGAAGTAATAAAATACCCTGGTGAGTGGGTAGTCGTATCCACAGGGAATAGTGTTTAGAAACAAGCGTTATCACTATCTTAGCTATAAATGGAATCGATGATGAGAGAGGTATATATTTATATAAATGTAAAAGAAAATAAAATAATGCAACAAGAATAATGAGGGTAGGAGAGGTAATCGATATAAAGATGGGGTACCCGGACAAAGCTCCCCCTAAGACTAATGCTTCTAGTGCAAGACTAGTATTATACACTCTAATTGATGTCTAATTGAGTCGAGGATATCCTTAAACACACGGTCCCAAACCTAAGGTCAACCGTGACTAACCCCAACACTATGCCCCGGCATTAGGATTCACTACGACTCTTGACTCTCGTTGACCTGTCAACTAAGCCCTAGAGGAGTATATCTACCTAAGCCTAACACTACGTGGAATTGCTGTAAGCTCTAGGGATTCCTAGTGATAAAACCTGTTCCTATCTGTAGTAGTTCTAACCCTTTGGTCCAGGTGGAAGAACCCTAGTCTAAATTAAGCCCCAGTGCATAGGATTCACGTCACCCCAAAGCCTTGGGGGAGTTTATCTACCTATTGCTTCACTCTATTTCGACCGCTATTAAATCAAGGAATCGGAGGTAGGGAGAAATCACATCGAAGGGGAAAGGGGTACATTGCTACCTCACAACTCTCCCTCTCAACCCTCTTTAATCTTGAGTAGTCTAATCCTATAGGAGTTGTCACACCTCCAAAGGAAAGCCTAGATTGCTCTCAACCCTAGTGTCACATCTAAGGGAAAACAATAACAAGATAAAATCAAGATTGAAACTCAATAAAAGAACATCAAATTAAGAAAGCATAATAAAAGTCATAGCAACAATATCATCCTAGGGTTTACAAGTCCGAATACCCACTAGGGTTTAGCTCTCCATGGAGCAATACAAAATCAATAAAGAATTTAAGAAAATATGCATGAAAACCATAAAGAAAACCCCCTTGTAGATCGTATCGATGGTCTTGTGTAGTCGCGTGTCTTCTCCAACGAATCCCTTGTCAAGCCTAGGGCACACCTCGCCGAATCAATGCCGATGAGAGCTTCCCCCAATAGCTTTCTTCCAAAGGATGTCGATGTCGATGCCGTTTAATCGCCTCCAAAGACCTCCAAGAACCTCTCCAAACCCTAGCCGACAGCCCCCCAAAAGATATCCAAGTGATAGAAGAGAAGGGTCCCCAAATAGATATGAAAACGGGCTATTTATAGGCTGAAATCGGGCTGAATTCGGGCTGAAATCGGACTTCTGTGAAAATCCAGAAATTCCACACGCCCGTGTGTTAATTCCACACGGCCGTGTGGAAATTCTGGAATCGTGATTTCTCGGCAAATGTGAACAGTGTTTCTGCTACAGTATTCCTGCTACAGTACACCTGCTACAGTACACGGCCGTGTGGAATTTCCACACGCCCGTGTGAACTCTCTGGAATTCTGAATTTCGGCAGAATGTGAACAGTAGAATCTACAGTATCATCTACAGTATTTTTGCTACAGTGCCTGCTACAGTACTTCTCCGAAATACTCCCGAATCCATCGTTCTTCATCGAGGCCGTTGAATTGGGCACACAATCAACGGTAGATTATGTCGATTACTTCATTTCTTTTCATTGGCGAAGTTCTCCAATGCTACACGAGTTATAGACTTTTGTGAGTGTGACTGCCCTTGTGCCCCTCCAATGGAGGTTGGCACACACCCATAAGTCTAGACTCGTGCCTTGTTCCTTGCTTGGTCCGAGAACTCCTTAACAACGGCGAACATAACCTATTCTTCCTTCTTTTTCTCTAGATCTTCTCCACAACCCTTCAATGCACAAAAGTAAACAAATGCACACTTTTTAGTGATAAAATCTGATTAAATTAATGCTCATTGCAAGATAATAACGCTTCACATTACTATAACACGAGCACTTATCAATATGTAATTTCAGAAAATCAGAAGGACTAACTGGGACAATGAAATCTGTCAGTGACTTATAAGTAATTTTCTCTAATAATATATTATTATTATAATAAATTCTCGATAACATTCAAATTATATCAAACCAGAAAATTTCCCAGAATGTATATATTAATAATTTATTTAATCTTTTAAGAAAATATGGAAAATATTTACAAGAAAAATTAGGTCAGTGCTTGGACGACATCATGTCTTGTTGGTTGAATTCATGTAATTTTAAACCTAACATAAACATAACATATTGTGACGAAAAAGTTTTGCCACTAATAAATTTTGATTTAATAAATGATAAATTACATCAGAGATTATTTTCTGCCCGTGAAAACCATTTTTAATATAATCTTAAGAGTTGCGGATTTGTGAATTAGTTGCTATAAACTTATTGTTAATAAAATAATAAATAAACTTGTTCTTTATTAACTAATTCAAAAATTTTCCATTAAAAATAATTTTGTTACTGTTAATTATACAAATTATGCTCTATAAATATTATGGGTGTTAATCTATAGTAATAAATTTAAAAGTCTGCCACCAAATTCAATCGTGGTAACCCAACTTTGTTGTAGTGATTATCTCCAAAGATAACAATATATTTACTTATGATGACAATATTCTCATTGACCATTCATTCAAAAATGGATTATCCATGTTATTTATGAAAATTTCTTAAAAGCTAATTATTTATAAATACTAAATATAATTTTTTTTTGCTAAATGTTAATATTAAACACCTATATTATTTTTTATGTTTGAAGAGTTTAATCCGGTTAAAGTTTTTGTATCCTGAAGTAAATTAAACTTCTGAATAAAGGTTATGTTTTATTCATTTTACAGGGACAGTTTTTAATATTCTTTTCAACATTAATTGGTTTCCGCCAATATAATATGAGGATTTTTTAAAATGAATATATATATTTTATTTAAAAAATATATTAATATCAGTGAAGGTCTTTATATTTGGGAAGCAAAATTCTATTTTTTTTTTTTTTACTTTATTCATGATTCTCATCCCAATCTAACATCATCACAAAAGAAATATGGCTTTTTATAAAAAAAAAAAAATCAAAATATGGCGACTCACGCAAAAAGAAAGACAAATCAGAATAATAATAATAATAATAATAATAATAATAATAATAATAATAATAATAATAATAATAATAATAATAAGGGGAAACCATGAATTTTCTTTTTCAAAATCTTATTATTTTCAATTCCTCATTCTTGTTTGATGAAAATGCTATAGTAACAAAGCTAAAGAAGGAAAACCATAGACAGTCGCTCAATGGTGCATTGTTAGCACACTTACTGACAACGATCCCATAAGCTTCGTTTATTATAAAATAAAAAAACTTATATATATATATGCCCGCGCGAATATTCAAAATTTTTTTTTTTGAAAATGTAGATAAACCACTTCTATTAAAAAGAAACAGAGTACAGAGATAACACAGAAACTAGGAACAAAACAAAAGACAACAGAAGCCACTAGATGTGGTACAACAAACAATTCCAAGAATAGACAAAGGAACGGAACAACCAGGGGCAAAACACTGTTTCCCTACAGCGTGCATAAACACGCTAAATCTCAGGCTGTGTGGGGGGAGCCTCCTCGGCAGACGAGCTCCCACTGACTATCATCTCATGCTGCTCTTCAAACACAAGACTGCGTCTGATAGTGGTCATAGACTCCTCCATCTTCTCCCTAGTGCCCTCAGCAGTCATTGAATACCAAGAGAGAATCATGCAATTACTTTTCTTTGCCTTCTGAAATGACTCCCTCTATGTAGTAGTCAACCTTTCCTTATTTGCTTATTGATTATAGCCCTTCTCGACAATCTCCCACACATCCTATGATCCCAATAAAGCTTTCATTTTGATACACTAGTTCTTATAGTTCTCCTTTGTGGATGTAGGGAACTAAAATAGGAATATGTTGTTCATGATTCACTTGAACCATCCTACTACAATTAATGGATTAATTGCAACTTTGACTTTACCACCACCACAAAGCTTGCATTTCATGAAATTTTTCCCCAATTCGAAGAAATTTTGACTTGGATCTACAATAACTGAAAGTTGGAGTCATAGATCAGCACAAGAATTGATTTCTCTAATACCACAATGTTCAATAAAAGCAAATACAAGCTATAGTTTTGTAGATTTACAAAACATCCAGGATGTTGCAAACACTTCTCATACAAACAAGAACCAATTCGCATGCAAATAAGAGGAGAATAAGTATAGAGTATCCTACTTAATTGAGCTAATCTTGACAAAGATCTCACTTCACTTGTTGATCTACTCAGACAAAGTAGGAGAAAGGCATCAAAGTGATGTTTGGCACCTTAGTAGAATAGCTCTCTGAATGTCTACAGATAGTAAAGGGCTACAAGTTCATTGTTTTTAATACAAAGCTTATACCATTCAGCTTGATCAAAGTCACACACATCTCAAGACAACAAGCTTAATACATACCACAAAATTTAGAAACCACATCCCAAGACAAAACACAGACATAACATAATACAAGTTTAACTTAGTAACACACTTAAGCACCTTATTATTTCCTAGACATTTCGCATTTATTGGTATGTTTGTTAACTTGAGCTATTCTCTTGCTTTGTGTTCCCATCAAAAAATAAAATAAAATAAAATAAAAAATAAATAAATAAATAACTTGAGTCTTTCTCTTGTGATGCTTCATACCTTCTATTTTAGAGGTTGATCTTATCCTGGTCAAAATAATCCGGCAGTGCTGGCAAAAGTAAACACACTATATATTAATAATGATATGAACTGTTCAAACATAACACCTAAGTTTGTTTAATATATTTATATATAGATAGGTATTGTAGAATTGTGATAACTTTTTTTCGTTCTCAACCTTTGCTTTTTCTGAAATGAACATGCAGGCGGCCTTCCTTTGCAAATGTCACAAAACCTCTCAAGTTTTTTAAACGGCATACTATCGCTATATATTAGGATGTGTAAAACCCATCTTTGGCAAAAGAAACACCAATAAACAAAAATCTTGGAACATACCAAACGGTAAATAAGACATAAGAGTATCCATCCGTTGATTACTTTTGTAGTGCTTAGTAGTGCCCTCAAATCAGGAGACGTGAAGTGAAATTCTTTGTGGCCCCCACTACCTAATTAGATCCCCATCGTTTGATATAACCCTGATATATATATATATTAAATATCATTATTTTATCTGTATTTTTTTATTTAAATTATTTTTTTCTTTCTTTTATTTTTTTTTAAAACCACAATCTTCACAACTGAGTCTTATCCTGTTGGGAGTTCACGTACATTAAAATTTTGGGGAGAAAATGCATCTCATTTTCTCTTTGATGGATTGCCTAGTAGAGATGACGACAAGATCCAGAAAAACAAGCATGACTGCAGGTAGGTGATCGTAGAATATTTACACCTTAAACAATATTTTCTTTATGCTATATTCTTCCTTTTGTATTACGAGTTCTTTGAAAATCCTCAATTATATCTATTAGGTCTTCTCAGATTATCATCATTTCTAGGAGTTAAGCATAATTTTCAGGCCATGCTTATAATTCCTGATTTTGTTTAGCCTTTTGTTTTGATAATAGATCTTCTATGGATTTTTTTTAAGGATATTGTGTTGATCCGTACTCACAACCTTGCCAGCATTAGAGCTAAAAAACTTTTCTGTAAAAAGGTAATTGCTTGTGGGCTATGTAGTTTCACCTTTTTGGATTATTACCCCTAACTATCTTTAATTTTGTTGCCTTGTTGAATGGTCTCCTAACCTCTGGTGAAATTCATATTATGCCTTCAAAATCTTTTATACAATTAGGGCAGAGGAATTGTTGATTAATATCATTTGATAAGTTTCAGATATTTGCTTTTAAAATAGCAGAAATTCTTCATCAATTTTAGATGTCTTAGATGCATAACTTAGAGGACTATAAAATAAGATAATTGTAGAGTTTGATGTCATTTAAGTACCTACAAAATTTCATATTGTATACATCTATATTTTATGAGATATGATTTTATTAGTAAACTATCTTGGATGGGATGTCTGTGCAGAACATCAAGATTGACAGGTATTTTTGATGGTCATAGATATTGATTTGGGTAAGGAGAAAAACAGGAAAGTTGTCTCTTTTTGAATTATCTGGTTGTTAGTAAAATCTTATTTCTTTTGGAATTGTAGATTAAGAGATATGCATGTTTGAAAAGGATATGTCAGATTTATAATTCTGCAGAAATAGTTGAAGGTTCAAATGAATGTTATAATTTGAGTAGTTCTCTAAATAATATGAATCTTGGATATGTCATTATCTTAGGTGTCTACATTTCTCAGAATCTTGGAATTTATGATTTGGAAAAGTATATGTAAAGTTGTGAGGGATTTAGTACTTAACCATCATTATAAAATTGTTCATATGTCCTTCGAGTGGATAATTTCTATTGTACCCTCACAAGATCCATATTTGGCAGAGTATAGTGATAGCTTAATCTTTTTCATTTGTACCTTCTAAAAACTTTCTTGCAAGGCCATGATTATTGTAAAATTCATTTTGTTGGTGAAACTAATAGGTTAATTCCCAATATAGGGTATTCTGAGAAACTTGATTCAGTGTGAGATTTGGAGTTTTGGCGTTATTCAGGTAAGTAACACCACATATAAATGTATAATTATATATAAATAATTTCTGGTTATCAAAAATTTTGAATTTATTTAAATTCTTTTAAAGCTTTCTTATATAATATTAAAACGTTGTTGAGCTTTGATCCAGTTTCTGTTATTATATACTTATTAAACCTTTTGAATTACTTTTCTTTCCTTGAAACATTAATTCCCACATTTTGATCACGTATGTTATTCTTTGAACTTTTATGTTCGTAAATTGTTTTAAATATAACTGGATTATTTTTACTGTAAACAAATGGGATCTGCATATGTTTGTATGTTTGCTCGATAAATTATTCTGCAAATTCTATTCTTCCCTGACCTGTCTGAAATTCTGAAATTATGTTTTGTTTTTGGATAACAAAGTTATTTTGATATAAATACGTTTAGTCTTCATTTAGCTAGGCAATAACCCTGTCATTGGGGCTTAAACACTGACCATGTCGACATGAAACGCTGATTCTGTTAAGAAACTATAATTTCGTACTGTTCCGTAGGTGAAGAATAATGGCCTTTGATATTATGGTTTGGGTCACCGAGGATAAACAAATGAGTTTTGATATTCTGGCTTGGGTCACCGAGGGTAAACAAATGATTTTTGTTATTTTGTTTTGGCCATAATGATTTGAAGACATATTTTTATTTGCTATTAAATTGTATTTTGTTGAATTACTTTGATTTCATGAACTATAATTTTGATAAATATTTGTAATATCTGATATGATTGGTTTTTTTGGAAATTTCTTATGATCCTAATTATTTTTAGTGGGTTAATTAGTGGGTTGTCAAGGTCATAAATAGTTATTTGATCTTTTTTTAGATCAAGAGTAAGTGTGCGGTGAATAGCTTAGTGGGAAATAGTTGAGCAAACACCAGTTGATTAGCATGTAAATAGTTCTTCTATTATGAACCTAGAATTTGTTATTTGTTTAAGTCTTCGAATCTTCCACTTTTAGTTCCTTGGACTATGGTTGTAATCCTGGTTATTGTATTCCTTTAATCCTTTTGTTTTTGTGAACTTAGTACTTTGTTAAATGTTTTTCTTATAGTTGAGACAAAAAACTGAGGCCTTGCGCGTCTACTTGGTCATGGCTTTATAGGTGTGTTGTCGTTTGTCGATGCCTCGAGCTTAGGGCATGACATTCTTGTTTAGTCTGACTTTGGGGCAAGAGCAAAAAGTAATGCCCACTTGGCCCATGTCTATGTTTTTCTTCTCTAGACTATATAGGAATGCTCTTTATGTATATACGGTATATACTCGTATGAGCAAGTCCGAAGAACTTGCAGTAGCTTGTAAATAAATGGAGTTTCCATGGATGTTTTCTTTGCTTTGTGCCCAATTGAAACCCAGGGATATTATTTAGGTGAAAATGGGAAGATCCTATTGCCAATTGTGAGGAAAGGGAGTGGTGTTGGGTTGATTGTAATTAAGTTGTGTAAATAATAGTGATGGTACTTCGAGTTATTGAAGAATGTGGTCTCATAAAATCTTAAGAACTAGATTCCATTTCCTGCTTGAATGAATGAATGGATGTAATGAAAAAGGGAATATGACAATGTTACATAGGTGCCTGCAGTATTGTTGCTGGAATTAAATTTATATATGGAACAGTGAATGTTATTTCTATGCCATTTGATTTGTGAATATTTTCATCTTCATGAAAACTTATGCACTGTCTACTCTTTTTTCACTATTGTTTTTTGTCAAAATGTTTGTATGCTTAGGTCTTTAAGGAAAATCAAAAATAGAAAAATCTGCCAAGCAATGGAAAGGTCTCATAAATTTATCATCAATCCAAAAAAAGCGCAATTGTTACAAATGAAAAACACCAGGCAAATGGTTAAATAAAGATTTGGAGAACAGAGGTGACATTTGACAACATAAAGCTGTTTGGTTATGTAACTAAATAAATCATTCTTTAATGATCTAACAAGTAAAGAATTCTGTTTGAGAAAAACTACTCATTATGTGATGAGCAATTTAATCATATAATAAATATGGTAAAATTCCCATTTTAGTCCCTATACTTATCAAAATGTGCCATTTTAGTCCCTCTAGTTTAATTTGTGTCTTTTAAATCCCCCTACTTTGTGATTTGAGCCAATGTAGCCAATTTTAGTCCCTGTATTTATCAAAATGTAGCCAATTTTAGTCCCCCAATTTATACTTGAGGGACTACATTGGCTCAAATCACAAAGTAGGGGGATTTAAAAGGCACAAAATAAATTAAAGGGACTAAAATGGCACATTTTGATAAGTACAGGGACTAAAATGGGAATTTTACCAATAAATATTGATGAGTATGACATAATTCTTGAGCTGTCCAAATTTTGCCTTATCAGATTGTTCACTCGATCAAAGATATGCCTTGCCAAAGTTATCCTTCTGTGTTCCCTAATCTAAAATTCAACTTTAGAATTTGTTGGATCTTCGAATAGGTCGATGACCAAGTTTTCATTATTCTCATGTTGTTGAATACTTGCTATCCTCAAGGAAGCTTCATGCACTTCATTCCCACAAGCAAGCTAGCAACACATTTGCCCACACCCGCAGAAAAAGAAAATAAATAAATAGATAACATAGGAAAAATAAATAAATAATATATCATAACATCCTTATTAGAAATGTGTCATGAATATCTAAACAAAATAATTCAACTCTAAATAGACAAAACAACACAAAATTGTGACAGAAACATCACCTTATCATAAACTGTTGTAACAAAAGACCGAATGTTTCTTTAGCATTCCGATAATAAACTTTTTATCCTCGAATAGGTTTGCCTTGGCTTAATGAGTATGTTCTTGCTATCACTACCGGATACATAAAAAAAAAAAAAAAAAAAAAAAGCTCCACTCATCTTGATCTCAATGAAAACTCATTTTTGAAGTGCCAAAGCCTCCTTTTCCATAAATAGCTTTACCAACCCTAGCAACACATTTACCAATTAACACCTGCTTTTGCCTTTGTTTTGCTCTTTAACATGTTAAAACAAGAAGAGAGAAAAAAAAAATCACAATAGTAGCACCAAATACAACGTCAGCTTTGAAAGCCCCTCATTTTAGACCATTCTGCACATTAACAAAACTAAGGCTTTCAAAGTTAGAAAAAGTCCACAATTAATCCTTAGCAATATGCAAGTGAAAATAACAAATAAATAATATTTTACAGATATATATATATATATATGATTCCAAATAAATCCAACATGCTAATAAGGCACAACTTACTTGAAAATATAGCTTGAATGAAAGATACAACCCAACAATTAATGTCTTCAATCGATCAACTTTCAAGCCAGACTTAACTTAAAAAATACATAAGATTATAACGGTAAATAGACCTCAAACTTGGAAACCAAATAATAATGTCTTCACACCAACATAAAAAAAGAAACCAATCAAAGTGTTCAGATTTGAGAAGAAAAACCAAAAACAACACTAGAGCAATCTAGACCATAATTACAAAATAAATTTGGTAGATCACTAATTAAACGCAAAGAGAAGTTGTAGTTCTGAGATGCTTTTGAAGATGCAAAACCCAAGAAATTAAAGACTTGTCAAAGGGATGGCATGATTTCACAATGTTATAAGTTGCAAATTGAATTTGAAAACAAAAAAGAGAAGAACATCTTCTCCAAATGATCTTACTTGGTTTGAGCATGAGATGATCTCTAACTTGAGCAAATGAAAAAGGGCATCTTACTAGGCTTGAATCAATCTGAGTCTTCATCACTCTCATCCTGCAATGACAAGAATATTCAGAAAATTAATCATTCTTAATAAGTTAATGTTACTAATTTTAGTTACATACTTGTATGTATATATACTTCCATGCTTCAAATAATGTCCATGCATTTAATAATAATCCAATTCTTGGCATTATAATGGGTGCACATTGATAAACCATATATATACTAACATTCAAGCATGATAATAAGCTAGAGAAAGAGGCATGCATATGCTAGATTAATAAAATGCCTCTTCCAAAGTGAGATCTTATCAGAGTTAATAATACAGATATAATGAATTTTAAAGCTCCTTATATATATAATAAAAGAACCCAGCATGAACAGTATAAAAGAATTCTATAATTAAAAAAATGCTTATGTTATAGCGATTGATTAATGAATTGAAAATTATATTAATAACTTGTTTTCACATTCATTAATCCACAGTACATGTGAAGAAGTTGGAAATAATAAAAGAAACGTGTCAAACTTACCTCGGTGAAATAAGACCAAAGGTGAGATGGGATGGTGGCATCATCCCACTATAAGCTTTCCCACCATTCTCTCTCACAATCAATGAGTATTGTTCTTTGATTGTTGTTGTTAATGCCACTCTTGAATGGTAACTTCTTTAGATCAAGACATTGACGCACTTCAAGCCATGAAAGTTGAGGGAAATCCAATGCAAAATTTCTTATGCTCACTAATTTTGGTAGATTAATTATATCTAACGATTGTAATGAAGGGAATGTTGGGCTGTGTAAAACAATGTTTCCATCTCTTCACAATCACATATAACTAAATCAGAGCGACATGGGAGATGCAGGACCCAAGCTAAATTATCCAAATTACATCTTGATATATATAACCACTTCAACACATGAAAAAATTCTGGAAGCGATAGATCTATCCAAATAATGTTCTTCACTTTTTCAACATTAGAGATTTCAAGCTCATTAGGATGAGTCTCCCTTCCATTCATCACAATCTGCTCAAGCTGTGGGCATGATTCAATTTTTAGTGACTACAAGAATCCATGATTTTTGCAACTTAAATTTTCAAATGAAAGAGAGATGATATCCAAATTGTACAGACAAAGCCAAGCTATTGGGAGACATGAGAGTTGTTGGAGAACCTCTTTTGATACTACTTGCATTCTTATGGCTTTGACATGTTTCTTCAATTTCTTTAACTCTTCCAGGTCTATCCATCCTGAAGGAAATATGTTAATGATCTTCAACTTCTGTAATCTTGACATGAGATCTTCCTCTATCTTGACAAGCCCTTTCAAATGTTTTCATATCAGATATTGCAATTTCTTCATATATAACAACTCCTTTGGAAGTGATGAGATATTTGTTCTTGAAATGTTTAGGTATTGTAAATTAACCAAACATCTGATGTCCTTTGGAAGCTCTTCGATACCAGTGTCTAGAAGATCCAAATATGTCATATTTGGCATCTGCCTTAAAAATCCTTCAGGAATATTTTTGAAACAAGAATTAAATTGTATCATTAAATACAACAAATCAGAACACTGATGAGACAAAATTGGCAAAAGCTCCACCTTGCCACTTATAAACACTCGGTTTGTAAATCTCCAATTCTCTGAATTGATTGATACTATTTTAACTTCGAACAGATCATAACTTTTCACTATCCATTTATTCGTATTCATCCCACAGTCTGATTCTATCCACACTGCCATCTCATAAATTACATCATGTAAGCTCACATAATCATCATCAGAAGAATACAATAAACATGATTCCTCTAGATTCTTAAAGATATGTCTTGCTTTGCCATAAGTTTGTTGTAAATTGGCAAAATCACCAATCAGGCCTAAACCCATCCAACATTCTAACAAAGCATCTTTAGGTAATGACCATCGCAAAATGGAAGCACACAAGAAACACTCCTGAATATTTCTAGGTAGATTATCATAACTGGATTGCAAAATCGGAAGTAATGATTGATGCACACCTTGAATTACTTCAGTACCTGAATTCTTAACCGACCACTTGCAGAGCAAGTGGCAAACCACCACACTTGTTCATCACTTGCCTTGCTATTTTATTGAGCTTTTCATCTGACTCAATAACTTCTAGATTAACATTGTGCATGAAAAGAGCCCATGCTTCATCTGGTTCCAAGCACTCCACTTTAATTCTTTTGCTTGCACTTATCTGCGTACACACATCTTCTGATCAAGTGGTGAAAATCACTTTATATTTGTATGGTTTGGTGGAATGATCATTGCCTCTATAAGGATTGATAATTCCAAGACCAACAAGGTCTAGTGGCTTCCATATATTATCCAAGAGCAATACAATGTTCTTAGTTTTCAAGGCATTGATGATGTCTTATTGATCAGCATTAGAGGCCAAATCAAGATCAAATCCTATGTTTACATTATCTAACAATAGAGATTGGTTGATTTTTTTTCAAGAGTGTGGTCTTGCCTACACCCCACCCCCCCCCCCCCCCCCCCCCCCCCCCCCCCCCCCCCCCCCCCCCCGCCCAATGGCCCATATGCCAATTATATCATTTGTTTCATCTGCTAGAAAACTGCAAGCGATATCAAGGTTGGAGACTATTTTTCCCCCCCATTATTTTAGATGTTTCAGGGACTGGTTCAGGCGGTGGTATGTCGATAAATTTGATTTCTGGTTGTTCTGCTTTCAACTGAGTTATCTTCTCTTTCAATTTGATTGCATCACTGCTAATCTTATACCTTGAAAAACAATTTAGAGAACAAGAGCCTGCAACACAATAACCTTTGCCATATTCATCGAACAATTGTTTTACCTTATTGTCCTTTTCTCCAACCTGTTCAAAATCAATTCAAATGGTGTAATTAGAAATCTTTGTGGGATTTTCCAGGTTTGTACCCATCTTTTTTGGTTTAATAAAGTGGTAGTTTATGCATTTTTATATAAAAAAAAAAAAACAAATCTTTGTGGGAACAAGACTTACATTCACGAACTGCCAGCCTAAACAGGGGTGGACCCAGAAATTGCGGAGAGGAGGGGTGAAGTATAAAGTAAAAATATTTAATTAACAAAATTTTTATTAATTAAAAATTTAAAATAAAAAAGAACAAGCATAATATTTAAAATACAAAGTAAAAATAGCACAAAATTAATAATGACTAATAGAAAAATATATTTAACGTATCAAAGTTTGGTTTAAAAATATATATAAGTATATTACTATGAGTCTACGGCTAATACCCGAAGATCCATTTTTTCATGCACAACTCTATGTGTCCACGTATAAGATACGTGATAAATTCATCCGAATTCAATACGATCTCTATGCATAGTAGTAAAGGTTGATCAAAATATCAAATAAACCCCTACAACATGAACTCATTATTTAAAAAAAAAAAAACAAAGTTTTATCTGTAAAGTTTTATAAATTTTTTTTCATTTTAATTTTTTTAAATATATATTAATTTATAATTTATGAAATGCATCAATTTTTAGGGATTAGCACATAGCACCCATTCTTCTTTTATCTCCACGCAATATCCAAAAAAATCATTATTATTATCATCCAAACTATATAATTTTTCTTTTTATATTTTTAATAAATTAATTTAATTAATTATTTTTTCTCTCAATTGGATAAAGTTTCAACAACTACTAAATCTCTGATCTCGCACGGGATGACCCCCGCGGAATTGTGGACATACAAAGAATAAATGGCAACTGTGTAAAGGAAGAAGAAAGGTGAAAACTGTGGAGAAACATGGAGGAGAAGTAGGGGGCGCCCGAGCGGAGGATGGGGGTTGAGGGGTGGGGGCCAAGTGGGGTCTATTGACCCTATCAGCGGCAGGGGGGCGCCACTCCTTGCCCCCTTGAACCTAACTATAGTAGCTGAATTTCTAGAAGGGCTATCATGTCTCGACCCGTGGGTCGCAAGCACGACATACCGCCACGACAACCCAGGGGAGGTCCAACAATGCCTCAACCCTAGGTAGCCGTAAGGCTAACCTGTTCCCGGTACATTACAACTATAACAACAAGAAATATTTTAACCATACATAATACTCAAGTGTTCCTACACATACTCTTCCAATAATATGAGAATTAACACACTGAAAATTATAACAAGAAGGTCATGAGGAAGATGATAATAACCACTCCAAATAGAGGATACACTCCTCAAACAAAACAAGGACTAGACTGGCATACAAAGTGTTATGAGTATGGAGAAACATGATAGGGTTTAATAATGCATAGTAGATCCCTATTAATACATGCCAAGACATAAGAGCATACACAACTCAAAATAAGACGAAAAAAGTGACTCTTGAAAAGCACTTCACGCTTTCACCCCCTACGCTGTACTATCACCTGTGAGGAAGAAAGAGGGGGAGGGGGGGTGAGTAACTAGGTTACTCAGTGAGGGGTTAGATAGGACTATAGGTCAAGCATGATCAAATAGAAATAAAACATCATAAAAATATTTCAATTCATAACAAGAATGAAAATACTTTGAATAACAATTATCATATATGAATATAACTTTTCTCAATGAAATACAAATAGAATTTCTTTGAAATCATCAAGGAAATATATGCCATTCTAGATCTAATATATGCACAATTCTTATTGATAGTTCAAATATCAAGATGCTTATGAACAATTAATTCGTCAATCACAAACCAACAATAATGTCCAGAATGACTTCAAAAACTCTCCGTCGCTAACCATGGCCTTGGTTAGGTCTGGAGCTACCAAGATGCGCGTATCTTGGCATTGGCCGCTGGGAAGTCCGTGTGGTGACTCCGAACAACCCAACTATATCCTTGTCATGGATCTACACTCCCACTTGACATGGCATAACCATTTTGACAGTATTCCACGCCACCTCTAAATAGGTCGGCCCGTGGAAACCATCCACTTCTTACTGCAGTAAGTACTGGAGCTCGGCTCCCATGTCACCAACAAAGAATTTAAACAATAGCTCAGCCCGTAGGCTCAATATATATACATCATGCATGATAGCATAATTCTCAATAAGAGACAATAAGTGTTCACAATGGCAATTCTCACTCCAAGAGTGATCAATTTGATCATAACATTAATAATGAAACCATTTTCATCAAAAGTATCATATAAAGATGTCTTTCGAAAATACACCTTGAGCATTGCATTAATACCATGAAAATCAACTTGTTTTCACATGCCTTTTGTTCATCATAATGAGAACATCAAATCTCTTGAAAAATACATAGTTGCAAACACATACCTTGAACATAAAGTTCCAAACCATAAGTAATATATATAAACTTTGCAAATATTCAAGAAATAAACCAACTTGTAAATCATCAAGATTTTAAACTTCAATTAAAACTTTCAATGAGATTTAGCTATAAGGAGTCTATCATTCAAACAAGCAATTCAAATATCAAAACATCATGCATGAATCATAGTCGAACTTTAATTATTTCCCACTAACAAACTCGGCGAGCAAAATGCCTCGAAGTCATTTCTCCACCGGCTCTTTGCCCTTACTTGAAGCCTCACCTCCTAGAAGCAATCAAGCAACCAAAACAAGCAACCAAACATCAACAACACTTGATTAACTAGAATGAAGAAAAATGCTCAAAAAATGGGGAATGGTTGCTTCTAGGGTTTGCTAAACACCATAGCAAGAAGTTATAGCAAGGAGAAGACCTCTCACAACTCCTAAAACCAACAAATAAAGCAAGAATGACCTAGTTTTGGTTGGTGCTACATTAATTCGGGAATTAGGGTTATGAAGGTTCAAGGATTTCATGAAGTTAAAGTCATACAACTCAATAAAATCAATCCTCACAAGATTAACCATCAAAGAGAAAGAAAGAGAAAACAATCAAGCTCTCATGAAGGGGTTCACATTCAACCCCAACCATCTTCATCAAAGAACCAAGAAGAAGGAACAAATGGATGAAAGCATACCTTGATCTTAAGAATGAGCAACTTGATGGTCCAAGATTCAAGCTCAAAAATCCCTTCTAGATCAGCCTTAGAACCTTATGAGATGATGGAGGAAGAGAGGAGAAGGAGATAGAGGAGTTTGGGAGAAAAGAAATGAAGAAAAAGGGCAAGAACCGGGTTTTTTAATAAGCCAGAACGCGATGATGTGCGGGCTGTGTGTGGCCCTGCACACCAACCGCCCACACCAGGCAGAAGGGTGTGCAGGTGGTGTACGGCCCCGCACACCAGCCGCACACCCCTCTGCCTGGGGTGTGCGGCCCCGTAAAGAGACTGCACAGTCCCCAAGAAAGGCCGTGCGGCTTGTGCACAGCCCGCATAGTTTTGTGCGGCATGTGCATAGCCCACTCACCCTCAAAACTTCTCCAAAACACTCTCAAATACTCGGCAAAAAATCTCAAAGAAAACTCAAAGGGAATTCAACCACGACATCTAAGTTAATCGAAACAACAAACAAGGGCAAAAAGAACGAAACACCACAAGGGCCATTGCACATGTGCAAGAGTTTTGCATGGCCTTGTCTACTCAATTGGGGAAAAAAACTTCTACCTGAAAAACTAGCCTATGTATGGATATATTTGTATATTCTCTGCTACATTTTGGGTTATGGAGACAAGCAATGGAGGTGCAGGTTTTTGTGTTGAAGGTCCTGATTCCCATTTTGCCTTACAAGTTGTTGCCATATTCCTGTTGCCTCCAAGCTGGATGCAAAAGTGAAGGCCTTGATCATTGCTGACATCATGCCAACATGGAGAAACATGCGCATTGGAATGGCATTATCAGTTGTCAAGATCTCCATAAGGTTATTGATGGATAGGTAGTGCTTTCATGGAGAACTCGTCAATTGATTATTGAACTCCACCAATTGCTCTTCACCACCGGCTATATTTGTTCTAATTCCATTGGCATGGAATGGTTGGTTTCTTCCTTGGCCGGGCATGGCATTTGCTTAGTTTCTCTCTCCATTATTCACTGTGGTTTGGAAGATGGCTCATGGGAGTTGGAGAGAGAGCAAGATTTATGTTTTAATTTCTTTGTTTTTGTTGTTACTATTTTTTTTTTCTTAGCTGAGTTTTTTTTTATTTTAATTTTTTATTGTTCTTGTTTTGTGTCTCTATAGTTTTTTGGTTCTAATTTTTTTAAAAAAATAAATAGCTACGTTGCAACTCTTTTCCTAAAAAACCAAAATTTTTTTCTTAATTGATCTCGATTTGGTATTGGATTAAATAGGTGGAGATAGGTTTTTATTTGTTTATTTTACTCAAAGAATAGATGGCTTGCCTTACTTGAATTGCTTGGATGATGCGAAAAAGTTTTATAAAATAAAGTAAAATAAGATAAGAAAAAATAAAATTTTAAAGCATATCTTATTTGGAACAAAATGAAGTAAAAAAAGATTGTCAAATTACAAATTACATAGTATTTAGTTTAGTATTTGGTTTAAAGGTAATAAGATGTTATATAATAATATTACCAAATTGCCCTTACTAACCGCACAAGTTAGGTTGCTGGTAGTGATCGTCGGTTGCTAATGGTCGGCCAGTTGCTGGCGATGTTGACCTGTCAATCACATATGGGGGAGTGGCTGTGGATGGTGGTGAGGAACAGTACTAATTTGACAAAATATAAAAGGCCATTTTAGACCATGGAAATTTGAACACGCCACCCCCCATTATACCCTCTTAAAATCTTGTATTAAAATAAACCCCTCCCAAGCAGGCCTTTTTGGGCTTGGCCGGAGGAGTTTTTTCAGGGCAAAAGAGAGCGCGGCGACGAGCCGAACTGGAGGAAGAGAGCTTGGTGAGAGATCTATGAGTGCGGCGACGTGCGGCGAAGCTTCTTAGCTTGGGAAAGCAGCGGATGGATCCGATTTGGGAGGAGGATGCTTCTGCCGATGTGCTTTTTCGTTGCTATTCGGTGAGTTCTTTTTGACCTGCTCATTTTGGAGCTTGAATTTCTCTTGTTTTAGTATCCGATTTAGGTTTTCATACGCTTAAGAACAATAGGAAATTTGGAAATGATGGTTTTGGATAGGAATTGCGACTTTTTTTTTTCTTGAGAAATTATGGTTGTCTCTGGCAATTGGTAGAGTGATAAAAAGAAATTTGCCAACGTTACTTTTTATTGTGATTGATCTTTGCTGGGTCTATTTACTTCCTTGTTTCTCAAATCATTTTCTTATTCATGGATGCCAATAATGTTACACAACATAGAATGTGAAGAAGATGGTGAGACCAAAGACAATCATTGGAAGTTCATGAACTTTGCAGTTGTAGAGTGGTAGATGTGACACTGGACTATCAGCATTTTTTTCCCTGAATTTCTATGAAGATAAGGCTCTATTTTACATGAGGGAACTCTACAATATCCATGCTCTTCCTTGATGACCTGGGCCTTAGGATCACCCAATTTGTCTAAATGTGGATGCCTGACTAGTGACTACTTCTACCCCCCCATCTCTTTCCACTATGATTAATAAAAGACTACAATTAGTGGAGGATTTCATGTTTTCGGCTTGCTTGCCTACATGTTTTGCAATCTCAAAACTCTTTTTCAATCTAATATTCTGTGACTGTACTTATGTTTGAAAATCAATACATTGATTTATGATATTACCATCGATAATTTTGCAAATTGCACTTATTCCTTCAAGATAAGCTTTTGCCTTTTCATGCATGATTTCTCGCACTTTCTCATCTTGTTTATGCCTTTGAATGTGATAATAATGTGCATCTGTTATTCATTAGTCCATTATTTTTAAATAGTGTATTTCTATCTTTTGCTTCCAGGAATATAATGTTCTTGATTATAAAGACAAAGTTTTGGATGGGTTTTATGATGCGCTTGTGTTGCCAACTTCTGCAAGTGAAGAAAAGATTCCATCACTAGTGGCTCTCCAAAACATAAATCTTGGTTTTGAAGGCATTGTTGTCAATCATGCTATTGATCATGACTTGGTTGAGTTAGAGCAAGTAACAGAGTGTATATTGCTTGCTGCCTTGGTGAGGCTGGGATTTTAGTTCAAAGAATATCTGAACTTATAGATGGCCATATGGGTGGCCCTGTACAGAATGCTAGTATCATGTTACCAAGATGGTTGGAGAATAGTACAGAGTTACGAACGTCACTACAAACAAGTGTATTATCTATTGGTTGCATAAAATTAGGTTTATCTCGTCATCATGCTTTGCTCTTCAGGGTCAGGCATGTTACTATTTAGAATGAGATTTCTTTCATTATCATCACCACATTCTGACACACCATCCATGCAATCAAAATCATGTTACCATGTAGGTCCTTGCAGACAATGTTGGTGTTCCTTGCAAGTTAGTCAAAGGAAGACAATACACTAGGTTTGACAATGCCATTGTTAACATAATAAAATTAGATATCTGAAGATGTGTGTTTATGTTTTGTAAGTAGTGTCTATCTTAGAGGATCAGTATCCGCTAAAAAAGTGAGTTCTTGTATAATAGTATTTGGGGTTAATTAATTTATTGTTGAAAGCTCATTTTTGATAAAAGAAGTTATTGAGCCGCTGGTATCTTGTCCTATATATGTTTTTATGAGTTCACAAATAATCTTTTTTTTTTTAATTTGACAACTTTTATAACTTTCGATTAGTGCTTCTCTTAAATGTTGCTTGCTTTGTGTATGCAGTTGCATAACAAGGAATTGTGCATAAGTATAACTATATATTTCCCTTTCATTTTTTTTTTTTGCTTCTTTATCTGAATGGTTGATTTATACTATTGCCTCTACAAAAGTTTATTTGACTGAAGAGTTGTAATGTGTTGTGAGATGATTTGCCTTTTCCTTTCTTCTCTGTTTTTTTGGGTACTATTACATTGTTCCTTCAATGAGAAAAAAATCAAATTATGTTAGTAATAAAGGAATTGTTGTTGTAAATCAGTCGCTTTGTATGGTGAACTTTGGTTGTATTTGTATGCATCATGCTTGTCATTATTAATGAAGACTTATTATACTTTTCATGACAAAAATGTGGTTTTTTCTTATTCTCAATGCCTAATGTCTTCATTTGTGGTTTTTTTCTTATTCTTAATGCCTATTTTCTTCTTTAACTGCTCACTTCTTCTTCTTCTTCTTCATCTCATGGCGGACGGACCCTTGCAGTCTTATTCCAAATAGATGCACCCTTAAGTTCAAGTAATACTTGACTCGCAGAAAACTTGAATTCTTGGACAACAAATAAATCAAGGGGAGACTTATCGGGATCCAAACAGTCATATGAAAATGAATCTGGAGCTTCATCGTTAGATAGTAATCTCTTTTAAAAGGTCAAGATATGAGAACGCAATACGGTTACCTTCTGTTGCAAGTAGTGGAACATCATCCACAACAGTTGGAAGTAGTTCAAGTACAAATGCAAAGGGCTTGTGTTCTGATCAGCCAAATCAGTTCCCTTCAAAGCAGAAAGGCGCTGCTGTAGCACCTTTGGATGTTAATAATTCGGTTGGTGAGAAACTCAGTATAGTACCAAGTTTACAGAATGCTGACGATTCTAGGAACCGTTTTGCTGAGCTGAACCCTTTCCAAGATATTGGTGTCAGAAAAGCTTCTGGACCACCCAAAATTATCTATAATATAAAACATGAATATCAGAGGCGACAAGAAAGCATTGCCCCATTACTGCAAGGCATCAACATCTGTTGATTTGGAAACATCACACTGCTTGCAATGAGGTTCCAACCATAAAGCAATATAAATTTGTGGAAGGAATTTTACCAAGAAAAGATATAGGAGTGAATTATCTTAATCCTTCCTCTTCTGATCAATCAACTGCAGATGGGAAACAATTGTTTAATGGTTCAAGTGGAACTGGTTGCTCATTTGCCACTGGCAGAGATACTTCTGACTATAAGATGAGTGGTGCCTCAAGTGCTGGTCATCCTTCTGAGTTCAACAAGTCGAACATTTCCTCCAGATTACGTCAAGATGGTAAGATGTATATTGGCCAAACTACTTAACAAGCTAATAAACAACTGAATCAACCATCAGAAAGAAAAAACAGAAATGAAGACCAGATGGCGTTGCAAAGCTTTGCTAAAATGAATGAACAAATAAATGACATTGTAAAACATGTTCGGAAGAAGCACTTGGGTGATAGTTTTATGGGGACAGACACTATATTATTTATGATCATCAGGCAAATGATGATCTTGCATTATAATTTTCTCATTCCTTGTGGAGACTGTACAAGAATGCTCTTTATGTCTATTCAGTATATATTGGTACTTGCAGTCCGAAGAACTTGCTGTGGCTTGTAGGAGTTTCTTAGGGTGTTTTCTTTGCTTTGTGCCCAATTGAAAACTAGAGACATTATATAAAGGAAAATGGGAAGACACTATGGCTGATTGTGAGGAAAGGAGTGGTGCCTCGATTGAGTGTAATTAAGTTGCGTAAATAATAGTGATGATACTTTGAGTTATTGAAGAATGTGGTCTCAGGAATCTTTTAAGAACTGGATTCCATTTCCTGATTTAATGAATGAATGAATGAATAGAGGAATGAAAAAGTCCATTTCTTGATTGATTGATTGAATAAATGAAAGGAGGAAATGGAAAATAGAATATGACATTGTTATATAGGTGTCTCCTGTACTGTTGCTGGAATTAAATTTATATATGAAACAATGAATGTCCTTGCTGTGCCATTTGATTCGTGAATATTTTCATCTGACTATGGTTTCTATTGAGCTCCATGCAAACTTATGCATTGTCTACTCTGTTTTAAATGTTGTGTTTTGTCAAAATGTTTGTACCTTAAGGTCTTCAAGGAAAATTAAAAAAGGAAAACTCTGCCAAGCAATGGAAAGGTCTTGTAAATTTATCATCTGTCCAAAATAAATTGATAGTGTTACAAATGAAAACACCAGGCAAATGGTTAAATAAAGATTTGGAGAATAGAGGTGACATTTGACAACAGTGATACATCAGTCTTTAATGATCGGACAAGTGATGAATTCTGTTTGAGAAAAACTACTCAATGTGTGATGAGCAATTCAATCATATAATAAATATTGATGAGTCTGACATAATAGTTCAGCTGTCCAAATTTCGCCTTGCGAAACTTATCCTATCTTGTTCCCTAACCTGAATTCGACAACATTGTGAAATAAAAGCTTTAATTGATCATCAGGTTGTTGGATCTTCGAAGAGATCGATGATCTGGTTCTCGTTGTCCTCAAAGTTGTTGAATACTTGCTATACTCAAGGAAGTTCCATGCACTTCACTATCACTAGCAAGCTAACAACACATTTGCCCACACCTGTAGAAAAAGAAAATAAATAAATAATATATCATAACAACCTTATTAGTAATGTGTCATGATAATCTAAACAAAATAATTCAACTCTATATAGACAAAACAACACAAAATTGTGATGGAGACATTACCTTATCATAAACTGTTGTAACAAAAGACCCAATGCTTCTTCAGTATTCTGATATTAAACTTTTGATCCTCGAACATATTTGCCTTGGCTTGATAAGTGGATTCTTGCTATGACTACCGAATACATAAAGAATCTCCAGGCATCTTGATCTCAATGAGAACTCTTTTTTGGAGTGCCAAAGCCTCCTTTTCCATAAATAGCTTTACCAACTACAACAACACATTTACCAATTAACACATTTTGCCTTTGTTTTGCTCTTTAACCTGCCAAAACAAGAAGAGAAAAAATGCAGAAGAAAAAAAAAATCACAATAGTAGCACCAAATACAAAGTTAGTTCTAAAAGTCCCTCATTTTAGACCATTCTGCACATTAACAAAAGTAAGGCTTTCAATGTTAGACAAAGTCCACAATTAATTCTTAGCAATATATAAGTGAAAATAAAAAATAAACAAAATATTTTACTATATATATATGCTTCCAAATAAATCCAACATGCTAATAAAGCACGACTTACTTGAAAATATAGTTTGAATGAAAGATACAACCCAATGATTAATGTCTTCAATCGATCAACTTTCAAGCCAGACTTAACTTAGAAAATACATAAGAGAATAATGGTAAACAAACCTCAAACTTGAAAACCAAATAATAATGTCTTCACACCGGCATAAATAAGAAAAAGAAAAGAAAAGAAGAACATCTTTTCCAAATGATCTTACTTTGTTTGAGCATGAGATGATCTCTAACTTGAGCAAATGAAAAAAGGCATCTTACTTGGCTTGAACTAATCCAAGTCTTCATCACTCTCATCCTGTAAAGACAAGAATATTCAGCACATTAATCATTCTTAATTAATGAGTTAATGTTACTAGTTTTAGTTACATACTTGTACATATATATACTTCCTCCATGCTTCAAGCAATGTCCATGCATTTAATAATAATCCAATTCTTGATGTTATAATGGGCGCATATTGATAAACTATATATATACTAACATTCAAACATGATAATAAGGTAGGGAAAGAGGCATACAAATGCCCGATTAATAAATTCCCCTTCCAAAGTGAGATCTTATTGAGTTAATATACATATATAATGAATTTTAAAATTTATATATATATATATATTAAAAGAACTCAGAATGAATAGTAAAAAAGTATTCTATAATTTTTTAAAAAAAATTGTTATTTTATAACGATTGATTAATGAATATAAAACTATATTAATAACCAACTTATTTTAACATTCTTGAATCCACGGTACATGTGAAGAAGTTGGAAATAATAAAAGAAAAGCATGAAACTTAATTACCTTGCTAAAATTTAGCCGAAGGTGAGATGGGATGCTGGCATCATCCCACTCTAAGCTTTCCCACCATTCTCTCTCACACTTAATGAGTGTCGTTCTTTGATTGTTGTTGTTAATGCCACTCTTGAATGATAACTTCTTTAGGTTAAGACATTCACACACTGAAAAATATGAAAGTCGAGGGAAATACAATGCAAAATTGCTTATGCTCACTAATTTTGGTAGGTCAGATATTACTAGAGATTGTAATGCAGGGAATGTTGGGCGGTGTTCTGAGACTTCTTGTTGTTGGATTTCTCTCTCATTGATGTAAAACAACGTTTCTATCCCTGCACAATCTTCTATATATAAATAAGATAGACATGGGAGATGCAGGACCCAAGCTAAATTATCCAAATTACAGTTTGATATGTATAACTGCTTCAACACATGAAAATATTCTGGAGGCGATAGATCTGTCCAAATAATGTTCTTTAGTTTTTCAACATTAAAGATTTCAAGACATCTGAGATGAGTCTTCCTTCCATTCATCACAATCTGCTCAAGCTGTGGGGATGATTCAATTTGTAGTGTGTGCAAGTATCCATGATTTTTGCAACTTAAAGTGTCAAATGAAAGAGAGATGATATCCAATTTGTATAGACAAAGCAAAGCTGTTGGCAAACATGAGAGTTGTTGGAGAACCTCTTTTGATACTACTCGCATTCCTATGACTTTGACATGTTTCTTCAATTCCTTTAACTCTTCCAGGTCTACCCATCCTGTTGGAAATATGTCAATAACCTTCAACCTCCGTAATTTTGACATGAGACCATCCTTCACCTTGCCAAGCCCTTTTAAATTTCTGCATATCAGATATTGCAAATTCTTCAAATATACCAACTCCTTTGGAAGTGATGAGATCCTTGTCCATGAAATATCCAGGTATTGCAAATTAACGAAACATTTGATGTCCTTTGGAAGCTTTTCGATACAAGTGCCTTCAAGATTCAAATATGTCAAATTTGGCATCCATCTGAAAAATCCTTCAGGAATATTTTTGAAACAAGAATTAAATTGTATCATTAAACACAATAAATCAGAACACTGATGAGACAAAATTGGCAAAAGCTCCACATTGCCACTTATAATCACTCGGTTAGCGAATCTCCAATTCTTTGCATTGATTGATGGTATTTCATCTTCATCTGCGAACCGATCATATTGTTTCACTATCCATTTATTCATGTTTATCCCACAATCTGATGCTATCCACACTGCCATCTCATAAATTACATCATGTAAGCTCACATCACCATCATCAGAAGACAATAAACACGATTCCTCTAGAGTCTTAAGGATATTTTCTCCTTTGTCATAAGCTTCTTGCGAATTGTCAAAATCACTAATCAAGCCAAATCCCATCCAAAACCATACAATTTCATATTTAGATCGTCCTCGCAACATGCAAAAAGATAAGAAACACTCCTTGAAATCATTAGTTAGATTATCATAACTGAATTTCAAAATCGGAAATAATGATTCCTCCACACCTTGAACTTTGGAAGTACCTGAATTCTTTATCGAGTTCAAAATAAATTTCCATTCTTGGACAGACTTTTTGTTTGACATGGCCTTACCAACCACTTTCAGAGCAAGTGGCAAACCACAACACTTCTCCATCACCTGCCATGCTATTTCTTTAAACTTTTCATCTGACTCAATAACAGCTAGATTTACATTGTCCTTGAAAAGATCCCATGATTCATCTGGTTCCAAGCATTCCACTTTGATGGTATGTTCTCCTGCACCCATCTTGGCACACACACCTTCAGATCGAGTAGTGAAAGTCACTTTGTGTTTATATTGTTTGGTGGAAATATAAGGATGGGGAATTCCAATATCAATAAGATCCACTTCTTCCCATATATTATCCAAGAGCAATACAAAGTTGCTAATTTTTAA
Organism: Dioscorea alata; assembly: GCA_020875875.1. Lineage (NCBI taxonomy): Eukaryota > Viridiplantae > Streptophyta > Magnoliopsida > Dioscoreales > Dioscoreaceae > Dioscorea > Dioscorea alata. The sequence continues at coordinate 19,300,672 of CM037023.1, forward strand.
AACATTGAAGATGTCTTCTTTACCAGCAGAAGATTTCAAATTCAACCTTTCAGCAATCTGTTTTTGAAGTTCTTCCACCTGAATACCCTTTGAAGCTTCGATAAATAGCACATGATCAAATCCCATGTTTGCATCACCCGACAATGACTGCCTAATTTTTTTCAAGAGTGTGGTCTTGCCTACACCCCCCATGCCCCATATGCCAATTATACCAACTGTTTCATTTGCCAAATAATTGCGAGTAATATCAAGGTTGGAAACGTTTTTTTTTCCCACTATTGTATATGATTTAGGGACTAGTTTAGGAGGCAATTGCTCTAAGAATGAGACTTCTGATTGTTCTCCTTTCAACTGAGTTATTTCAACGAATAAATTAACAAATTGTATTGCCTTCTCATCTTCTTCTCGAACCTGTTTAAAATCATATATAGATATTGTGAAATCAATATACACACATTGTTATATTATAACAAATTGAAAGCACAAACCAAAACATAAAATGTATAAGATGATTTTGAGAAAAAATCTTTTCAGTTTAACCATAGAAAGAAAATGTTTGACTATATAATATTTTTTTCCTTATGTTTAACTACTTTTATCCATTTTTCTTGTATTTGTAAAATATTTCAATATGACCCTTACATAATAAATGGTCATTTTCTCTCCTGGATAATATTTCAAATGTGTTATCGTATTCACATTATTTTTTATTTTTTATTTTTTTGTCTTTTTCAATGGAGTGGATTCATCAAAATATTTTTTTTTCTGAAAAGGGCGACAAGCGCCTAATCAAGGACGGACACGTGTGGGAGCAACGCTTGACGCGCACACCGTGCCCTCACCTTGCGTGTGATGGGGATCGAACTTGGGAAGCCACGCTCGACACTCGAGACGAACGCCCTACGCAAAGGACCCCGTGCCAATTAACCCAAGGGCCGTTGGCAATTCATCAAAATATTAATCCACATTAATATAATAAAAATAATATTTTTAAAAATTATTGTTTAATAATAACTGTGTGACGTTGCTGACATAGCAAAATCAATCAATATGGTCAAATGCACTGCATGTATAATTATATGATGAATAAAAAAAATTAAAAATCCACCATTTATTAAATGGTATACCAAGCCGATGTTATAATAAAAATGATCACTATCTAATCATCATATCCAATATTTAAAAATTATAGAAACAAAAGTGAAGAAAATGACCAAATACAAGTACCTAACATGCATTTAAACACAGAAAATAAAAATATATAGGAAAAGAGAGAAAGAAAGAAATACAATATGGCTAAAATTGATACAAATAGTGGTGGAACTAGAACCAAAATTAAGAAGGTGCTGAATTTAAATTTAAAAAATTTATAAATATTAAATAATTCTGTTAATTCAAACTTGACATCAATACTTCAACAATATAAAATACACATCGATCTAAAATTTTGATTACATGTAAAACCTATTATTTATACATAATTAGCAATTAACTCTAATAGCTTAAAAGTAGGGATGAGAAAAAAAAACTGCACACATTTTATTCATAATCACTGAAGCCTTTATAAAGGCAAAGTTTTAAAAAGATAATCTTCTACTAATTTGACTTCTAATCAACACACAACTAACTTAAATATTTAAATCAAATATATCCTAACCAAACTAAAATAAACATCATTATCTCAACACCCTCCCTTAAACTTATGTTTATCACATAAGTTTAAATATTTTAAAGTTATCTCCCTTGCATGAATGTTTTCATTTCCGAATTGAAGTTCTTCAAGAATATTTCTTAGCCACACTGCTTGAGAAGCACATGTTGTTGTTGCTACAAATTCAGCATCAGTAGTTGAAGGAATGCAAATATGTTGCTTCTTTGTTGACCATGAGATAGTTCCAAAACCCATCATAAATACATAACTGGATGTGCATTTCCGATCATCTAAATCTCCTGCACAACCACTATCTATAAATCCAATCAGATCTGGCATCTTTTCTTTCTTCTTTCTTCTTCTTCTTTTTCTTCAAGTAAATCTTTGTCTCCGCATCGATCTTTGCCTCATTTTGTAATGTATGTGCTTCTCTTTCTTTTTCACCGATCCTTCCTTTCACTGCATCAACATTGGTCCTTGCCATGTTTTTGTACAGTCCTCCATTGATCATCAAATAGTCTCTGAGAGCTTGATAGTTTCCTCCCAATGAGTCTAAGAGAGTCCTTAGATATAGCCCTTGTGCCTCACCCAGGCCTCTATTCCTTCAACTTCCTTCTCTTGTTGTATAACTGACCGTCGGCTTCTTCACAGCGGGCGAGGAACGCAGCCTCTACTGCTGCTTTTTGAGCCTCAACAGCTTTTAATTGCTTATAGAGAACTGCTTCTACTTGTTTCTGACTCTAGTAAAACACCCAGTTTGCTTCTTGGACCTTGATCTCATACTCAACATTGGTCTGGCGAAGCTGCTCAGCCTTGAGCTTCTCTGTCTGCTTGGCAGCATTCTTCTTCTCTATCTCCATCTGCAGTTCGGCCTCTCTTATCGCCACATCCACTACACCATAATGGGTCTTTAGCGGCGCTTTTTTAATATTTAGTGGCGTTTTAAAGTGCCACTAAATATAATAACGGCGTTTTGCAAAACGCCGGAAAAAACGCAACCGAAAATGATGTCGGCAATGTTCTGGCAATTAGCGGCTTTTTTTACCTTTAGTGGCATTTTATATCTTAAAAAAATAATTAATTTATAAAATACATTAGCGGCGTTTATCTGTAAATGCCGCTAAATTAGCGGCATTTTTAAAAAATAATTTTAATTTTTAACCTGAATTTAAAAAAAAATAAATTAGCTCCTCTAATTATTATTATTATTTTTTTTTTTAAGATTTTTTTTTGCTTTTATTTTAAATTATTTTCCCTTCTCTCTTTTTTAATAACAACAACAACAACAATAATAATTATTATTATTATTATTTTCTTTCTTTTTTTTCTCTTTTCCCTTCTCTTTCATCTCTTCTCTCTAGTTCCTCCTACACCTTCTTCTATCTTCTTATTTTTCTTCTTCTTATTCTTCTTGTTTTTTCTTCTTCTTCTTCTTCTTCTAGTTTCTTCATCATCATCATCATCTTCTTCTTCTTCTTCTTCTTCTTCTTCTTCTTCTTCTTTCTCTAGTTCCTTCATCATCATCATCATCATCATCATCATCATCATCTTCTTCTTCTTCTTACTGTGTCATCATCATCACCATCAAATTCTTCATCTTCATCTTCTTTATAATCTTAACACTTTTTTTTTAATATCAAAGGGTATTTATACAAAATAAAAACTGATGGTATTTAGCAGTGTTTTTGAAATAAATGCCGCTAAATAAAAATTTTAAAATTAATGGCGCTATATTCAAATTTTCGAAAAAAAGATGGCGTAAATTTTGAATTTTCAAAGAATTAAATTTTAGCGGCGTTTTTATGCATAAACGCCGTTAAAGTTTAATTTTGTAAATTGTAAATTAAAAAATATATATCATTTTCGTGGCATTTTTGTTAAAAACGCCACTAATTACATTACTTTAGTGGCCTTTATTGGAAAAACGCCGCTAAATATAAATTTTATTATTTTTAAATTTAATAGTATCCGGAATTTAGCGGCATTTTTGTAACAAAAACGCCGCTAATTACATGACTTTTTCGTGGTGTTTATTGGAAACCACGCTAATATAAATTTTATTAGTTTCAAATTTAATAGTATCCGGAATTTAGTGGCGTTTTAGTTAAAAACGCCGCTAATTACATGACTTTTTCGTGGCGTTTATTGGAAAAACGCCGCTAAATATAAATTTTGTAACTTTGAAATTTAATAACATCACGAATTTAGCAGTGTTTTTGACACAAACGCCGCTAAATTTCAGTATTTTCATGGCACTTCTAAAAAACACCGGTAAATTATTTTCTTAGCGGCGTTTAAGAAAAAACGCCTTGAAATTCTTAAAATATAAAAAAACACCGCTAAAGACCAATTATGGTGTAGTGTTCCTTACCGACTCGACCTATGCCACATTTGCCTTTTTCTTGAGCTCGGCTTTCTTCATTGCAAGTTCTACATTAGCTTGCGCTACATCGGCCTCTCTCTTATTTTGATATATTTGCACATCAGTGTTAACATTCACTATCTCCTTCTTTCCTTCTCCTGTAATTCCACACATATGGTTGCTACAACCAGTGTCCACGAACCAAATATCTGACTTGCGAGATTTCTGACTATTTTGAATTGCCATTAGCAAAGTTTCCGCTTCTTTATTTGCTACAAAATTTGACTTTTTTTCCTTTGTCTTTGTCATTAGGTAGCTTGATGTAACATTTAGAACAGTAATGACCAAATCGATGACATCTAAAGCACTCAATCTTAGATTTATCAAACTGTTGACCTCATCCTCTTCCTTTACTTTGTAGATAACCATCAGCAGTATTTCTGTTGCCACTTCTGTAGCCTTTATCTACTCTTCCTCTTGCTCTACTTGCACCTCAACCTCTACCTCGTAATATTGAGAAGTTGTTGGTTGTAGAGGCCTTCAAAGCTTGCTCCTCAGCAATAAAATTATGGTTCATATTCTGTTCATGAACTAATAAAGAGCTTTGAAGTTCATCAATGGAGAGTGCATCTATGTCCTTTGATTCTTTAATTGCGCAGACTATATGTCAAATTTTGTTGTCAAAAATCGTAATATCTTTTCAACAATGGCAACATCATCCATCTTCTCCCCATGAAACCGCATATTATTGGCTAACCCCATGGTTCTTTCAAAATAGTTGTTAACAGATTCTCCATCCTTCATCTGTAGATTTTCAAAATCCCTTTTCAAGGCTTGAAGTTGTGCACGCTTCACTCTTGATGAGCCTTGATATTTTCTATTCATTGAATCCCATATATCCTTGGAGGTTTTCTTGCAAAGAATTGTCTCCAAGATAGATCGATTAATGGCCTGAAATAAATAATTTTTCACCTTCAAGTCTTTCAACTTTGATGCCTCAAGTTCCTTCCGATGTGCTTCTGTAGGTACCACTCCAACATCAGAGGTTGCAACTCTGAATTCAACAATATTCCAATATACTCCAATGGTTGTAGTGACCATCAAAACGAAGAACAGATAGTTGCACAAAGTTGTCTGCAGACATTGTAAATTTCTTCACTACAAAGAACTCTTCCTTTTGTTGAAAACCAGGCTCTTGATACCACTGATAGCTTAAAAGAAGGGACGAGAAAAAAACTGCACATACTTTATTCATAGTCGCTTAAGCCTTTATAAAGGCAAAGTTCTGAAAAGATAATCTTCTACTAATTTGACTTCTAATCAACACACAATTAACTTAAATATTTAAATCAAATATATCCTAACCAAACTAAAATAAACATCATTATCTCGACAAACTCAACTAATAGTTAAGCACTAAATTAACAAATAATAAAATTAAAACCAATTTAACATAAATTCACAATCCAATTTTATTATTAAATACAATAATTATTCATTAAATAATCTAATGAATAATCAAAATTTTCATAATAAATAATTACAATAAATATCTAATCGTTTTTCACAACAAATTTCATAACAAATAATCAAACAAATATTTAATAAATAATCATAGAAAAAATTAAATAAAATAAATTAGATATAAAGAAATATAAATCTAAATAAAAGGGAAAATATAAACTCAGAAGAGATTGCACAAAAAGAGAAAACTCATTTGTCAAAAAAATAAAATAAAATAAAATAAAATAAAAAAGAGAAAACTCACTAATCAATGCAACCTATAATGACTTTTTTAGTGATTTTGAGAAAGCAATTATATTTTTGTAAAGTTTTATTATTATTTTTATTTATTATTACTATTTTTTACATTAATATCCTAAAAAAATGGTAATTATGTATTGATATGTTCAATAAAACCATAAGTAAATATAAAATTTTAAAGCAAAAATATTTGGAGATCCATGATTGGCTAGCCATAATAGTTGTTATTATCACTCATCCATTTTATAGTTTTTATTTAATTTATTTTAAATAATGTAGGTCGAAATGTAAAATAAATTAAATTAAGAATATCACTTTTCGTATATAAATTATAATTCAAAAATTTTTTTAATAATATATATATATATATATATATATATATATATATATATATATATATATATATATATACACACTCATTTTCATGGGCAAGGGGTGCTCTTTAAACAAAATTTTCAACGATTACCTCAACAGATGAAGATATTGTTGGAGAGCCTTCTTGAGCAGATGCAGGAGCAGGGTCAACTGCAAATAAAAATAACAAAAATATTTTTATTAGAAACCCACACCACAATAAGAATTTATTATTATTATTATTATTATTATTATTATTATTATTATTATTATTATTATTATTATTATGACAAATGGCAATAAATGTTCCAATTTAAGAGTGTTAAGAAAATTGACAAATATGAAAATGCATTAGTTACCATAGTTTAACAATCCACAATAAAAAATTGAAAATGAAATAGAAAAATCCATAGTTTTGAGGAATACCAAAAAATTCCACAATTTCTTTGTCATTTGTGGGAACATTGCCAACTGCAGATAAAATTAACAAGAATTTATATTTTTATTGGCAACACATAACAATAAAAAATTGAAAATAAAACAGATGGAATCCATTATTTTTGGGAAATACCAGAATATTCCGCAATTTCTTCATCTTCTGTTGGAACATTGCCAACTGCAAATGAAAGTAACAAAAATATTTTTATTAATTAGCAACACACCACAAGACAAAATTGAAACTAAAATAGAATAATCCATGATTTTGAAAAATACCAAAAAATTCTGCAATTTCTTCCTCTTCTGTGCTATTTGAGCAAAATTGGGATTGGATAGTGGGATCATCCCACTCTAATATCTCCCACCATTTCTTCTCACATTTAATTAATAGGCCTTGGTTGTTGATGATATCGGGCTTGAATGGGAGCCTCTTCAAATTTGAACAGTCCTCCAAGTGAACCTTTGAAAGATGAGGGAAATCTAATGCACAACTGCTTATTTTCTCTAGCTTTGGTAAATGAACTATTGTCAAATATTTTAATCTGGGGAACATAGTGATGGTGTTGTCTTCTTCAATTTCTCCCACCTCTTCATCTACCAATTCTTCCATCGCATCACAATTTTTTAATACCAAAACACAGAGGAGTGGGAGATGCAAGACCCAATGAAGACTTGTCAAGGTGTGGCATGCTTCAATTTGGACAAGTTGAAGCATTGGAAAAACTTTTTTTGGCTCAATCTTCCAGACAAGACTTCCCAATTTCGGGAGGTCAAGTAACCTGAGAAACTTGAGATTTATTTTAGTTCCACTAGTAATCACCAGATTTTGAACAGTAGCGCATGATCTGATTTGAAACTCCTTCGGCCACCCATGACCTTCACTTGTTAAACTGCTAAGTTGAATTGTCCGCAAGCCTTCAATTTCTTGAATATTAATATTGACAATTGGCAGGTGGGAGAGTTGTTGGAGGATCTCATTAGAAGATGCACACATTCCTATACCTTTTAAGCCTCTCACTATCTCCAATTCCTTTAGTTCTACATACCCATATGGATATAGGTCAAGCACCTGTAGACTGTACAAATTTGATAATAGCCCCGCTTGTAATTTGCCTAGAAACAGATATCCACAGAAAAGGTATTTCAGTTTTTTCAAATTTCCCATCTTGTGTGGAAGTGATTTGATTTTTGTGCGTGATATGTCAAGAAACTCGAGATTAAACAAGTGTGTGATGATCTCATTTGGGAGATTATGGATTCCAGTAGAAGATAGATTCAAGTACGTGAGATTTGGCATTCATCTTAGAAAGATCTTTGGCAGATTTTCTAGCCTTTGATTATACTGAATGTTCAAACTCAAGAGGCTCGGGCACTCAAACTGCAACTTAGGCAAACAATTTATATCACAGTTGACTATTGACACCCGTTCCAACTGAACCCATGTCTCAGCCTCCTCCAATGATAACTGTTCTACTGTGATGTTTTGTCTAATAAACCATGGCTTGTGGATACCACCCCCAACTCCTATGGCTATCCACTGGGCCATGCCATGTATTACTTCATGTACCTTAGCTACTCTTTTATTACCATGAGTTACCACCAAACTTGCTTCCTCCAAAATTTCAAGGATATAGCATCCATGCATGTAAGCTTCAGATAAGGAATCAAAGCAGGAGATCAGCCCAAACCCTAACCAACATTTGATTATATCTTCAGTTGAGATGAGTTTTTTTTTAGGCCACAAGCAGAGACATAAGAAACACTGTTGAAGGGTTTCATTGGCCAGACTGTCATAGCTACCTTTCAAATATAAAAACATTGATTCACATAAACTTGAGAAAAGCCTACCCAGCAGCTGATCGAGTATGAGATTCCACTCTGCTGTTGCGGTCTTGTTTGACATAGCCCGCCCAACCATTATAAGAGCTAGTGGCAAACCACCACATAAATTGACCACCTCTCTTACTGCTTCCTCTATAAAAGGCTTACCTTCCAAATCCATCGCTAAAATTTTCTTTGAAAAGCTGCCATCCTTCATCCTTGTCTAAGCATTCCAATTTGATCTTCTTGTCAACTTTCATGCAATCACATACTTTTTTTGATCGGGTGGTAAAAACTACTTTCTGTTTGTATGGAGTTGTTGTTACATAACTCTCATCATGTGGATCAGGAATTCCAAGAACTGTGATATCCAATTCCTCCCATAAATCATCTAGCAACAATAAGAAGTTTTTATATTTCAAAAACTTGAAAATAGCTTCTCTTCTGGGCTCGCACAATAGCAACTGTTCAGCTATACATTCATGGAGATCTTCAGCATGAAGTTCATATGAAGCTCTAGCATGAATGATATAATCGAAAGCCATATCCCAACCATCTATGGACCGTTCGATTTCTTGCAAGAGAGTGGATTTGCCGACCCCTCCCATACCATAAATCCCAATTATCCCAAATCTTTTATCTGCCAGGCAATCACGGATAACACGCAAATTGGACCCGATCATTATGCCAACATTTGTGGTTGAGATTGGCATATCTATGATCGGATTAGAAAGCCTCCTCTTCCCCAAGACACTAAGATGAATTTTTTCTTTCATCAATTCATCTATTTCTTTCTTCAATTTTGTTGCTTTTCGGCTTGCATTTAATCTTGAATAAATATTTAGGGAGCAACATCCGGTGACACAACATCTGCTAAAGTCAATCATCAGCTGATTTGTACGTTGATCCATGTCCACAACCTGCATGTTATCAATTCAAATAATTGTTTTAGCACTTTATATATAAGATGGAAATTTGATTTTAGTTGTCTTTTATACGATGGTTTATATGACATTTTACTTCATCTAATCAAATAAATTTTAACTTTGAAAATTTAGGTGCATATATACATATCTCCGCTAATAGTTTTGCTACAAAGTTATGTATGATAGTAAATAGAAGATAAAATATCAGATTATAAGTTAAAGCTATAGATGAGAAACTACTTGTAAAATATGCACAAAAGCTACAAATCAAAATACAGAGATGCTCATGGCCTTCGATCCGTATACATGATAAGAAATTATACATGATCACCTCTGTGACAAATTAATGTCCTGATCAAAAGGATTTGTAGCAAGTTTTTGGCTATTTATTTGAAGTCATGCAAATAATGAAATAGAATTAATTATATGATGATACCTTGTCAAGCCATGCTTGCACTTTTTGGGTGCGTTGTTTGCCTTTCCCTTCCTGCAATTCAATCTCCCTCAGAACGCTATTCATCATGGCCTTGAGATCTTCCATGGCGCCGACCAAATCCAACATACTCACCTCCGCTTGCATGATGTCGCCGTCCTCAATCCAGGATTTGAGAAAACCAGCGTGCTAAACTAGCCAACGACTTTTTGGGTAAAGAAGGTGCGTGCTATCAAAGTCAAATCCGTTTTTTAAAAATTTATTGTTCTAAAAGATTCTAAACAATCCTCCCTTCATTAATTTTTAAATTCAAATTAATTTAAAATAACTATCTTGCCCTTGTAGTGGAACCCATCTTAATCATGTGACTATAGGAACCGTGCCGAGTGAGGCCATAACTCCCCGCATTGCCCAAGCGCCGGGCCACCGGTTGGGCTAAATGGATCGGCTCAGACAAGATCTCGCTTAGCACGGTCTTGCTTCGGTACCAGTCTGTGCCAAAATGATAATGGACCAAACTAGGGTATCCTTTTATATTAATAAAAAAAAATAAAAAAATAGACTTCTAACTCCAAGCACATGAATGAAAAGGAAATAATCTTGGTAAGGCTAGGACTTTGAAAAATACCCCAAAGAGCTGGGCTGGGCTCAAATATATAGGCGCAATTAAATTTTAGGTTGGGTTTGGGTCATGTGAATTTTAACCCATTGTAAACAAACAAGGACCGAACAACTAAATAAATAAATATATATATTATATATATATATATATATAACATGCAAGGATTTGTGCTTTTTCTCACTTTCGTTTGTATTTTTTTACTTTAGTTGTATTTTTATTTATGTGACAAAATATTAATATTGTACAAATAATTTTATTTGTCTATTTATATTATTTTATAAAAATAAAATAAAATTTTGTTTATTTTTGGTGTGGGATAGGTTGGCTTGGGCTTAAAGAAATTCAGATTGACCGAGCATGGATCAATATATCATCTACTTTTTTTACTCTAGCTTTGCTCTACCTAGCCCATGTCCTACCTAAGGCAAACATAGAAAGTTTATAAGAAAAATCATAGAAAATAAATAAAAATTCTAAAGAGCTTTCAAGAACTTAATGTGTGTCACCTATCTTGGTTTATTCTTCCGGGTCACAATCTTATTCCACCTGTTTCAATATTTAATGACACTTTCTGGTTCTTGGCTAAAGGGGTTTCTCTCTACTTTATCAGCAAACATCCTAATTTTTTTTTTATAAAAGTGAATTATTCAGATAAATATATTTAATAATAACTTTAGTTTTATATTTATAAATAATAATACAAATAAACAATTTAACTAGGTTTTTGTATTAGTTTTTTCTCCAAAAAGTTTTTCCCCAACATGATTTTAAATTTCAAAACCTTAACTTAATTTGGTAACCACGTTTGATTATTCAATATTTTGTTCTTTAAACCTTCAAAAGTAACCCCACAAAATTTTGAAAATTTAACTCAACCATATCTAATGTGATGATGGCTATGGTCCAATGCCCAAAAGACAGGCGTAGAAGAAAGAGGTGCCAACCTCCTAAACACCTAAATTTGCCCAAGCACATTAGAGGGGAGCAAGGGCCAACTTTTGGCCAGTCTTGACCTGACCTGGAACTAGTCTAGCCAAATTTGCTGACACAGTGAGCCGAGCCAGTAACTTATAACAAGCTCGCACTATAGTGGGCCCCCGATTATAGGTTCGCTTACCCTAACCCAGTAACCCACTCAAATTCTAACCCATGACTTCTTATTCACACATTAAACATCTTAACCACTCAACTAACACTTTCTTTTAGTTAAATTAAGAAAATTAAAAAGCTAAAAACATATTGTAAACAAAATATAAAATTATTTTTATTTTCTTTGTTATTATACATACCCCTCTGCATCCCATTATTTTGCATTTAATGTCAAGTTATTTACTTTAGTTGTTATTAGCAACCATTATATATATATATATATATATATATATATATATATATATATATATTACTCACCATTTTTATGTGTTACTCAACATGATAATCCATTGTTTTTATATGTATTACTCATCTCCGTTACTAATATTATTTAAACATAATGTCATTGATGTGTGATAGTATAACCGCATTGTTAATTTAAAACTATAATCTTTTATACATATTTTTTTTTATGTATTTTTAAATGAAATTTTTAAAATTTGCGTATTTCTAAACATGTTACTATCTTAAAATCATAATATTCACTAAAATCTTGAGGAATAAATAATTAGTTTAAATTTTTGTTAAATTAATAACAAAATTTTGGCTCCAATGTAATTTATAAATTTTTTTATTTATCTTCATTAACAAGATATTTCAAAGAAAAAAATCTTAATTAAGATAAAAAATATTCATTAAAAACTATCAATATTTTAAAAATTTTCTAGATTTATCATTTTCATATTTAAGAATAACGTGTATTTAACAAAATAAGTTAATAATTATAAATTTAATTATTATAATTTATTTGAAATTATCTTGATTTTTTTTATTTTTTTAATTATATTTATGTTTTGGAAGAAAAAAATTCAACAATGTACTTGCAAAGATTTGAACTTATTAATAACAACACACTTTAAGCCCTCTAAATGGAATCCAAAACCTACCGCTCATGTAAAGAAGCTCTAACTAATTAAGCTATAAATTTTTGTGATCAAAATATTACCAAACATTAATATTAAAACAATTCATCATTTAATGTCACAATCCTTTTATAAATATTATTCACTTTCATTATTAATATTATTCAAATCAATAAATTTTATACCAAATTATTGATATAGAAAGATATTATACGAATCAAAATAATTTCAAAAGTGTGCAATAGTCAAAATGTTAATTTAAAACCATAATATTTTCCACAATATTTTTTATATATTTTTTAATGAAATCTTTAAAATCTTGTGTATTTTTAAATATAATATTAACTTAAAATTATAATATTCTCTAATGTATTGAGTTAGAAATAATTAATTTAAAATTTTATTAAATTAATAAAACACTTTTTACTCCAACATAATTTACAAAAAATATCTTTTAATATTATTTTTTTATAAATCTTCATGTTAACAATATATTATAATGAAAGAAAGCTAAATTATGAGAAAAAAAATTATCTTGAAATAATATTAAAAAACGTTTAAAAAACACTATATTTTATTTTTAAAAATTTATTAGTTATATATTTCATTGTTTTTTTATAGAGAAATAAGTTTCGTACATAATAAGGATTTCTTCAATATCCATTGTCTTATGATCCATTTTAATTAAATCTATAATCCTTTAAGAGATTTAAATTTAATCATACATTAACTAGTATTACTATATCAGGTTTTGAAAACATTATCAAAACATTCAATAATAAGTAGTTAACAAAAAATAAATTAATAACAATAAATTTTTTTTGTTATTGTGATTTATTTGAAATTATCCAAAATACTTTTGAATTTTTAAAAATTATTTTTTATTTAAAAAATAAAAAAACAACAATGTGGCCAACATAATTTGAACTAAAGACCTTATCACCCTTATAATACCACCACTCTAACTAATCCACCAATAAGTTTTGGTTTAACAAAGATGGTTTACTAAAAGATATAAATAATAAATAAGTATGATACTATTGTAATTTAGTCTCACATTGGCTAACTCCAAAAAAAGGGCATATTATTTGCCTATAAAAGCAGTTATACCAACCTAGTTTATTGTTATTTTTTTATATATATTTTGTATTAAATTTTAAATTATATTTATAAATTTATTTAAAAATTTAATTCAACCTGATGGACCGGCTCATGAACTGGTGGCCCAACAGTTTGACAGAGGGCTAGGTCTAAGTCACCCTAAGGTGACCAGTGACCTGCCTAGTTGGCCGGGCCACCCCAAATCGATGGGTAGGTATTGTTGACTGGGTTGATTATGACTCGACCAAAGGCCCACGACCTGCCTAGTTGGGCCCGGGGGCCATGTTAACCGTATCAAACAAAACCAATTTGTGTGCTTGTTAACATCCTCAACTAAGGGACAAGGAAAGACACTAAACATATGCAACTCTAATTTTGTACTAAGTGTTGAGATTCAAATCCTCAAGGCATAATATTGAATGAGCAATTCAATAACAAATTTCTAATTTAATCAGCATTGATATATCGAGTATCTTATCTTTTGATACAACTAATGATCCCTACGATTTGAGTCCAGGTTGTTGGAATTGGAATAGATTTGATAGTGGATCAAAAAATCTTAGAGGTTATTTCTATGTAATGAATGAGGAGTCTATTTTAGGGAGTGGATTAAGAAATCTTAGAGGTCTTTTCTATGTAATGAATGAGTCCATTTTAGGGATTGGCACTACAGTACAAAGGCCCACATGCTAATGTCCCTTAAAAGACTCTAATACCATGTGTCACAAGTTAAGTTCACTAGCCCAAAAGGTTAGCATGAAAGGGAAAAATGCCCGTCCCCTTAAATATCCAAACTCACCCTAGCACGTAGCCACTTTAGGACTATACCAACCTATGGGTTGGTAACAGTTAGAGCCTAAACATAGTAGACGAAATGATTAAAATGCACTCAAGCTTCCTTTTCCATTGTTTTCTCTCCTCAAATTCTTTCTTATTCTTTTGTAATCTCTCCCAATTTTTAATTTTTCCCTTATTCCCACCCATATCTCTTTACTTCACACATCAATCTCCGATCTACCTATCTCCTTGCTCCCTCTCTTCTTCAAGTTTTTTTTTATTTCGCTTCTCCAATATTAGTTTCCCTACTCCTATTAATACAATAAAAATCATTTCAAGATATTCCACATTCATAGGAGAGCAACACGAAGTATGGATGAAAATCACTCATCTTTTAGCAATAAAACATGCTCTTGCATCTTAAATCTCAAAGCCAATACTACTTTCATACAGTATGACAAACTAATTTATTGCTGAATATTTACAGTATATGAAGAATGCAGTTGGACAACTTCCTCGAAAAAGGAAAACCTTGCTCGTGTTGACACTAAAGAATCCACCATTATAAAATGATATAATAAAAGCATAAGAGAATCCTATGAACACATGTTGGTATATATAATCTCATTCTTTCCTCACTTCTTGTCCTACCACATACACATTCTCATACTCCATAATAAAATAGTGTCACTGAGGTATCCAAAGATAGCAGATTTTTCCCTTGGTCTAGAAGGCAGGTTATTTCTTTGGAAACTACTTGCCAGAATATTTATATTATATTGGGGTATTTACCAAAATATTCTGGAGGAAATTAAGAAAAGTCTTTGGTGTTTAATGTACCAATTAGCCCACAAATAGAGGTCCCCCTTGTAGAATGAACTCAATCTGTCTAGTATTTTCTCCTGTTTATGCAATTAATATATGCCAGCTCCGAGGACGTAGCAAGTTGCTGAACCTCATTAAACCTCGTGTTGTCTTCTTTTGTTGTTTTCTTTATCTATTTCCAATGTGTTTCTCCATGTTTCACTAATAATTGGTATCTAGAGCAAGGTTCCGTAGGCTGAGGTTCTACAGGTGGTGCAAGCAAGAGGCCCGATTGACCAATCAGGTGTGGCACAACCATGGGAAATGAAGAAGACAAGGTGGGTGTGAGGATTTTTAATGGCCAAAATTTCTAGTGAATGACATGCTGTATGCCAAGGGGCTTGAAGATGCGCTACTCGAAAAAGAACCTTCAAGCATGACTAAATTAATATGGGAAAAGACGGATCGCAAAGGCACTCGGCATCATATGACTAACCTTATCTATGAGTGTTGCAATTCATGTCATGGAGGAGATCATGACGTGAGGTGTCATTAATAGACTAGCTAGTCTATATGAAAAACACTTAACATCCAACCAACTCCACCTCATGCAGTGACTATTCAACTTTAGAATGGCTGAAGATACATCAATAGCTGAACACATTAGTGAATTATTGATATTATTAATCAATTAAATTTAGTTGACTTTGAATTCATGAGAAGTTGAAGGCCATGTCCATATTGGTATCTTTGCCATAAAGTTGGTCAACAACTATGAAGATGATTAGCGGGCAAGAGAAAGTGTCTCTAAACAATGTTTGTGATGGGCTCATCAGCGAGGAGATTCGCAAGAAAGAGTGAAGCGAGACATCTGGAGTGGCCCTAAATGTTGATAGGGATTGTATGAGTAAAAGAGGAGGCAACAATAAAGGAAGGGTGAAATCAAAGAGGATGAGCGAGTCTCGATCCAAAGGTGAGTTGGAGTGTTAGAACTATGACAAGAATGGCCACATGAAGAAGAAAAAGGAGGAGTCTAGTTATGTTAATTCAATAACTGATGATAACTTAGATGATTCCCTAGTTCTCTATGTTGACAACCTAATTAAACATGGGTGTTTGATTTAGGTGCTTCTTTTCACTCTACCTCTTGTAAAGAATTTATGAGAACTTTTTTGGCAGGGGAATATGGGAAGGTATACTTGCCGAATGGTAAACCTTTAAATATTGTAGGGTGTTCGTTATATTCCTGGGCTAAAAAAGAATTTAATTTTAGTAGGTCATTTGGATAATGAAGAGTATAAAACTGTCTTTAGGGAAGGTTCTTGGAAAATTGTGAAAGGGGCAATGGTAGTGGAAAATGGCATCAAGTCAGGCACACTCTATTTGACCAATGGTAGGGGAGATTTGGTGGCAGCAATAGGGGCAAAGGCTAATCCAAGCCTGTGGCACAAGAGACTTGGGCACATGAGTGACAAGGGATTAAAAGTTCTAGCATCAAAGGAGTTGGTATAGAACATGAGGTTTGACAAGATTGGCTTTTGTGAAGATTGTGTGCTCAGCAAGCAGAACCGGGTTAGTTTCTCGATAGTTGGGTGGGAGCGCAAGGAGGGAAAGCTAGAACTGGTGCACATTGATGTGTGGGGGTTGGCACTGGTCTAATCTCATGATGGCTCATGATATTATGTCACCTTCATTGGCTATTCCACTAGTAATGTATAAATTTATTTTCTTAACCACAAGTCTAATGTGTTTGAAATGATTAAAAGATAGAAACAGAGGGTGAGAACGAGACTGGTTTAAAGCTTTTGAGGTCGGACATTGATGGCTAGCATGACTGGGCTAACTTCAAGGCTAACTGTGCGAAGCATGGAGTCAAACTAATTTCCAAACAACAAAACTGTGAAAATGGAAACAATTACAACATAAATTAGGAGTGTTTTGTTACTTCATAAATTAATTTCCTTTTTATGTTACACCATATTACATATTTTACTTATTTTGTGAACAATACTATATATATATATATATATATATATATATATACTATTTGAATACATTTTTTTTTACATTAAATAGCAAAAGAAATCAGATATATAAATACTATTACACAATATAGCTAATTTAAGAATTTAGATAAACATATTATTCATATGTTTAATTCAAATACCATGATCACGTGAGGGGATATTAAAAATGAAGATGTGTATCTATTAATTATTTCATTATATGAAAAGTTATATTGGAATTTATCTATACCTACTAATCAAGACACAACACTACTCTAAAGGTAGTTAAAACTCCAAAAGACACTAATCTAATAAGCACCAATTGTAATACAACTAATGAGAAATTGTCATTTGTAGTTTCATCAATTAATGAATGGTTATTTTATTTGAAAAATTGTTTCAATAGTGAAGTGGTGTGTCTCTTTAACGAAACAACGTCTTTTTGATAAAGTAGTATATTGAAGTGGTGTATCTTTTTAAATGACACTCATTATTGAAATAGTGTGTCTTTTTTCTAAATACCACTTCATTCCTATAAAACTAATCTTCTACCATCATTCAAGCCAATTGAATGACAAACAAACTCTTCACAAGTTCATTTGCTCTGTTTTTTTAGTGCACAAAAGATAGAAGCAAACTTTCACTTTGTAAAAGCCATTGTTGTATTTGCTTGAGTTTGGGAGTGTAAACCATACTCAAGAATCTTCATTGTATCCTAAAGGAAATTCGTCATTCAATCCATTTTGCATTCAAGGTTTGAAATTAGGTGGAGATGAATTAAGCCTAAAGGAAAGTGCTTCTTACGCCTTGAAGACTTGTGTACTATTTTCTTTCTTACCTCTTCTTTCTCTATACCTCAAAAAACCATCCCCACCAACAGATCAAAACAATAAAAACAAAAAATTCTTCCATTGCTCACAGTATTTTACAATAATTTGATCTCTGATTTGCAATATATGATGAATTTCAAGTGGACTTGAATTAGAAAGAGAGTAACACACGAGTGAAGTAAAGTAGGATGAATAGTCCAAATTCCATAATAAAAAACAAAGATGTTAATTTATACTAAAACACTCCAAGCCCTAGACACTTTTCTCTTAGGGGTCGTTTGGTATGTGAGAAAGTAATAACTTTGCAAAGAAAAGTAAACTTGTAAAAGACTTTCACACGTTTGGTTTTAATACGAACTATATAAAGTAACGGTCTTCATGTAATTACTTTCTCTTTGACTAGGGAAAATGATTCATAGGGGGAGGATGTGAAAAGGATTGCACAATGGCTGTGAAAATATGAGGCGAGTGAAATTTTGATACTACCCTTATTTAAATATTTTTTTTTTTTATCTTTTCTTCGTTTTGAAAACCCTAGAGCAAAATTTCTTCGTTTTTTCTTTTCTTTCCAAAACTCTAGGGCAAGAGAGATCACTCATCAGATAATTTTACATAAAAACCTATTCATACCAAATGAATTAATTAACTTTACATGTATTTCAATTACAATTTTTATTATACATACTAAACATTGTTTTGTTACTTTGCAGAGAAAGTAATTGTAGGGAATAACTTTGTAGTGAAAGACTTTAATAGGGAAAGTCCTTCATCGCAAAGCACCAAATGGGCCTTACCGTTTTTTGGAAATAGAGACAAGTTTGATGTTTCAACTTTCTAGACTCAATTACATGATCAAATCTTAAGATACAGTAAGCATCATTTATAAATTTAGTTTGATTTTCAATATTCCCAACTATCATTGGCTTTTGAGAGGGTCAATTAATGCGCATTACTTTGTAGTTGAGATTAAGCTCTGGTTGTAGTTGTCATTCTAAAGCAAGTGCTGGTTTATTGATGCTTAGCTCTAAGAAGGATTGTATGCCGTCCATAGGATGAATACGAGGGATTGGAGAAGTCAGAACTGGTGAGCGGGAGGAAGAAGATGGTTGAGAGGACCCTAAAAATGAGCAGTCAGAATGCATATATTCACTAATAATACACATTTTCATTGTTAGATGATTTTACTTCTCCTTGCATATATACAATATTTTAAATAGGATTTAAAGATGAATTGAAAATGTTAATTAGAGTCATCATCATTGTTAATATTGAGGAACAAACCAAAAATAAATAAATAAAATGAACTCAAGACTAACAAATATATATACACAAACAAATACATGTGAAACTTTAATACAAAAACAAAGCGAGTAGTAGGTTAGGTGCTAAAGCATGCAAGTTATGAGCTATAGGAGAATAAAAGGGAGAAACTCACCAGCTTCTTTGAAATTGATTTTGGTTGCAATGTAAGATCTGATATCGTTGTGGCCATCATCCCACGTTAACCTATTCCACCAGCCTTCTTCACAGTCAAGTCTTCTAAATTTGCTAGTAATAATATGTGGGCCAAAAGGGAGCCTACTTAATTCTCGACAATCTTCAACAATTAAATTTGAAAGGCATGGAAAAATGAGTGGATCATTGCTTATGCTCAACAAATTTGGTAAAGAAACAATGCTCAAAATTTCTAGCATGGGGAAAGTTGGGTAGCATTCTGAAACTTGCTGTATTTCTCCATCCCTTCTACAGACAAATTCCTCCAGAATTTCACACTGCTTTATTTTCAAAGTAACAAGTGCAGGGAGACGTAGGATCCAAGGAAGATTCTTCAACTTGTGACACTTGGCTATATACAACTTTCTTAACTTCTGAAAATAGCTTTTGGGTTCCACTCCATTAAATTTAATGTAGTTCAGGTTCTTGAGATCCCACAAATGTAGCTTCTTCAAGTCGCTTTCATTCCCATCAACCACTAATTCCTTTAGCTCATTGCATGCAGTGAGTTTTAATTTTTCGAGGCATCCACAATTCTTGCAACTTAAGGATTCAAAAGAAATGGATCCTAATTCATGCAGTTCCTTTATTTGAATGTAACATATTGGCAATTCTAATAGTAGATTGAAAACCACAAGAGATTCAACAAGCATGTCTATCCTTTTCATACTGCTTGCACTTGACTTCAGATATTTTGCTGGTACAAATGCGAACGGTTGTAGCTCAAGCACCCCCAGTTTGTACAAGCTAGATAACAAACCCTCTTCCAATTCAAAGAGTTTTAGCTTCCTACAGATTAAGAATTTCAATTCCTTGAGTTGTGCCAACTCATGTGGTAATGTTACAATTTTAGTCCTGGAAATATTGAGATACTGGAGATTAGCCACATCTTTGATGCTTGCTAGAATCTGATCAATGCCGGTGGATGACAAATCCAGGTATTCAAGTTTCTTCATTTGTTGGAAAATTTCATCTGGGAGCCTCATCAATGCACTATTTCCCTGTAGCATTAAACTCACCAGGTTGGGGAAATTATGAGATAATCTCGGCACAACTTTTAGCACAGGATCCATTGTCACTGCTATACGCTCTGCATCCTTCCATTGCTCTATTTCATCTGGATAAACTTGGAGCTCCCCGTAGTCGTTTCCCATTACTATCCATTTTCCCATCCTTGTTCCATTTTCTAAGGCTATTGAATGAACCATGCGACGTACCACTTGATGTAATTTGACCACAACACCCACTACTTCCAATAAGCATGCGCTCTCTAGTCTCCCAAGAAGATAGCAACCCTCATTGTAAGCTTGATTGTACTTGGAAAAAACAATAAATCCAAGCCCCATCCATCATTGGATAACATCTTCTTTGTAAATTATAGGATAGTTGTGCCATAATGAGAAACTCAAAAAACACTTCTTCATAGTTGGAGTGTCTAAAACCTCATAACAGACTTTCAGCTTATTACATAAAATGTTCATTTCTGAAATAACACAGCTGCTCGGCCTATTCAGTTCATTAACCACATGCTGCCATTCTTGAACAGTTTTTTTATTTGACATAGCCTGCCCAAATAGTGTAAGAGCAAGAGGTAAGTCACCGCACTTACGTACAACTTCTTTAGCCAAATCATTCACTGAATCAAATTCTAAATTCTCAATTTTAGCATTTTGGTTGAAAACATGCCACACCACCTCCTCATCCTCTAGGAACTTTATTTCCACAATTGGATGAGCTCTCATTTCAGAACACATGTCTCTATTTAAAGCAGTAAAAATCACCTTGTTTTTACCCAGAGGAATTCCAATTTCTTCTGCAAAATCCACTTTTTTGGCATATTCAACTCTTCAGCAATCTTCTTCTAATTTTTTCCCAAATCTAGATTGTGTGAATCTTCAATCATAATGACATGATTATCATCATCCAGAAGTGAGTTATGGACCACTCTCAAGAGTGTGGTCTTGCCTATACCAATCATTCCATATATACCAATAACATTGACTGTCACATTGTAGCATCTTGCTATGGCGGCTAGGGTTTCTTTCAATAAAAATAATCTGGAAAGTAGAGGAAAGTTGAAGGAGATGAGAAAAAGGAATTAGAGAGAGAGAGAGAAAAGTAAAGATGAATGATAGCCTGCTTGCCCCCTCATTCTTTCATTTGATGTCTATATATCTTTTCATGAATAACAACCTCTTACAAAGGTGCCTTGTGCTTCACGCTAAGAAATACTATTGGCTAAGGTTTCTATCAATCATCGATATACTAATTATAACTAATCCTCCAAAAATCAACCCATGATAATATCATCAAATCGCATTACAGCTGTCATCTTCCAATTTCTCCTCCTTGGCCCGCCTGTTTCTTGACCATTAGCCTCCTCCCTTTAACCCTGGCTCCTGCAAGTTCATCAAATAATTCCTCAATGGTCAGAATAGAAAACCGGTCCCGCATGGTCACGGCATTGAGTGCCCGGTAATCAACACAGAATCTCCATGACCCGTCCTTCTTCTTGACCAGGATCACCGGTGAAGAAAAGGGGTTGGTACTCGGCCGGATGATGCCCTCTGTCAACATGTCACCGACTAGGCATTCAATCTCCGTCTTTTGAAAATGTGGGTAACGGTAAGGCCGTACATTCACCGACGAGGTATTGGTCTTCAATGGAATGCGGTGATCTAGAGCCTGTTTAGGTGGAAGTCCTGTAGGAGCGAAGAATATATCAGTATAAGTTTGTAATAATTGGTGAAGATGGTTAAAAAAGACCATGGGAGCAAAAGCATTAATAGCCTCGGTAGACGACGATTATGGTCCGGTATCCGCAGTCAAAGAAATAGAGAGATGGAAATATTGACTGCTAGTTTGACCCAGGGCATAGCAACATAAGGAAGCTGGAGATACAGTATCCATGCATGTGGTTGGCATGCTATGCAGATCGCCATGGTGGTCAAACTCCATCCAGAGATTCTTATAATCAAACAGTGTAGGGCCTCGTCGTGCTAACTAGTGGACACCAAGGACGACATCGGCGCCAAAGACAGGTAGGAACAAGAGATCGACTGGAAATAGGGCATCACCCAATTTCAATGGGACCTACAAACATTCACCCCCGCATTGCAGTTGCTTGCCATTACCAACAGTGACATTTAAATGAGGAACAACTTGAGTAGTCAAAACCAGGTGGTATGCTAAACGAGATTGAAGGAAGTTCTTAGTGGATCCTCCATCGATCAACACTGTTACCCCTTTGCCATTAATTGTTCTAGCTATTTTCAGGTTAGATGGAACCAGAGCTCCCATGAGGGCATGGAAGGAAATAGTGGGTGGTTCGACAGCAGGGGGATCCACTTGGGGTGGGTCCATAGGAACCTCCAAGGGAATTGATTCAGGTTCTAAAACTTTACCCTGGAACTCAGCATCATCATCAACAAGAAGACATAAAAATTGTGGGGGATTGCATCTGTGGCCCCGAGAGAACTGTGAGTCACCATTCAAGCACAGTTCGCGTTCTTGCCGTGCCACCATTTCAGCCGGTGTGAGTTTCTTGATGGGAGTCACAGGTGGTGGGGCTGGAAGATGCGGTGGCCCCATAGCAGTAGGGCCAACATTACCAGTATTAAGTGGTCTAAACACCAAACCCGGTGGGCCTGAAGGCAGTCATGCAGCATTGCATTTATCCTCAATAATGTTAGCTAATCCCATCGTATCCGCCAACGTCTCTTGCTGTAAGATGTACAACTCACGTTGTATATCATCTCTTAAGCCCGAGAAGAAGCAATTCAACAAACTACTGGGTCGCAACCCGACAATCCTCATCTTTAAACACTTAAATTCTGACATGTAGACAAAGATAGACGAGTGTTGTTTGAGTTTATAAAGATAAGCTTCATGATTGATATACTTGGATGGCCCAAATCGGATTTCTGCTAGATGGACAAATGCGCTCCATGTCGTCAGTTGTTCCGTTATGAAGAGCCAATGGTACCACTTTAGAGCCACCCCCGTCATATAGAAGGCAGCCATTGATATCTTCTGGTCTTTCAGAGTGGCATGATGAGCAAAAAAGTGTTTAATCTGAAAAATCCAAGAGAGAATGTTCTCACCTAAGAACAAAGGGATCTCTAACTTAGGTAGGCGCCCAGGTCTGCGAGGAATGACTCCCTTAGGTTGTGGGTGACATATGGTAGTGGAATCCCGTTCTCGGAGAAACCGAGGGTGTTGGCAGCAAGGGTGGTGAAGGTCCCTGCTCCATCTTAGACAACTTGAACATCATATCAGTCATCGCCATTTGCTGAGTTGCTAAGGATTTTTGAATAGTATCAAAGAGCTCAGTATGTTGCTAAACCGAGCCAAAGAGATCCTCCATCTTTGCAAGTAGAGAGTTATGGCGCTCATTGTGGAGATGGATGTGGTCTTCCATAGTGCGAGATCGCATAGTCATACCTTCCGTCATGGGAGCGGGAATCAATGAAAGCACCAGTGTAGTGCCTTGCTATGGCGGCTAGGGTTTCTTTCAATAAAAATCAATCTGGAAAGCAAAGGAAAGTTGAAGGAGAGGAGAAAAAGGGATTAGAGAGAGAGAGAAAAGGAAAGATGAATGATAGGCTACTTGCCCCCTCATTCTTTCATTCGATGTCTATATATCTTTTCATGAATAACAACCTCTTACAAAGGTGCCTTGTGCTTCACGCTAAGAAATACTATTTGCTAAGGTTTCTATCAATTATCAGATATACTGATTATATCTAATCCTCCGGTAATCAACCCATGATAAAATCATCAAACCGGGTTACAGCTGTTATCTTCCGATTTCTCCTCCTCGGCCCACCTGTTTCTTGACCATTGACCTCCTCCCTTTGACCCTTGACTGTTAAACACATCTTCTAAATAGTTGCTGATTTGATTCACATACGGAGAAGTTATAGCCTCTACTAAATCTGGTCTCACAGTTATCTTCATTGCAATATTTTCTAGAATCTTTGTCAAAACTTGGAAAGCATTTCCTTCTTCCTTCAACTCTTTAAGTCTCTTGGAAATTTGGTCTGCTCTTCTACTGATATTATACCTTGAACAACAATTTATACTACAATACCCACTGGCAAATCATTTCCAATGATACTCATTTTTCAAGTCTTTTGCCTCATTGCATGTACATTCGCTCTGTCAGAAATCAATTTAAATATGTTTAGATAATATCCATTAATGGGAATAGAAAAAAATGTACTATGAATTTTAAGAATAATGTTATATGTTTTTAACATTTTCATCATGTAATATTGTTTTAAAATATATTTCACTTGTAATGTTTTGAGTTATATATTTGGCATTCATTAAAAGCATGTTACATTTTTGACAAATATCTATATGTACATGAGGTAAACGTAATATGCACAAATTACTATATTATGTGAACCATTGGATAACCCAATGATATGAGACCAAAGTGTAAAAAAAGGAGGCCATGGGTTCAAATCCCTCCCCCGGCAGTACTGTTTCCCAGTTGTTCATGTATTGTTCACCCGGGATTCTTGTACTATTTATGTACTGTTTATACATTTTATAATTGGGATCCACTACTGTTCATATACTATTCATGCAATGTACATTTCGGTCCAGTACTATTTTGTATTTTTTTTACCGTCTGGTTGTGGGTCTCTTGTTGGAGAAACAATGATTTCACCCATCCAGATTGCAGGGCAAGGGGATTTTCCTAGGAGGTCTGTAAGCCACTGTAACTAGTGTATCTCCGTACCTGTCTGTCCCTTTGACAAATCCTTTGAATGGGGCTTGTCGTCTATTAGTAAAAAGAAAATTACTATATTATAAAAAATAGAAAAACTTGCTAACCCTCCACAATGAATTTAAGTGTAAACTTAGTTATTCCATATGGTTTCAAAGCGAATGCATTATGACCAACAAAAATACTAATCCTCATGCCATGTAACTAATTAATATATAATTATATAATATTTTAGGATTATGATTAAAAGTGTTTGAATTTCCCAATAAATTTGTGGATATCTATCTGAAAATCAAAGTTAATTTTTGGTTTTATAAAGCTTATATGAGGTTTGTTTAAGAAGATAAATCTTGTCTGATTTGTACTTTCTTAGGTTGTTCCCAAAAGGAAAAAAAAAAAGACTTGGAAATAACACAAGACACACTACAAGGAAATTACTGTTAAGAAACAGCATTTTTTGTTTCTAATCCGTTGCTAAACTGAATTAGCAACGGATTAGAAACGGAATATATCTGTTTCGAAAACCCTTGTTTCTAATTTAAATAGAAACGAAAAATATTCTGTTTCTTAAGTTAGAAATGGTTTGAAAAATTAAAACGGAATAGCGTATGTTGCTAATCCGATTCTAAATTCAGTTGTAATTCAGTTATAAAAATTAAAAACGGATTCCAAACATAATATTTTCTGTTTTATTTTTGTCCCTCCTCATTAGAAACAAATTTTTTTTTTGTTCCTAATCCGTTTCTATAGTTTTTTTTTTTTAACTAAAAAACAATATTGAAACAAATAAATTCATTTCTAATCCGTTTCTAACATTCAAGTAAAATAAAAATAAAAATTATATTCCTGATTTTTTTAAACCTGGTACATGAATTTTTTTTAAACCTAAAATACCAATAAATAAGAAAAATTCCTCAATTCATACAAAGTCAAATATTTAAGTATATATGTTCAACAATACAACAATTAATATTCTTTTTCAAACTCTCAAATTGAATCAGCACATTTGAGGAGAGAAGAGAAAAATCTATCGATATATATATATATATATATAGCTAATTAATAAGCTAAAATTGGATGGAAGTGGCATAAGTGCTCGCAAACTTCCAGGTAGAAGGAGCCACATTATTACAAGTCTTAACACGGCCATCATCAGTCTGCACCCTGAAAGACAAAGCCTGTCCATTGAGGCAAGAGTTACTCTGTCAATTCATACCCCAGTTCCTGCTCATGCTCTCCCACCCAGTTCTTGATCCTTTGATCCACATCATAGCCACCACTCCACTCCCTCCCACATTACTCACCAGGACCAACTCATAATAGTCCTTTCCATTGATGGCAAACCTCACTCCTCCACTCCTTTGGCACTTCACCTTGCAATATTCATTCATGCTTGCATGAAGCTGGCTACATATGTACATGATACATCTTATGCAAGTTGATTTAAAAGTATAGATAGATACCTTCTGTAAAAAACTGGGACAATGCTAGCACAGTAATTGAAGAGAGTCTCCCATGCAGGCTGAGACATGTCAAAATGGCGCCTGGGTGGGTTGCACTAGCCACCATTGTCGCTGGGCAAATTATAGTTTGGTGGGCAAAAGTTGGTGTCAGTACCTTGCATAATTATACAAAAGAACAAGAGGGGCAACAGAGAAAGCCAATAGTTGGAGCTAAAACTACCAAAAAGAAAAAAAAAATCAGAACAAGAAAGAGATTTCCTTTTTCCCCTTTTTCTCAACAACAATACCAAAATCTGAATCCTTCAATTCAATCACAAGCAGATAAACTGAACAGAAACAATAGATTCAATCAAAATGAATGGCAAAAGCTAAAAAATCAATAAAAATAAAAACAAAAAAGGGAAGAATACCTGAAGATAGGGCTCAGTTGGGATGAACTGGAGTTGTCGGTGTCTTCTCTAGTTGAGAATGATTCCAAATAAACCAAGAGTTGGGAACGACAATTGAAGAAGATAAAGGACGCAATAGTCTAAAAGTACGGTGGTGGTCGAAAGAGACCAAACTGCATTAAATTTACCTCCGATCAATAACCTTTTCCTTCACCTCAAAATTTTCTAACACATGAAATTCACCTACGATCACAAAAAAAATGACTAGGTCCTACTTCTAATGAAATTTACCTACAAGCATAGTAACAACCATATTATCACAAAAACAAATGACTAGGCCCTGCTTCTAATGTCTGCATTGACAAGCTGCATAAGAAGGTCTCTAATATGTCTCCATACAACTACTATTTTGGTATCATTGATGAAAGAAAACAATCTTACTTGTGTATTCATCTTGAGTTTCACAACATATATGATGCATCATAAGAAGCAGGACATTCTCCAAATCAGTGACCAAGCCTTTCAAAATCTTCTTTAGATTGAAAGCGCATAGTTTGATTACACAATAACACAAAAGCCTAACAAAAAATTGCAAGTTCTAAAGCAGGAAAGCAAAGAGAAGATGCAAAACATTGAACAAAAATATCAAAATTCTTACTTGCAGCGTACAATCACAGGAATGGGTTTTAGAGCTGCAAAAGGTAACTTTTTTCAGGAGGCATTATTGCACACAAAGCTAAAACCAAAGCAAAAAGAATAGGGTGTTAAGCAATTTTATACAAGAAGACAATGTGAAGCAACAAAAGTATTTGCATTGGTAGCTTGAAGATACTCACAGAAATTGGCTTTTTCAGGAAAAATTGAATGAGCAATAGTTTGAAACTAAGAAAAAAAGTGAATGATGATATTGGTGACACATACCATAAAGGACTGCCCCTACAAATGCATCTCCAGAAAGGTTTACCTAAATGATCGAGCCATTGATTTCAAATCACCATACCAATTATATTCATGACAATAACTATATATATTCATGTTACTAAACATTTCCCTCTTTTTGGGGGTCATGACATATAGTTACAACATTAAAAAAATAAAAATTAAGAGTACATATATGTGTGTGTGTGTGTGTGTTGAGGTTGAGGGTACGTGTCCATATCTGAACATTGAAAATGACTCAAAGTATTTACGTATAAAAAATAATTCAGCACCGATTAAAGAGTGGTCTTAGAGAGCTAGCTATGGTGCTACAATAATGCTATTTATTCCATCAATGCATGCATCTCATGCCGTTTTTGTGGATCAACGTCAGGAGAGGAATAAGCGACCTAGGTAGCTAGCTAGTTGAGGATTCACACTGGAATATATATTAGCATTAGTGGCTTTACTTAACCACTAATTAATTAATATATGGAATGCAGCTGACCCGAGTCTCAAATGGAACCATATATACATTATTTATCGCATGCGTTTCACACAACTAACGCCTTTCCCTCTACTTTCTTGCCTTCTTTAATCTTTGTCAATGGCTTAAATCATAATATGTTGACTTTAATTCCCCTTTTACGCATGATTATGCATGATTACTAGCAATTAATATTGGTTTCTCATTTAAATTTCTTTTGACAAAATAATTAATTAAATGAACTGCACCATGCCAGTTGTTTCATTAATGTTTCTGTGAAACAATTTTATATATATGCACCAAAATTAAGAAATTCAAATTGTAAATAATTAATGTGAACATGTGGAAAAAAGTAAGAACAACATATATACGGCCGGGGAGAGACTTTAATAGGCTGGCACATATGATCTCTTACTTTCTCAGTGGCACATGACATGAGCACACGTTCCTTTGAAAGACAAACTGCAGCCTACAGCCTGCAGGTGAAGCAGTATGCCTTGAAACCATGCGCAGGTAGATAAAACAGGCTTAATTTGCTCACACATATTCATGCACGACATGCATCTGCGTCCATGTTTCGGGTCACTGAATATATGCATGCATATCCATTGGGCAATCACTCATGTATGTCTTCCCATATGGCCACCAAGTTATACAAGCATGGTAACCAATATCAATATTAATTAGAGCCAGCAGCTTAGTAATCACTCATGCATTGGTAGCTCCCAATAAGATTTTTTTACTTCAAAAGATCATGCGCAATCAATTTTACACCTTAGGAAAATAATAAGAACATTGATTCATACAGAAAAGGTATTTGTGTAGTATCTATTATATTGAAGTTTAGAAAATTTTATAAAAGAAAATAGTGGATTAAACATAAACTGTGTGTGTCCTGAATAATCAGGAATGCTAGTTTATTCTCTTCCAAATTATGAATGTTCTTTCAACTTGATCTGGAACTTTCATGAGGAATTGGTAATCAGTAACAATACCAAAATCTTTCAACTCAGTGAACTGATTGGGTTTCATATTAATTTTGAGAATGGCTTTCAGAATGTTGCTTGGTTGGAGTTCAGCAAATTAAATAAAAAGAAACTATTAGCTTCTATTATTGCTGCCTATTTTGGGGTTGTTAGCTGCAGATTGGTTACTCTAACATTTGGAGAGTAACCAATGCTTTGACAACGCTCAAATGTCTTATTAACAATAGCAATTATTGCATCTGCATTCGGTGATAATGAATGGTGCATATGAAATAAAATCTTCAGCATTCTATCTGATGATCCAATGTGACTAAACCATAATGTGAGTATTCAAGACCTGCTATTGATTAGTTCACTACACTAACAATATTCAATATAAAAAAAACCAGAGTTCTGTTTGTATTTCATATTGAACGAGTTAGGGATAGTAGCAATGAGATTGATTGGGAAGGCTAGAAATCTAAGCTTACAAAATATTCTGCAGAAATCAAACAACGCCATGTCGAGGGCAAAGCAACAACTTCTTTAAAAAAAAGTAATAATAAACAAATAAATAGAGCAGAAAAGAACAAGCGCATTACCAACTATATATATATATATATATATATATATATATATATATATATATATATTCATCTCAAAATCAATAACCACAATCAAAGGGCTCCAACTAGCAAACTTATGGCAATCTTAACTCCAATGCACATTGTGATTTAATTACTCCCAATAAAGGCAAAAACATTGATAAAAATAACAAGATCTACAAATTTAAAAGGCCGCTATCACCATCATGCTTGAATTCCGAATAGAATAGGATGCAATCAAGATCATGGTAGTGGAGATCATGCAAGCATATTAAGAGGCTGTCACCTGATGGCTCAGCGATTGCGGATTTTGGAGAGGTGTTTGGCGAGGTTGTTCTTAGCGATGCAGAGCTCGGCGTTCTCTTGGCGAAGGCTTCACGCTTGTCGGTGACGGGAAGCCCCGATTGAGAAGAAGCCCGCGCGGGGACGTCGCAGTCGGCACCGCCCGTGGCTTCGCCGGCAATGGCGACGACGAAGGAGGCACTGAAGGAGAGGATAGCTGGGCTGCTAGGGTTGGAGCACGAGACGGCGGGGTTTGTTTGTCATGAAAAAATAAAACCGAAACAAGTGTCGGGATGCTTTAATACTTCATTAGTATTGCTTATGCTTTAATAGTTCATAACCATAAAAATGAGTTCAAAGCTGAAAATAATTTATTAATATCTAAAACTTAATTTAAAAAACTAAAATTTCCATTAAAAACATAGTACATATCTATGAATTCAAATATACATTGACAAATAAATAAATAAATAAATTTCCAAAATTTCAAAAAGTTATAATATAAGATTTTTTAAATTAATTTTTCATCAAAAAAATTATCTTAAAAATAAATAAAAATATTTTAAATTCATTTCTAATCCCTTTCTATTAGAAACGGATTATGAATGGAATTTTTTTAATATTTAACAATATTTAAATAAAATATTAATTTTTTAATCCGTTTCTAGTCCCTTTCTATTAGAAACGGAATAGGAACGGATTTTTTATAATATTTAATAATATTTAAATAAAATATTAATTTTTAATCCATTTCTAGTCCCTTTCTATTAGAAACGGAATAGGAACGGATTTTTTCTAATATTTAATAATATTTAAATAAATATTAATTTTTTAATCCGTTTCTAGTCCCTTTCTATTAGAAACGGATTAGGAACGGAATTTTTCTAACATTTAATAATATTTAAATAAAATATTAATTTTTTAATCCATTTCTATTCTCTTTCTATTAGAAACGGATTAGTAACGGATATTTAAAAATATTTAAATAAAATATTAATTTTTAAATCTGTTTCTAGTCCCTTTCTATTAAACGGATTAGAAACGGATATTTAATAATATTTAATAATATTTAAATAAAATATTTTATTTTTAATCTGTTACTATTCCCTTTCTATTAGAAACGGATTAGGAACCGATTTTTTCTAATATTTTAATAAATTATATTTTTAAATGGTCGTTTGTAAGTAGTTGTTATTAAAATCATGTTTAAAACGATTGTTAGTCCATTGCTAGTCGGTTTCAATTACAAACAGAATAAATTCTGTTTCTAATATTTTGTTTTTAATAAATAACTTTCTTGTAGTGACAAGCGTCAACCTCTCTCTCTATATATATGTATATAGTCAAATATTTATACAGCAAACAAAAGATCATTCCATATTTGGTTCTTTATAAACTTGAGAAAGAATTATTGCCCTCAACATACATTGGACATGAATCAATATTAAAAAATAAAAAAAATAAAAAAAATTACTTTAAGCATACTTACCTTTTTTTAATAAATATGTGATTTATCCACTTTATTAAAAATATATATATATAGAGCCACTTTTTAACTTGTTGAGTGGGGATTTTACCCAGCTTTTCTAGTTCATCTTTGAGTTTCACCTTCACATTCTCGCTCAGAGCAAAGACAACATTTTTCTCACGGGCCAAATCCACTAGTTTCTCCTCTGTTAAACAAATATAGCAGATATCATCACGCACAACCAAGCTCCTCATGCATGCACAGGTAGAGTTAATTGCAGCAGTTTCAATAGCAATGAGAGATTAGACATGGTCACGGTTCAGGAACCGCTGGTTCCGGTTCAAAGAAATCTTGAATCGGAACTGAACCGCCTAGGCAAGGTTCTTAGAAGTTCCGATTCAGTTCAGTTCCGGTTTCGGTTCTGGCGGTTTGGTTCAACGGTTCCGGTTTGATGGTTCATATGGTTCGGGTTTTTTTTTTAACTAAATAATCCAATATTTCAAATTAAAATGAACACAAAAACACAAGAATTAATTTAATACAACAGTTTATTAAAAAAAATAAAATTATTAATAATTTAAAACAATATTTTGCAATAAAAGTACAATAGGAGAAGAAATCAAAAAATAAATGGGCTCAACTTAATTATATCAAGTTGCCTACGTATCCTCTCGGGGAATCAAAGCCCACGTAGTTCTTTTATTTTTATTATACACATTCCCCATATTTCTGTAATGTCTAATTGTTTGCATCATCATCCTAATGGCTAATGCCGGTTAATTACTAATGGTCCTAACTCCTAAATTCCTAATGATCTAATCAATTGGTTCAATTGTTCAAGTCACATGTTCAGATGAATCAGATTAGACAATCAGATGATTCGGACCTAATCAATTTGGTTATTACAGATCATATGACTCAAATGGTCAAACGACTCAAACCTAATTAGATAATAGATATCATGAGTCCATGACATTATTTATATAATATATATAATATTTTAATTTAATTGGAACTAGCGGTTCAATTCTTTCGAATTAATTGGATCCTCTTGTAGGTGATTTTGGTTTATTATTAGGAATCTTAGGTTTTTATTGGATAGCAGGTAGTTTAGAATTTAGAGATTTGTTCGAAATAGTTAATAACTTGATCCATAATAATGTGGGGCAAAGCCCATGCGGGTTAGCCTGGCGCAACTTCTAAACCACCGGTTCCACGGTTTTCAAATTCTGAAACTAGAACTGAACCTTGTATGAAGGTTCAGGTTCCGGTTTTAGGACGGTTATGGTTGTTTCAGTTCTGATTCAGGTTTTTGGAGGTTTGATTCCAGTTCGGTTCCACGATTTCGATTCAAAATGGCCACGTTATGAGAGATTATTAGATTTCAACAAGCTATAGAAGACTCCTCCTAGCAAACACTATACTAGCACATATATGAGATATCATTCCCTTTTCTGAGTGAACAGGAAGCAAAACAAGAATGAGAACAAAAACACAAGATTGACTTTAATATTTCAAATAAAAATATATTCAACTATATATTTTTTCTAATTTTTAATAGATTTTTATGAAAGTTAATAAATTGCCACTCATTGTTGTCGGCACTGGGTCCCTTAAATGTGGGCGAAAACCGGATGCTAGATTCCTTATCCTATGTTGGAAAATAATTTCCATGTTTATACATGCATATATTATTAGAAAATCTTTTATGCTTTCAGAAGTCATTTAGTCTATCCAAGCACCAGCCTACTTCTTTATAAGTGTGAAAATCTACTAAAAACCATGATTTGCATCAATCTACTACAAACTTAAAAGCATCACAGGCCAACCATGCCATTTGCAAAAGCTTGATCATGCAATATTCAATCTCTCTATATATTACTTGAATCACACTGCAGCTTTAGACATGCCATTTGCAAAAACTTGCATCATGCAATATTCAATCTCTAGGTACCACTTGAATCACACTACTTCAGCTTTAGATATGCCATTCGGACATGTTGACATTGAACCAAGATTAAAAGTCTTTTAAAAAAATTTATCAACAACCAAAATTTGAATGCAAATCAATGGATAAGAGATCAAGATTAGATCCAATTTTAAAAAATTTTTTATGATCCTCATCCACAGAACTTAAAAAGATAAAATGTTTTCAAATTAAAAACAAACCAAATGAGATTTTATTATTTTATTATTATTTTTTTTAATAAAAAAAAGAAGAAGAAAACAAAACCTGTTCGTTGCTTGGACTAATGAGGCGGTCGCTACCGGATCTTGTTCACTACCCAATCCTGAGAAGACCTATTCGCTGCCGGATCCTGAGAGAAGAACGCCCTGTCGTTGCCGCCGCAACTGGAGATGGTTAGGACCAAAGAGACGGTGAGTTTCTCACAATGGAAGAGGGATGGGTCTCAGTGATGAATGATAGAGTAAATCACGGGATGAGTGGGGTCCCGCCGATTTCGAAGGATGCCAATCATCCATTTTTCAAGGATGGGGGCCATCCCCATCCAGGCCCATCAGGGAAACCAAACAACCGAATGGGACTGTAGCCCTGGATATCCCATCCCCATCCCAGGATATTCAGAAACCAAACAACCGAATGTTTCTGATATTAGAAAATATTACATGTTTAATTTTTTAAAACTTTTTTTTAAAGTACCAATTATATATGATAATTTTTAATAATTTTAAATTGAATAACAAGGTATTTAAGGACTACGTGGCTATAACGGAGCCGATCACCACCGCCACCACTATCCACTATTTATTTATTTATTTTTTTTATAAAGTGGATAAACCACATTTATTAGATAAGCAACAGAAACAGACAAAAGAGTCTACAAAACAACGTCAATAGCTACGCAGCCACTAGAGGCTAAAACCACCAAAGAAAAGAAACATAGTCCACTGGAAGTGGAACAGCAAAGAAAGGCAAATACAAACAGGAAACCGTTCCTAGGGGAGAGAGGAAATCCCTAGGAGATGCAGAAGATGACACTGGGAGAACCTACCCCACACTATGCTCAAAACTCAGGGGGCTACTCGGCGCACGCCTCCTGGGTTCTTCAAACTCCAGGCTTCTTTTGACTAAATAAACTGCCTCCTCCAACTTTTGTCTCTTCTGATCAGGAGCTGTAGACACCCAAAGTAAAAACATGTAAGAAATCTTAATGATCACAGATAAAGCAGAGCCAAAACAATTACAAAAAATTCTTCTATTTCTTTCAAGCCAAACATTCCATATTAATGCCCTAGCTAAAGTATCCGATTTCGAAGGATGCCAATCATCCATTAATCTATGCACCACTTGATAAATGTCTAGTGTCTTGTAATGCCTTGCAAAATTCAATCACTTGAAATTCTAAAACTACAACCTGGTGACTTTGCAATGCCAGTATTTTTGTCAAACTTTTGAGTTTGGTAAACTTTTCTCCACATTCCTACCGTTCATATATATCTGAAAGCACCACATAATTAGTAACATCCTCTGGCTAGAAAACTTAACGCACTCCCCCACAAAGCACTCCATATCACAGAATGATTTTCATTTTTAGTCACCAAAAGAGATTTTTTTATATACCAAACGAGGCGCTTGGTGGTTCATAATCATGAAATTGGAAATTGTTGGTGTTGACTAGGCTCTGTGATTGAAGCATGGTGAGCTGCGGGTCCTCAGCACATCGTGGGAGGCATGGCGTATGTCTGCAGGTGAACGCGAATGGAGGAAAAAATGGCCGAGGGATTCACAGCATGGAGATGAGGAGTGGCTCTCTGTACTGATGCTCAGAAGAAGCTAAGTAATCTGTAATGTTTTGATTGGGTGATATAATTAATAGTATCCTGTTTTAAGGTAATGGACCAATTAGAACTAAGTTAGTGGTGTGATCAGGCCAATGGGAGTCTGGATAGTGTAATCACTTTTTGGCATGTTTTCTTTTGACTATATAATGCTAAGTGGACTGAGAGCTCATTGGATGAGCAACTATTAGACCAAAAGAGCTTTTCTATTTTGACTCTTAGCTGAACCTTTTTTCTCTCTGTTTTTCAGTCCCTTTCTCTTCCTCAGCTGCAGGCAGTGGAAGCTCGCCAGCGACGAGATCTTCAACAATCTGGTATCAGAGCCTGGTAGCCATGGCAGGTGAGAATCCGGTGAGTCTCACATAGCACTGCTTTCCCGTCTTCAAGGGTAAGGAGTACGGGAGATGGAGTTTGAGAATGAAAACAGTATTTCATTCTTAAGAACTCTGGGAACTGGTTGAGAAGGGGATACCGGAAGGAGAGGACGAGGCGAAGGCCAGGGATAGTAAAAAGAAAGACGCCAAAGCTCTTTGCCTCATCCAACAGGCGGTGGACGGGCAGATACTTGATAGGATCGCCGATGCTGAGACAGCACATGAAGCCTGGGAGATCATTAAGAACTTAAACCAAGGATCGACCAAGATGCTCACAGTGAGGAAGCAAGCACTCAAGCAGAGCTTTGAAACTCTACAGATGGAGGACGGAGAGAGTATTCAGAGTTACCTTGCTAGGGTGGTGATGATAGTAAACCAAGTGAAGGGGCTTGGGGAGAAACTCACTGAAGCTAAGGTGGTTGCCAAGGTTTTGCGAAGCCTACCTTCAAAGTTTGACTATGTAGCTGCTGTAATAGAGGAGTCCAAGGACCTTTCCAAGATCACTCTCGATGAGCTCACAGGGTCTCTGCTAGCACACGAGATCCGGGTGAATTGCTCTTCTGGAAAAGCCAGTGAGAAGGCACTGTTTGTGAAGGCTAAGAGTTCAGGATCGCAGGCCAAGGAGAAGGTTAATTCCACCGTCACTACTGGATGGAATTCAACCAGGGGTCGTGCAAGAGGATTCTCAAGAGGAAGAGGAAGAGGAAGGTGGTCGAGAGGTCAAGGAAGTGACTCTAAGGCAAATGTTCAGTGTTTTTACTGCAAAAAATATGGGCATATGAAGGCTGAATACCGTGAGAGAAGCAAATCTATTGAGAAAGGAGCATCCATGGTCGCAGAAGAGCGTGATGCTAATAATGTATTCATGGCATGTGCTGGTGGAGATGCAACTTCAAGCTCTGTATGGTTAGTGGACTCAGGATGCTCGAATCATATGACGGGGGAGAGAAGCATGTTCATTAGTTTGGATGAGTCCCAGAAAGTTACAGTTCGTCTTGGTGACAACAAGGAGATGGAAGTACTCGGAGTGGGGACAGTATCTATCACCATGAGGAATGGAAAGTCCAAGCAGCTTCATGGGGTCCAGCTAGTCGATGGACTGGCGCATAACTTGCTAAGCGTCGGACAGCTTCTCACTAAAGGATACTCAGTTGTGTTTCACAAGGACAAGTGTGTTATTACTGATGATTACACAGGTGAATCAGTGATTGAGGTACCGCGATTGAACAATAACATGTTCCCGGTGGACCTTTCAGGAGTTGAGAGGTTAAGTCTTGTTGTGAACAAAGACACTGAGTCTGAGTTGTGGCACCAAAGATTCGGTCACTTGAACTATAGAAGTTTGGAAAAATTGGCGCGGGAAGAGGGAGTATATGGGCTGCCTCGGATGCACAACATGTCTCAATGTGAGGAGTGCGCGCTATGTAAGCATGCAAGAGGATCATTTCCAGTAATAAAATCCAAAAGAAGCTCAAGCTGTCTACAGTTGATACATATGGATGTCTGCGGGCCGATGAGCATGCCTTCATTGGGAGGTAATAACTATTTCCTTCTCTTTGTTGATGACTTTAGCAGGAAGTGTTGGGTTTATTTCCTAAAGAGCAAGGGTGAGGCCTTTGGTTGTTTCAAGAAGTTTCATACCATGGTGGAGAGGGAGACTGGAAAGAAACTGAAGACATTGAGAAGCGACCATGGAGGAGAATTTACCTCTCATGCCTTCAATGGGTACTGCGAGGAGCTTGGGATTAGAAGAGAATTCTCGCCCCCCCTACGCACCGCAGCAGAACGGGGTAGTGGAGCGCAAGAACAGAACCATAGTTGAAATGGCTCGATGTCTGCTCAAAGATGGCGGTTTGCCGACTGAGTTCTGGGCAGAGGCAATAGCTACTTCGGTGTATTTAATCAACATATCTCCCACTCAAGCACTGGAGGGAAGAACACCTTATGAACTATGGCATGGTGAGAAGCCAAACGTGAACCATTTCAGAGTGTTTGGTAGTGTTGCTTTCACATTAATTCCTTCACAGAAGCTGAGGAAGCTTGATGAGAAGTCATCAAAATGTATATTTGATCAGTGGTTACAGTGGAAGATTTAAATTCAAGTGAAGATGCAGACAAGAATAGTACAGGCAATGGGGAGACAAGCAGAAGTGGAGATTTGTCAAGCACCAGTGATTCTACTCATGATTCAAGCTCATCAGATGAGTCAAGCGACAAGTCACCACCGAAGAGGACAAGATCCTTAGTCGAGGTATATAATTCATGTACCTTTGCTCTTCATGTTGGTGATCCACAGGTGTATCGGGAGGCTATGACACATAGGGAGTGGCAAGAGGCCATGGAGTTTGAGATGGAGGCAATTCAAAGCAATGGTACCTGGGAATTGACTGAGCTGCCGTCTAGGAAGAAAGCCGTGGGCCTCAAGTGGGTATATAAGACCAAGTTTGGTGTAGATGGGAAAATCCAGAAGCACAAGGCGAGGCTAGTTGCGAAGGGATATGTTCAACAGCACGGTTTGGACTATGACGAAGTATTCTCGCCAGTGGCCAGACTCGAGACAGTGAGGATCATTCTAGCAATTGCTGCTCAAGCTCGACACCGAGTGTATCATTTTGATATGCGTTCTGCATTCCTTAATGGAGAAATATCAGAGGAAGTATAGGTGACTCAACCTGAAGGTTATGAAATTGGAGGCAAAGAACATATGGTGTATCGACTGAAGAAGGCTCTCTACGGGCTTAAACAGGCGCCAAGGGCGTGGTACAGCAAGATTGATGCACATTTTATGGAGCACGGGTATGTGAGAAATGAGACTGAGCACAATCTATATGTGAAGAAGGATGGAGAAGGGAACTACATATTAATTAGCCTCTATGTGGACGACATGGTGTACACAAGCGGATCACAAGCTCTGATTGAACGATTTAGAAAAGAGATGATGGAAACATTTGTTATGACTAATCTGGGAGAGATCAGGTTTTTCCTTGGATTGGAGATATATCAATCCAGTGAAGGGGTGTTCATTTCACAGAGAAGATATGTTGAAGAATTATTAGAACAAATGAACCTGAAAGATGGCAAGCATGTTAACACTCCAATGGGATTACATGGGAGGATCTCAATCGAAAACTATGAAGAAGTAGGAGATGCTACAATGTATAGAAGTCTTTTTGGCAAACTATTATACATTGTACATACGAGGCCTGACATCTGCTATGCTGTAAGTTTTCTATCAAGGTTTATGAGTAGGCCGGGTATTGAACACTTCAATGCAGTCAAACGGGTGATGAAGTACTTAGCAGGGACACTTGCTTATGGGCTGCTTTACTCCAATAATAGTGGTGAACGATTGGAAGGATTTGTGGACAGTGACTGGGGTGGTTCGTTGTGTGACAGAAAGAGCACATCGGGGATGGTATGCAGGATAGGTGCATGCTCAGTCACTTGGTCATCAAAGAAGCAGGAGGTGGTGGCACTCTCAACAACTGAAGCTGAATACATATCGGGCACCTCGGCTGCCTGTCAATTGGTGTGGCTGAGAAGGATTCTGAGGGACTGTGGAAGGAGGTGTGAAGAACCTTCAGTTCTCTGGTGTGAAAACCAGTCCGCAATAGCCATTACTAAGAATCCGGCTTATCATGAAAGAACTAAACACATTGACGTTCGATTCCATTTCATTCGAAGTCTAATATCAGAAGGAACAATAGTTCTCCGGCATTGCAATACTGGGGATCAATTGGCAGACATTTTTACCAAGCCTTTACCTGTTGAGAAGCACTGGAAAATTACTGAACTGCTAGGAGTGAGGATGCTTCAATCAAGGGAGGGTGTTGGTGCTGACTAGGCTCTGTGATTGAAGCATGGTGAGCTGCGGGTCCTCAGCACATCGTGGGAGGCATGGCGTATGTCTGCAGGTGAACGCGAATGGAGGAAAGAATGGCCGAGGGATTCGCAGCATGGAGATGAGGAGTGGCTCTCTGTACTGATGCTCAGAAGAAGCTAAGTAATCTGTAATGTTTTGATTGGGTGATATAATTAATAGTATCCTGTTTTAAGGTAATGGACCAATTAGAACTAAGTTAGTGGTGTGATCAGGCCAATGGGAGTCTGGATAGTGTAATCACTTTTTGGCATGTTTTCTTTTGACTATATAATGCTAAGTGGACTGAGAGCTCATTGGATGAGCAACTATTAGACCAAAAGAGCTTTTCTATTTTGACTCTTAGCTGAACCTTTTTTCTCTCTGTTTTTCAGTCCCTTTCTCTTCCTCAGCTGCAGGCAGTGGAAGCTCGCCGGCGACGAGATCTTCAACAGAAATAACAAATATGATGAATAAATGGAAGACACGATGAACTAGTTATTTGCCCCACTGTATCTCTAACATGAATGATCACCAAATAATTATGGGACACTGTCTTCTCGTTCATCATCATCAGCAATATTATGTAAGGGATGATTGAGAGTGATTGACCGGGCTGCGACTTGGCAAAGCATGGGCAGAGAAGCAGCAGCATGGTAGTTAACGTTTGAGTGTGGAGCTGGAAGTGATGGGCAAGCTTGCTATGTTGGTGAGCTACTGTACCGGCAAGTATGGGAGCATGGTTGCTGAAATGTTTGAAGTGAAGTACGGTATCCTTTCTGATACCAAGGGCGCTATGTTGGTTGGGGTTTATATTATTTTAATCAATTGAATCCACATGGGGGGTGACATCTGCCAATGGGGAACACTTTGTCTTAAGCTACACCCAATTGTTTTGTACCAGGTTTTCTCTCATCCAATAGATGAGTGTTTTAGTGTCTTTGCTTTTGCTTCTTTATTGTTTTCTTTACTGCTTATCTTTCTATTTAATGTACTGAAGACTATGAATGCAATTGGCTAGTTAATGTTGACTCTTAGTAATTCCTTTCTCCTTTTCCAGTCAAACTGAGTCCAAGATTAATAGCTCATAGTGGCATTTCATCAAACACTTCTTTTCAACAGACATTTTACCAAACACTTACCTTTGTTCTTTGATCTTTGTCGTCTGAACACCAACATATTAAACCATCAAAAGCATCATTATTATCATCATTGATGTGATCACCAAAGGAATCAGCCTGCAAATGTTGAAAATGGATCACATCATTCCTTGCTTCAGACAAGAGTACAGTCCATGCAGCTTTTAAATTTAGTTTCAATGAAGTTACATTTTTGCTATCTCTTACAGCCACTGAACTTGTCTTCTTAACCAAAGTTTTTTTCCTTTACTTCCCAGCAATGTAGTTAATTAATATACTTTTTCATGCAATACCGTGTTCTTTATCGGCACATGTTTGATATGGAGATCTGAACCTAGAGTGTGTGTATCCTGACAAAGATCTCTCGATGTACCTTCTCAATCTCACCAAGCTCCTTCTCGCCACTCTTCATTTTCTCATGACTTCAAGGTTCAAAAGAATCCATTTCTCAGAGATGGGCCTAAGCTTAGACAGTCTATTCACGTACTCCTCCATGTCAAATCTCATACATGCATAGTTCCTTGTGTTTTGGCGTTTCATACTCTTAATAATTTTTCACGCATTTACTCATTTCAATTGAGAGTCTATGTTTAATAAAGCACTCTCAGTAATTTGAACTTCATTTCAATTAATAAGCAAACATAAGCTTATATATGGCGAGGATTCTTTTAAGTACAAGGAGAGAAAACTCTCAAGGAGGTATTAATCGAGAAGCTCCTGTTTTTATATAATGCTCATCCAATCCAAAAAAATTATATCATCCAAAGAATCAGTTATGATATTAGCTTTACCATTTCTTGCAATTGATTTTCTAACTCTTGAGTTATTTTGAACATCTCCAACACTGTTTGTAGACAAGGTTTATCCTTGTAAGCAATAACATCGCAAGAAGCCTTATTGCTGTTGATGATTCATCATTAGAATTTGCATCTCTGTTTTCATGTTTACATACATCAAGTATGTTAGATGGATAGAGCTTTGCTAGGCCAGAGCTTTGAATTGGCTTCTTTCCAAAGCTGGTAAAATCATGTTTCCCATGAATGTTCAGAGATGTTCTGACAAGCTCATCAGGATATTTAGTGAGTATAATGATGACACTCATCCTCTGCTCTTCACTACACTCGTCAAACAACTTCTGCATGAGCTCATCTATAATATCTCATCGACTTGATCTTTCCTGTCATCAAAACTTCTGCTGCAAGAACCAACACCCATGTTAGTCTTTGGCAAGGTAGGAGATCCAATCTTCGAGAACACATTCTTCACCGGTATTTCCTCAAAGAACCTTTCACAAGCCTCAATATTCCCACTATTTGAATATCCTAGTAGAACCATATCCCAAGTCATGACAACTCTGCCATTACCCAGCATTTGATCAAATAAATCCCTTGTCACCTCCATGTTTGAGCG
Source organism: Dioscorea alata (assembly GCA_020875875.1). Classification (NCBI taxonomy): domain Eukaryota; kingdom Viridiplantae; phylum Streptophyta; class Magnoliopsida; order Dioscoreales; family Dioscoreaceae; genus Dioscorea; species Dioscorea alata. The sequence goes on from CM037023.1 coordinate 19,342,967, forward strand.
CTCCATATAGATCCTGACAATAAGAGATTGTCTAGCTTCAAATGCACCAATGAAACTCCATCGAAGTTGATAGAACGGGCATTGTTGGCCTGCACTTAACTTTGACAGCAGCATGAACTGCAGATGAGGCGATAGATTCCTCACGTGTCATTAGTTCTCCAACATATTTCACCATTTCCTTGAAGTACAGATCTTGGTTAAAATAAAAACTTTCTCAGTCACGATTGAAATAATTTCAACAAGATATAATCCTCGAAGAGCCTCAGCACTTAAGAGAATTGCATCACTTCCATCAAGCACTGCATTGGCAACCTCTGTCGCCTTTGCACGAGTGAGTCTTTTACACAGCACACATGCATATTGCTTCTTTTCTTGGTTGGTGTGGGACACTTGAAACCATCGTTGAGAAGCTTGACGGTCTTTGGCATCAGGACCGCCAGAAGTTTAAGGCCGAACTGAGTTCCGATGAGATCAATCTGGACTTGTATCTGGTTCATATCTCCGGCAGTGTCAATGAAGTTACCAAGGCCGAAAAGTCACTGCCATCGGTGATGACTGCGCCATTGAAGGGGACCAAGTGTAGAATTTATCAGACTTAATTACGACATCTATGTCGTATATTATACGCGGAAGCAGGATCACATACCTCCAGCCATAGCAAATTGTTGAAGACGACGAGAGCCTCAAGTCCACACTTGAATCAACCAGGGACTCTTCCAATCTATCCCGTCCTCTCCCACCGATGGAGCTAGGTATTTGCAAGAATGATAGATTGGGGACCCCTGGTGCTGTCCTATATATAATCCTTACCATCAAAAGATTAACACTACTTAAAATTTAAGTAGATCATTATCCAAAGTGCCAATTAGAGTTAACTTAGGACTCCTATTAGATAAAGTCATGGACCACTTTATATAGTTTAAATTCAAGTTGGATTAATATCATCACGAAGTTAATTCAAAATAGAATTCAAACTAACATTCTCCCACTTGGTCCAACTTTATCATAGGTAACTTAATATCCATTCACATTAACCCATAAATCCATATGTCTACACCAAAGAAATAAATTACACGAATCATGGCGGTAAGTCATCATTATAAACGAGTATTACCTTCCATGTATTACGATGTAATCTCTCCCTTTAATGCAAAACCTATATATGGCATTTTATCATAATGAATAAGCCAGATGCTTATTCGGGTCCAACATACGCAAAATAATAATGCATAAACTTAATAATTGTCATTCTCAAACTTAATGTATACGCTTAAAGAGAAGACAATAAATAAAATAAATAAATGTTTAAGAGTTCAATACTAAAGTGATATTAATTGTTCATAGAGAAGAACCAAGACCCATATGTTCAACATGATCTCTAAACAACTTTGGTGTGATTCCTTTCGTCAAAGGATCCGCAATCATCAACTCTGTGCTAATGTGTTGAATGGTTACTTCACCGGCATTCACGCGTTCCTTTAGTGCCAAATACTTGATGTCGATGTGTTTACTTCGACTACCACTCTTATTATTCTTAGAAAAGAACACAGCAGCAGAATTATCACAATACATCCTCAATGGCTTAGATATAGAATCAACGATTCTAAGCCCTGATATGAAACTCCTCAACCAAATACCCTGATAACTCGCCTCGAAACATGAAACAAACTCGGCTTCCATAGTGGAAGTAGCAACCAAGGTCTGTTTTGCACTTCTCCATGAGATAGCACCACCGGCCAACATGAAAATGTAACCGGATGTTGATCTCCGAGAGTCAAGACAACCAGCATAATCTGAATCCGAGTACCCAATGACCTCCAAGTCATCTGATCTTCTGTATGTAAGCTTGTAATCCTTTGTACCCTGAAGGTACCTCATTACTTTCTTTGCAGCTTTCCAGTGGTAAATCCCTGGATTACTTTGATATCTTCCCAACATCCCCACAACATATGCTATGTCCGGTCTCGTACTAGATATTGCCGGTTTTTTAATTCTAGTTGATCTTCTTAATGCCACATCATTATCTTCTTGATGAAGTTGTTGCTCAATAACTTCAAATTGATGTTGTGCGATTTGATCAACTGGATCAGCAGGATGTGGTTCCTCAATGATTGTCATTTCAATGTCTTCCAAATCTTGACGGTTATCATGTGAAATAATCAATCTTTGATTAGTGTCCGGAGTTTCTTCATGATCTTTTTCAAGACCAAAGTCTAGAGGTTGATCACTCCCACTAATCAAGTCATTCTCAAGAAATTTGGCATTTCTTGATTCCACAATTCTAGTGCTATATGATGGACAATAAAACCTATAACCCTTGGACTTTTCAGCATAACCAATAAAATAACCGCTAATAGTCCTTGGGTCCAACTTTCTCTCATGTGGATTAAACACTCTTATTTCAGCTGGACAACCCCAAACACGCATATGTTGCAAACTCGGTTTCCAACCTTTGAACAATTCAAATGGAGTTTTAGAAACTGCCTTGGTCGGAACACGGTTTAATATATACGCTGCTGTTTTAAGAGCCTCAGTCCACATAGATCGAGGAAGTTTAGAGTTGCTAAGCATACTCCTTACCATATCCATTAAAGTGCGATTTCTTCTTTCAGCTACACCATTTTGATCTGGTGAGCCAGGCATAGTGTATTGGGCCACAATACCATGCTCTTCTAGAAACCTCGCAAATGGACCTGGTGCTTGTCCATCCTCTGTGTACCTACCATAATATTCTCCACCTCTATCTGATCTCACGATCTTTATTTGCTTACCGCATTGTTTCTCTACTTCAGCTTTAAAGATCTTGAAAGCATCTAGTGCTTCACTCTTATTATCAAGCAAGTAGAGATACATAAAGCGTGAATAATCATCAATGAAAGAAATGAAGTATTTCTGACCATGAGAGTCCATCTCTGGACTGCAAATGTCTGTATGTATGATCTCTAATAAGCATGAACTCTTCCTAGCACCTTTCTTAGATTTGTTGGTTTGCTTACCCTTTATGCAATCCACACAAGTTTGAAAGTCGGTAAAATCAAGAGAGTCAAGGATTCTATCATTCACCAACTTTTCAATTCTCTTTATGGAGATATGTCCCAATCTCCGGTGCCATAACATGGAAGATTTATCATTCAAAACACTACGTTTAATACCAACATTTACTCGATCATGCAACACATTATAAGAAACATTACTTTGTAAATAAATTTGGAAAAGACCATCACACAATGCACCATTCCCAACAGGAGAAGAATTATAAAACAAACGAAAATATGTTTCATAAAACTGAAAGGAATATCCTAATGGTACAAGTTGTGAAACTGAAATTAAATTTCTAGAAAAACTAGGAATATAAAAGGTCTTTTCCAAATCTAAAACAAAGCCTGAATCTAAAACTAATCTGCATGTCCCGACTGCTTCTACATGTGAACGAATCTTATTCCCTGAATAAATAAATTGTTCACTCTTCGTCGGTATCCTTTGGCTTAAGAAGCCCTGCAAGGTATTAGAAATATGGATTGTAGTACCAGAATCAATCCACCAAGTGTTATGACAAACATCAACCATATTAGATTCATAACAAACAAAAGAAATTTCAGTACCTTTCTTCTCAAGGTGAATCTTGAGTTTCGGACAATCCTTCTTCATGTGCCCTTTCTTCTTACAAAAGAAGCACTTGGACACTTTCTGGATCTGAACAGGTAATTTGCCTTTATCCTTGTTCAGGTTGGTTCGTCCTCTCTTCTTACCTTGAATAGCCATATGTGCACTTTCACTCTTTTCTAATAACAATCTTTCCTCCTCTTGAACACACATGGTCAAAAGCTCATTAATAGACCATTTATCTTTATGTGTGTTATATGAGATTTTGAAAGCGTTATATTGATGTGGAAGAGAGTGCAAGATAAAGTGCACAAGGTAACCTTCTGAAAAATCTATTTGTTCTAACGCCTTAAGTTGAGCCGCTAAATCTCTTATCCTCATGATGTGCTCTCGCACACCTTTAACACTTGTGAGCTTCATAAATAATAATTTGGTCATGAGAGTGCTAGCAAGAGCCTTATCTGAAGATTCAAATTGATTATCAATTGCCTTTAGCAAATCTCTTACATGTGCACAATCAGGGATTGAACCACGGATACTAGCAGATATACGTGTCTTAATGTACATCATGCTCAAGCGATTAGATCGCTCCCACCGTTCATAGAAGGCAATAGCAGCAGGAGTGCTATTGTCTGTCGGCATAGGTGGTTCATCCTTCCTTATAGCATAGTCAAAATCCATGCATCCCTGTGGGGTAAAATCATTATATCAAATATAATTAATCACAATTTGCCACCTGATAAAACTAATAAATAATTAAAATTACTTAATACCTGTGGGCGACTTAAGTAATAAAAATTATTCATTATTTTATCCTAATTAATTATGAGAAATATAACAAAATCCCTGTGGGGTAAAATTATTATACTAATCATAATTAATTACAATTCATGTCATTTAAGCTAGATGTGATCTATTACACTTACAATATGTAATTTATAATTTTTATAAAAATAAAATCATGAATATTGTGGCCACTCATAATTAACAAAAATTCATTCGATCACATGACATACCAACTATATACATGAACAAATTCAATGTAAATAATTAATTATACAAATTATAATTAATACACTTAATGCATGAAAACTCATACAAATAAACCTGAAATTTAAATAAACAACTAAACAGGGATCTACATGCAAAATATACAAAGTAAAGCAATTTTGCATCAATACCCATTAATCTATTTAATTTAAAACATCATTCAAAATAATGAATTAATAAAATAAATAAACTTTAGGGGGAAAAACAAAAAAACCCTAAATTTTTCTTCATGGGCAGCCGTCGCCGCCCGGACCGCCGCCGGCCAGTCGGTGCGCTCCAGTAGCCCGCAGCCAGCGCACGGCCAGGCGCGCGCGCAGGCAGGCCAGGCGGGTGCCAGGCCAGCGCCAGCGCGAGCCCAAGCTGCGCGTGCGCAGGACCAGCGCACTGCCGGCGTTCGCGCGGCCAGGCCGCGCGCGCGCCCAGGCCGGCGTGCGCGCGGGCCAGCGCCTGCGCTCGCACGCGACCAGCGCGGCCAGCGCGCTTACGCCCGCGCGCAGCCAGCCTGGCCAGCGCGCCTGCACTTGCGCGCAACTAGCGCTGCCAGCCAGGCCTGCGCGCGCGTAGCCATGCTAGGATGCGCGTGCGCGCAGCCAGCCAGCCTAATCTGCGGCCAGCCAGCGCGCGCCAGGCCCAGCCCAGCGTTGTGCGCAGTCCACCGTGGCCTATCCGCGGTCTTGTTCATGATGGGTTTCAGTATTTGGGCCTAATACCCAATTTTTTAAAACCCTAAATTAGCCTAATTTATTTCATTATAAACATGCGTAAACAATAATGGATTTAGTTCATACAAACCCTAACTCATGCATGTTTATTATAATAATACATTGAATTTACATACATGTAAGAATTCAATCATGCTAGGCAGAGATATTAATCAGGCTCTGATGCCAACTGTAGAATTTATCAGACTTAATTACGACATCTATGTCGTATATTATACGCGGAAG